>CAMPDV010000308.1:0-376191 GCA_946699065.1 Loxodes magnus
AATAATTAAATTTGATTTCTTTATTTTTTCGTGGTGAACCAAACAATGGTGGTACCATGCTTGTTTAATTAATTAATTAATTTATTTATTTATTTATTTATTTTAAGTTATAGTTAAAGTTAATTATAGTCAATTGTTTTCTTAAGAAACTTTTTACGCTTGTCATCAGGTTTTTTAAAGTAGGTTTATATTTCTATCCATCAATCTTTGGGATTATCATGATAGATATGAATATCTTTAATTTATGTTATGCTTTCTTTAATGAGGCCATTTTATGACAAGGTAAACTCAGTATCTCAACAGTAGTCTAAACTCATATGGTTATAATCTAAACATCACTAACGATCATCAATCTTAAGACTATTAGCTGATTTATGAAGAAGATTATGAAGGGATGGAGTGGCATTACTTTGTTGACCTTCTCTCAGCATAAGTGCTAGTTCCAGTTTTGAATGAGTCTTTCCTGAAAAAAATGACTAAATTCCTGTAGGAGTATAATTTGTTCCTCTCCTTCCAAAAATACGCCCAATGACTCAACTGGCACTTTAGCAAGCCGTTCACCTGACGCACATGCTAGACACTCCTCAGCCCTCTATCCTATAATATCTAGACACAACGAGAATTTTCCATCCACAGACCAAAAAGGAGTTTTCCAGATATGGTCTAGGAGTTTCCCTTCAACTAACAGTTTAAAATTGGAAAGTTAGACGCCCTCATTATGGAAAGTCGACAGTCTAGAGTGGGATGGATAAAATGATCCATACTTATCATCAGTATATCTGTAAATACAACTAGATGCAGATGAATTCCTTACAGAAGCAAAAATTTAGAAATTCTAACATTAAAAGTCTTTATTGACTCTCATCCCCTTAAATTTAGTTTAAAATTCATAAATAAAGAAATTACCCTTCTGACATTTTTACCAACGAAAATATATAATTTTATTTAAGATTTTTAATAAATAATAGTTTGATATATTTATAAAATAATTTAATTTACAACTATTTACTTTTTATTTATATTTTCGATATTTCTCTTTTATTCTATTTAACATTTAAAGCTTAAATAAATTTAATCTAATAAATCTATTTAAACTTAACATTAATATTATTCCTTTAAAATCTAAAATTATTATTCCTTATTTAAATTAAAATAAATTAAAATAAATTAAAGATGTATTAAGAGTAATATATAGTTACAATTAAATATCTATTTTTAATTTGTTTATGATAATAATAGTTTTACTTATATTTTATTTTAATTTCTAAAAATAGTATACATTTTTCTATAGAAATTAATATATAATAATATTTAAAGTAAAGATAATCCTAATTTTTAGTTTCTTTTTTGGGTTTATAAAGAAAAAATATAATTTTGTTTATTTATTTTATTTAATTAAAATGTTGCTTTCAAAGTTAAAAGAGTATAGAGATAAAGAGATAGGGGAGAGTAATAGAGATACTATTAACTCTAAAAAATTTGTATTATTTATTTAAATCATTAGGAATTCCTTTTGGAGTGATGCTATCCAGTTTGCAAATTTTATAGAAAAAGGAATTTAGATTAATTTTATAGCCTAATCTTTACAGTTTAAGTATCATTCTTAAATAAATGTTAGCAGCATTATAAGTAATAATATGTCCTGTCCAAAAGAATATAGTGTCCATTAAGCAGAGAATAAGTTAATTAGAAGAGCTTGTATTTACAGTAAGCCAAATATAATTTAAAATACAGTTAGATGCTCTCTTAACATCTCTAGGAAATGAATTAATTTCTTCTCTCTTAACATACAATCAGCTTTAAGTATATTTGATACCAATCTAACTTCACCTCTCAATTTTTATTAGGTTTTATATCCTTTGAAGTTCATTAAATAGAAACCTAAAATTCTTACTAAATTCCTTCATTCAATATATAAGCAAAGAAATTTGAAATTTAATATAGTAGAAAATTCTATTTTAGCAATAATTAGAAGAGCTTAGCATAAGATATAAAGGTAAAAGATTTCTATTGTATGCATTAAGCTAATATTTAGAATATAAAAGATCTATAAGCATTGAGATTATTTCAATACCAGTACAACCATAAAAACTAATGCTCATAAAAGGAAACTAAAATGTATAAAATTAAAAGTTGATAAGATTTATATAAAAAGGAATTTAGAATCCAAGGAATAAACACAATATTGTAAAAAAGTTAATAGTTGATATATAGAATGTAATTTCAATGAAAAACAGAAGAAACAAGTACTTCTAAACGAATATATAAGAAATTTAATTAAAGTCAACAATATTAAATCAACTAGAGTATTAAATATTTGAATAAATTACAAATTGATTATCAGTTCCATAAGTTAGTTTATTTATGAGCATAAAATATTAAGAAAACAGTTTTTTGAAAATAAAAACCTATAAAATTGATTAAGAAATTAATTCTCCGAGCCAACAAAAGAGAAGCTATTTAATTTATTGAGCAAATTCAATCAAATGATTAAGTAAGTTTTGCTTAATGAACTGAGATAAAAAGATATTATATTTTTATTATATGATGAAAATAATAAGATAATTTATTTTAATACCTAGTATATCCATTATAAGTTTATGAAAGCTAAATAATGTAATATATCATTAGCGATTCACTTTTAAATCTCTCAAGTATGATAAAACTATTTTAGCACAAAAATTACAATTAAGTAATTCAATTGAAAGTTTAAGTTATACCTTATTAAATTTTTAATTAAATATTACTATCTATATATTTCTCATATAGTTACCTATATCTATTTAGATATTTCTAAACAAGTATTTAAATGTTAGTTTTCTCTCTTCTTTATTTTAAAGTATTTATAGTAAAGAAATGTCAAAAATATTTAAAAGTATTTGTAGGATTTTATTTGTAAGATTAGGAAGATAAGAACTTAAGTTTCTTAATTTAATGATCTCAAATAGAATTATGAATATAAAATTATTAATTTGATATAGATTAATAACGTAAATCTTTATAATGCTTAACAAATTTGCTATATATTAAAGTAATGAATGAAAATATTCTAAATATATCTATTAAATATTTCTTTTTGTTACTAGTTTATTTTGGAGTTATAAAAGTTTATCTTTGCAAATGTTATTCTAAAGACTTAATAGTATAATTTATAATTAAAAATAGTTTGAATGATATTATAATATAATTTCAAAGCAGATTGTAAGTGATTCTTCATTTAGATAATTTAAACTACAATTAATAATTTCCTAATTTCTATAAATACGTTTTCCATTCTATTTATTAACTGCTAATTTCTTACTTCTGACTCTCATTATTTTTGTTTGTTTATTTAAGTTAATATCTCTAGTAGCAATATTGAATTATAGTCCTAAAATAATAACCCTTACACAACAGTTTCTATATTTTCTCTATAGAATTAGAAGCATCTGAAATAAATTAGTATGAATAATGAATGTTAATTTCAACATAGCTAAATTAATATAATTAAATGATTAGGCACTTAAACTTGTTCTATAATAGTTATAAGAATATTTTTATATATAGTATTTAATAAAAAACATCTATAAATAGTCTTCTTTACTAACTCCATAGTTCAGATTATATGGATTAACCAAATTAAAATTTATTTATAAGTATTTACTAAAACTAGAAAAGAAACAATTAATTAAACTAATTTTCATAATGAACAGAGAACTCTAAAATATATTCGAACTAAACGCTTCCAATAGTTAAAGATTGAAAAATAGAATAAGATTGATATAATTAAGGTATTAGAAGAAGAAATATTTAAAAGGTATATAAAACTGTTGGATTATGTAGTTTTTAAATTATATGGATTAAGTAAAATTAGGATAGAAATATAATATATTATGAGAATGGGTTTAGATTAAAAAATTTGGTATTAGTATAGATAAAATGAAAAGATGGATTTTGTAAAAGAAATTATAAGTATTTCATTAAATAAACGACATATAAAAGAATTACATAAAAGGCTTATAGAAATTTTATTAAACAAATATATAAAAATTAAGGGATTTTAACTTCAAAAAGGCAAACAATTAAAAGAGTACTTTAATTAAAAAATCTCAAAGCAATTACATAATTATAGTTTTGATTTAATGTTTTTGTAATATTCCATTAGCTTTCCAAAATGAATAATAATTTACATTCCTTTAAAATCTCAAAATGCCAAATTTAGTAATTTATTTAATTAAATCTTTATTATCTTAAGTAATTAAAATTTATTTTTGACGTTTCTTAGATCTCTCTATTTTAATAAATCAATAGTTATGCAGTTTTTTATTATTGAAAATAATAAAGAGTTTAAGTCAAGTTTTTGTAGTTTAATTATAGTAAAAATATTATCAATCTTCATCTGAAGCTAATAATATATTCCTTGTGATATTAAGTAGCAAAAGTATAGTTCATTAATATTTTTAAATTTAGTTGATTAAAATTAAATTTCTGATTGGTTCCTTTTTCAATTATGACTTATGATATTTATCTAAACTCTATATTATTGAAGATGGATAATTGAATATTTTATATTATCTTATTTTGATTAATCTTAGATATTAGTAATTCTATTCTAATTTTATTATTTTTAAGGAAAATATTTTTAAAATGCTCTAATTTTCTTCTTTACAAGTCTTTAAAGTATGTATTTTTCTGCAAAGTAATCAAATTATCATTTAAAAACTTGTACAGTTTGTAATATTTTAGATTGTTAAGATAAATTAGAAAACATTTTCTATAAAACTCTTAGGAGTTTTTTATTCTGATATCAAATTTATAACTAGTTATTTCCGAGAACGGTTAAAATATCTTAATTTAGTCGAGAGATTTAGAAGCAATTTTGGTTGAAATTAGGGTTGAATTTTTATGAAAAATTCTTAGTTACAATTTATTTTAAGGGCTCATAGTATATTTCTCTCTTATTTATAAATGATATAGATAAAATCAAAAAACTCTTAGTATAGTTTATACTTTATTTCGATTATTCAGCTTAATTCTAAATTTATGATTTGAATTAAGTCAGAATTATATTCTATTAAATTATAAAATTTTCTATTAAACTATTGAAAGACATAAAAGCTGAATTCTTACTTCTTTATCTTAATTTTTATGTAATATCCCTTATTGCAATTCCTTAAAATAAATAATTAACTCCATATATTTGATATTATTCGTATTATAATTTTTGCATGTACATCTTCACTTTAAAAATATTTTATTCCATTTCTTTACTTAAGTTACTTAAAGGTATCATCTATTTCTTCAATCCCTTTTTAATGTATACTTCTGCTTATTTAGTTTACATTAAAATTTTTATTTTTCTTTAAGCTTTAGTCTATTTCTTTTCCTATAAATAATGCTATTCTATTTTATTTTATATAAGTTCCCATGAATACTTTACTAGTTGTATATTGCATTACACCTTCTCCATAAAATATTTCTTCTCTCTTAAATAAATCTACTTACAAAAAATATAACGAAGCTCATTGCTTTTTAATCAATTTTCAACTTTATACATACTCCATTCTTTCCCCTTTATCTTCCTTTTCTTAATTTTGAAAAATTAGAATTTACTGTAATTTATTTTTGTTAAAAAATAAAAAGTAAAATTAAAAATTTTTTTGAATGAAATTTTACAAAAATATTAAAACTTAAAAATAATAATTTACATTGTTATAAAATTTATTTAAAAATAATCTAATTTAAGGATTTAAAATATTTATAGTATTATTATTTTATTTATACAAGTAATTAGTTTTTTATTGTATTAAAATGTATAAAAGGTTTATATAATTATTTATAATTTAGTTATTTTTATTATCTAATTTTATTTAAATCCTTTTTATTCCAAGTTATATTTTATTTTACTAAACATATAAAATATACAGTTTAAGTTTAAGTTTTATATATCAATCTTTATTAAACTTAATTTTATTTTTCATATATATTAAAAAAGAGAATCAAGATATAGTATAAAAAAATAATAAATGTTTAATTAAACCTTTAAATATAAATTAAAATATTATGATAAATCTAAAATAAATAGATAACAAAAGAGATATTTTATTGTAGTTTAAATTAGCATTAATAAATAAAAGATTAAATTAAAGCATTATCTACCATTTATAACATTTATTCTATCAAATGGTGTAACAATTATTATGTTACATATAATAATAAACTTTTTATCATTAAGAGTAAAATTCAATCTTAATTTAATTAAATACATACTAAATTTTTATTTCTTTTAAAATTTAAATTCATAAAAGTATTAAAAATAATTAATAGTTACTAAATTTTATTAAAGAGGTAAATAAAATTAAAAATATAACTTTGTTATGATTTTATAAATATAAGAAATTTAATAAATATAAAAATATGTTAAGTAAAAAACCAAATATATTGATATTTAACAAAATATAAATTTATTATTATATATTTAATAAGATTATTAATTAACTCTATATAAAGGTTAAGGATTTTATTAATGCTTAAATTAGTTCTTATCAAAAGTATTTAAAAATATTTCTTAGATATTGTAATTAAGGAATATTAACAAGCTACTTCAGAAAAATTTATTTTGAATAGATATAAAAATAAAATATTATGCAAATTATAATTTAATTAAGAAGCTACCAGACTTTACTAGCTTAAAATTTAATCTTATAAGCGTTATCTTCACAAATTTTTGAAATGAAAAAATAAAAAGCTAAGGAAAAACATAAAGATCTTAACAAAAATGCTTAAATAATGTTTTAAACAAGCTAAAAATCTAATAAGCCCTAAAAATTCGTAATTAGATGAATTTTAACTTTAACTAACAATAGCAATTTATTGAAAATTGGGAAACTAACGTTTTTGATAAACATTCAAAAATAAGTAAGATAGAACTTGACTTCTCAAATAGAAAAATAGAGGGAATATTTAGAAATAAATATTTTATCTTAAATTAGAAATTAAGTCATTTATAAAATATGCCTCTTTTTACGTGATTTGAAATTAAAAAAATTATATCTTAGCTTGCAAATAATAATGCTACAGGTAATGATGGTCTAAAAGCTGAACTTATTAAATATGGAGGTTAAGATTTGCATCAAATTATTACAAGTTTCATTAATAACATGTTTAAAACATTTAAAATACCTAATGCAATGAAAAATAAACATTCTTCCGATTTTCAAAAAAGGAAGCAAAAGTAATTGATGTAATTGACGACCTATAGCTTTATTGAACTGTCTACTTAAAATTTATGATAAAGCACTAACATAACAACTTTATAATTATATTTATGAACGAAACATTTTACATCCAGCCTAATTTGGATTTATTGGTAAACGCTCCACTACTTAATAAATTTGAACTATTTAGTAAATTATAGACTTTCATCGTAGATGGTCCCATAAAAAGTAATTAATTGCTACTTTAATAGATGTAGAAAAAAATGTTTGATAGCATATCTAGGAAATTACTTTTTGATCATCTTAGAAGACTTAGGCTACCTTTGGACCCTAATATTGGCACTAGAATCTTTTTATGATAATGTTGATGCTAAGTTTATAATGATGGATATCTTACAAGAACAATTAAATATAACAATGGAGTATAATAAGGAAGTAACCATGCACCTGTACTTGCAATTTTATACTATGATATTGTTATAAGATATTTAGAAGATAATCAGAAGAAATTAGGATTTCAAATATTATCTAAAACTTTCGTAGTACGAGCCTTCTCTGACGACTTAATCCAATTGTCTTCTTCCTAGAAAATGCCTAAAAATTATTACAAGGTACATCTACAGTTTTTTATTGAGTAAAACTTACAATTAACGTAGCCAAATGTGAAGTAATAGAATTCTTGAAAAAAAAATAAATGAAAAGAAAGCTAACCTTCTATTAATATAAAGCTCAATGGGATTCCAATTGCTTAAAAAGATGAAGTTACCTATTTTGGATATTAGTTAGGAATAAAGTAAAATTACAAATTACATTGTACAGCAGTAGCTACCAAATACAGAGTAGCTATTTAAAAAGCTACTGCAATACTTTCTAAATATGGATTAGTATCCCCTCTCAGCTTCAAAACTCTTTGTAGAACTTTTATTTTGCCTAAAATTGAATATGGAAGTGATATTACTCCGTGACCTACTATTTCTGGAATTAAAGGAATAAAAAACAAGATAACAAAATCGTAAAGACTTATCTCAAGATAGGCGTTTAGATCTTAAGAATTCACATTCAATGAGTCATGCTTTATTGACCTAAACTGGCTTCCTTTTACACATATAGCAAACTAAAAATTTAATGCACTTTTATTAAAAGCTAATGTAATATAGTAAAGAAAATCCTTACTCAGATACTGCTTTTTTATTAGAAAAATGCACTAAATTTAATCTACTATACTAGAAACATATAAAGAAATGCATCGATTTGTATAATTTTGACATGTCACATGTTTAGAGTAAGATGGATTTTTATAAACTCACAGAATAAAAAATAAAACATAAATTCTTAATGGAATATCTCTCTAGGAATACATTTATGCCAACAGCAAAAATAATTATAGATTAAATAGAAAATAATTAAAGTGTATTTCCTTAATTACTTATACCAAATATAATAAACACTATGTTAGAGAGACTATTTCTATCTATAAACTGAGGACTTTTTCTTATAATTTTCAATAAGAACTTAGTAATCGCCACATTAACGTTAGATATAACATTATTTGCTTATGTGGCTAAGACTTTGATGAAGCTGATCATATTTTTGATTGCTAATACTATGCAGACATTATTGAGGAACTTGAAAAGTCATAAAGCTTTTAAAGAAAAAGACAAAAAGAAACTAATTCTTTATGACTAAAACTATTTAAACAAACATTTTTAAAAGAATCAAATTCCTAAAAAGATAAATTAATCAAAAATTTTCATTCTAAATTACTAAAAAAGCGTATTGAAATGTTTAAACTACAAGATGAGCTTTTAGAAGAGTTTCTAGAAAGAAAAAAAGATAAATTTCATCAAGACAATAAATAAAAATAGATGATAGAGAAAGAACAGAAGAAGCTTGATTGGCATTTACAAACTTTTATCTTTCAACATATTTGTAATATTTATTCTAAGCTATATTTATTGCAACTATGTCTCAATATTATTAAATATTGAAAACTATTTTATTTTAATTAATTAATAAAAATTAAAAAGATCTATTTTGACAATTTTGTAAAATTTATATAACAAATTTGAATATAAAAGCTACTGAAGCATAAAATAGAAGCACGAAGTAATAAATCAAGACACTTATTTAAAGCATATAAATAGATAGCTTATAAAAAGTAGTAAGTGAATAAGAAAGATATAAATATATAAAAATAAAATAAAATAAAAATTTTAATTTAAAGACAATAAATAAATATATGTAATAATGTTTAAATTAGAAACTTTTTAATTTCTTTTTGTTTTAATAGAAAATAATTTATGCATGTTTAATATATTTTTAGCTTTTGTTAGGAGCATTTAACAAAAATATACGCTTAAGCCTCGATAAAGAATTTAATCTGATTGTGAGCTCTCTGAGAGATAAATGATATAATTATTGCTATTCTAATTTTCAGATTGTTACAGTTTTTTCTTCAGTTTATGCTATTTCTAAGATTCTTTAGGTTTTATATTATTTTATATGATTATTAATATTCTAAGAAACAAGAATCAATTTTAGGATAAATGTTGAGTTTATTTTTATTTTGTTTTAAAGTTTTAAAAAGATGACTCAAGATTTTATTTTTAAAGCAAGTTCACTATTTAAATATATTTAGAGTAACTTTTGTATAAGTAGGAAATATTTATCATTTAAAGATCCCAAAGAAATTAAAAATTTAATCATAATTTCAGTTTTTAGTTACTCATTGACTTAGTTAGTTATAATATGATTTGATATTTTGGTCTTTTTTTCATATGCTGGATTTATTTTTGGAAATTAGTTCTGAATTTCTTCAAAATAAATGCATGAAGCAAGATTATCGCTTTTCTAATGCTAAATTTATTTTTCATGATATCTTTTTAAATAAACAGCTGCTAAATACTTTATCTTCATATTTCTTTTATTGTAGTTTAATTTTATCTATTTGATAAAATTAAATCCTTTCGAGGATTAGAAATCAATATTCTTACATAATTATTTAGAATCTTAAGGTTTATGCAGCTTTGTGTTGTATTATGATTAAGCTAATAAATCTTTTTTTAGTGATTTAATAAATCAGTTTTATACAAAATATAATAATAACTAAATTAAAGTGTTCGTATCTCCGGGGATTTTAAACCCTTCAATACATACCTCCAGAGTTCATTCTTTGAGGTTTAAAATAAAAGTTTGGGACTTCCAGCCCCTTTGGAGTTCTGGCACTCCCTCCTTCTAAATATTCCTTCCATCCTTGTCTACATAAATTCTTGACAGTCCTCTCCAAATCTCTTCATTGTTTCTTCTTTGTTTATCCAAATATATTTTGCATCTCTTGTATATGTGGAATTTTGATTTGCACAGGTGCAACAGCTTGACGATCCTTCTGGGAGGAGTTATCTCTATGGGGTTTTAATGTATTCTAGTTCCATTTTATTTTCAACTAAGGTTTAAGGTTAAATTCTTTTTTCTCCCAAAAGTTTCACTTCGATTTCCTGTTTCATTAATCTTTCTTCTTCATTGTTTTAACTTTTCTATAATAATTGATGTTTTCTTTCTTTAATATTTAAACTTCTTCTTATATGTTACGGATAGATTTTCATAAGTTATTCTATTATTAGCTATTCATCATTTTTCTGTTTCTACGTTATTTTTTAGTTACCACTTTTCATATAGTTACTTGATTATGGCTATGGGAGTAAAAAGTCTCGCTTGCTTTAGTCAGTTTCTGTTGATTTAATTTTCTTATTCAATTTAAGATTATCTTTATTTTTCAAAATTTGGGGGTTAAGGAGCCTAAGAAAATTATTATGTTATTAAAGAAGACGTGGTAGAAGAAGAATTAGAAGTCTCTGGTTTTCTTTCCTTTTTCTATGGAGCTGGAAAAACCCTTCTTGAGACCTTCTGGCATTTTATATGTTTATACAAAATATTAAACTAAATTATTTAATCCTTTACATAATAAGATTAAATAAGTAAAAAATATGGATTTTAGTTTTTTATTTAGCAAAGAAGAAGTGGAGGAGAAGAACTGGTATTGAAGGAAAATTATCTAGTCCTTTAAAATTAGAGAAAGCTTCCACATTAGTGAAAAAGTAAGAATAATAGAAAGTGAAGAATGTGTTTTCATTGGATAGTTAGCTCTATTTATGTGAAGACAAAGAGAGAATTTTGTCATCCAAAAGAAGAAAATTGGAGGTAAGATGAAAATTTTTAAAGCCTTGAAGAAAGACTTTCAAGTTAAGAAAGAGATTTTTAAGCTTAATGATGTAATCAGATTGAATGCTAGATTTAACTGAAATTAGTATAAGAAGAAACTTACTCTCAGTAACTAAAGCAAACATAATATTTCAAAAATAAATTGATAACGCAGGAATATAATAGAAAACTATAATCGAATATCGATGGAGTTGAAGTAATCAAATTAAATAAATCTATGAAATTTATGAAATAGATAAAAAGTTAGATATTTAAATACTAAGAACTTCACTAAAGGAATGCTATAACTGTAGCTAAACATAGCATTTAGTTTAAAATAGTAAAATATTCTGAAAATGGAATTAGAAAAAAGATTAAAAACTATAAAAATCTAAGACAAAACTTAAGATGTTTACATCTCAATATGCATTTTACTGTTTGCTAGATTTAAAATAAGTAAACAAATTTTAGGAATAAGCTAGATATAAAATAAGGAGATTTATAGTTTTTCTAACTTACTTGATTACTATATCTTACTAATTTAAAAGTTAAAGTAGATATGCTTTTGATAAGATAGAAGGATTACGTAAAGGTTTTCTTGCTCCCAAAAATAAGAAGTAAGTGACATCCTATAATCTATAGGAAAAATAATAAACCGGAAAGAAGGTTTCCTACTAATTGAGATTCCTGTTTCTGAAGAGAGACCTTGGAAATACGCCAAAGTTATCTTGCGTTGTAAGTATCCGATTTCACAACCGAGCAAGAAATAAGATACGATTAACTGATTAAAGTGTTGTAGACCTATGGAAAGAGGTCAAGAAGCAAAAAAGTAATTGATAAATATGGTTATAGAGAGCGTAATACCTTGTTGGCGCGAAGCTCTTATTATATTAATTTTTTAAAAAGGTAATCTCATACTTCTTGTTGACATTCTCGCCGTCCAATGAGTCACATCAGCTTCTCCAAATGGAAAAATCTGCTTATTCAAAATTATTCTCGAATCTTGAACCAAATGCTCCAATCTTCTTGAATAAGAATCAAATAAGAATTAGGCATTAAGTTATTAACAACCATTCAAATAAAATTTAGTCTTGTCATCTTCATCCATGATGGTATATAGTACGAGATTACTTGCAATGCAGTATACACTGCATCAAATTACCTACTTGTTCTCCTGACTGCGGTCGACATTGTTTTTTTAATTTTATAATAAAATGTTTATGGAAAAGCTTAAATTAATAGGGAAAAATAAAATCAAGATTTATAGTCAGAAAAAGAGACCAGAATTTCTTTGAAGCATATCTAAAAACTTGAGCAATAAAACTAAGACCTAATAGTAGAAACAGACAGAACTAGGAAAAAGTTATGAAAAATTTGAAAAAAATCAACTTAATTTGCAATTGAAACTCTAAAACACAAAACTAGAAGAAAAAAGAAATCAGAGATAACTGGAATGAAAAAGATACCGTCATTATACACTTGGAGATACTAGTTAAGCAATCTCCGAAGAATTATTGCTGTTGTAGGAGTGAAAAACATTTATATCAGTAATTTTAACTATTTAGAAAGGATAAAAGCCTTATGGCAAGAGAGATACTGACTAGAAAGAAATAGGCCTAATAATTTAGAAAAATTATATTTAACTTTAAAGAAAGATATTTAAGAGAAAATGAAGATCTAATCCAGAACCTTAGCAGCAAAAAAAAATTGAGTTTCGTGAGTGATTCCATCACTGAGGGAAGTCAGCTACTCTAAAACGGATTGGAATAGTCTGAAATTGAGCAAACATTATTATATATTTAATTTAGTTTTATAAAAATCAACTTCCTGCATCATTCCTATATTTTAAACAATTTCCTATACTTAATTATCTACATGGGTGAAAAATTTCTTCCACTCTCCAATTGTATTTGTTTCTGTGCATTCCTCTTTTATTTGTGCATTCTTAAATTTTGATACTAGTCAAGAGGTTTGCAGTTAACATAATAAATAATTTAAATTTTTCAATTATAACTTAAATTTTTAGTCATATTAGTGAATGCTAATTTAAAATTTAAAAATAATATTTTTGAATTATCTTCAAATTATCCTTAATAATATCCTTTTTTCACCTTTTAAATAATTTTAACTTTTTTAATGTATATTTATACTTCTTTTTTTAATTTTATATTTTTTGATGATTTGCTAAATCTATAAAAGAGATTAAAAAATTATAAGGAAAATTTAAAATAATTTGATCATTTATAAAAAAGGAAATCTGATTTAAGTTTCATGGCTTGGGAATGAGATTTATGTTTTTTAGTAATCTCACAAAAGATAAATTAATAGAAGTTTCAGAATAAAAAGAATAGTTCTTGCGATATTAACATCAATGGTATTTTAAACCCTCTCATTCTTAGTTATTTATCCTAGCATGCTTTTAGAAAAGTTATTAAACTGATTTTCTATCTAGTGTTCAAAATGATATATACTATATAATCATTTTCTTTATGATTATCCATTATAGATTTGCAAATACTAAAGACTTTCAATCTTTTGATCTCTTATGTCCTTTCAATTATCTTAAATCTCTTAACTAAGTGTTAATTCAAATCTTTATGCTGATATTCATTTCTAGATCATTTTAATTAAAATCTGCATTACTCTTTGATTTCGCAAGTTTAGATTATCTCTTTCAATGTGCATCAAGCTTTTCACAACACTTTGTCATATAATAATGAGTCTTTTATTCTCTTCTTTAAATAAAAAAATTTCTTCTTTAAGCTTCCCAAATAAATAATGCTAACTGTCCAGTGATAATTTGTCTTCATTAATCTAAAGTACTTAAACTTCTATTTACAAATAACTCTTCTCTAGTTCATAGAACTAAATCGCTTTATTTCTTCTTCTCTTCATCTTATTTTTAATTCAATCACATTCCTATTTCAATTTTTTAAATATCAAACTAGTGTATAACTTCAAATAAAAGTATTTAAACTGAAAAACCATATTAAAGATACTAGCAAGCGTTCTATATTTGAGTTCATTCAATTGGATTCTACCTAATTTGATTTCCTATGCTTTTTCATAAGGTAAAATCGATTAATTTTCGATATAGTTAATTTTAGTTTCTTGAAGTAGCTAAATGGAAATTTTTTCATATCTTGCTTCTTTTTCCGATCTGAGAATACTCATATACTATCAATTACTATTTTAAGATTTAGTACATAAAAGGAAAGATCTCATGCTTATATAGGCAATTTTCCTTTTTACAGCTGGTGAAAATATAGTTAGCTTATCATAGTTATAAGTAATACCTAGAGTAACTAAATTATGGTAGTTTATCATATAGCAAGTATTCGAGAAAAATGATAGAAGGAAACTGATGAATTATTAGGAAGATCAACTTGATATTTAAGCTCAAGGCTTATAAATTGGAGTCATGTAACTGCACTAAAAAGGGAGCATTTTTTTAGTATAAACCAAGGAAAATCCTTAACGGAATAATTTGACCAATAGAAATATACGGAAATAGATTCAGGTTTAATAGCATAATCATATCTCAAATATAGTTTCCAGCTACATAGATAAAAACTTTGGAAAATGTGAAATATAGAGAAGTGAGTGTATATGAATAAAGTCTAATATAAGAAGGTTAAATTATATTGCTCATATAAAATTTACTTTGAAATGCCAATATTAAAATACACAATAGATGTATAATTAATAATAGTCAAGTTAAGATATAAGCTTATTGAAAAGAAGGAACTATAACATAAAACTTTTACGAGAGATCAAAATTAAGAAGATGCTAAGTTTAAACGAAATTTAAAAGAGAAAATGATGTGTTAAGAATATAAGTCTTCATTCTTATTACTTTAATAACAATGCTTAATATGATAAGATTACAATAATAATTTTAATCAAAAGAAAAGATAAATGATAAGATCTTAAGAATAGGAGTTATAAAATGTTAATTTCATGTATTAGTGAATATTTTTGAACTTGTAGACCAATCAGCGAGAAGATTTCCATCAACATAGTTATTTGCATTAAGAAGAAAATCATTCAGTACGAAAACAATGCCAATAACTATAACATTTCTTTTACTCTCAAGTCTCATAATTAGATCTGAAGTTCGATTATCCTTTATTTCAACTCTATACTCCGGTTAGGCAGGTTCTCCATCTATTGGCTCATAACTGTAAGTTGTAGGATCATAAGATTTGAAACTTCCTTACTTTACTTTGGCTTATATCAATATACGCCAACTATCTTTGTGAGCTGTAATCTTTTAAGCGTAACATTCATCAGCAGCATAAAAAATACTTGGAGATAAAAAGATAGCTTTAGCCCAATTTTATATTCCGAAATGAGTTTCATCTAATTTATAATGATTGCTAGGAGGTTTAACTACTTACCCATCAACTGTTTTTTTTGCCGCTACATACAAGACCTCCCTACATAATCGATTAAAGATAACCATATTTAGTACCATGCCAAGCAGGATCCCAATTCGTCTCAAATTCTGAGCTATTGACTAATGCTAAAGAAGTGGAATCTAAATTCTATAAATTACGGAGAATTCTAACTCCAATAATATTTTAACCGTGAGTAATGTGCTTTACATTGGTAGCCAATCCATTCGAAATTAGTTTAGAAGCGAGAGAATCAATTTTATCGTTCATTCCTGTTGTAATTAGCTACTCAATGTCTGTCGTTTTTGCTTCTTCAAATGCTGTTCCGTTCCATTTATTTTGAACTTTAGTATCTACCCCATATTGAATTAGTAGCTCAACTATAGTTTAATGACCGTAAAAATGATGCGGCATGAAGTGGTGTACTTCCACATTTGTGAAGTTCATTCACACTAGCACCCATTTTAAGAGCAAGCTAGCAAACGTCAAAATATCCTGATCTAGCTGCTATATATAGTACAGTTCTGCCAATATCGTCATTTTCATCAACATCATCTAGAAATTCTCGACATTATTTTAAGAGTCTAACATTTCCAATTAAAGCATAATAGAAATTGGGCTTAAACTTCTTATTTTTATCATAGCAATATTCACATGCCAAAGTAGCACGTCTTCTCATATCTCTATCAGAACTAGCAATTTTATTTCTAAACGCCGTTTTTACTTAGCTTTAGCTTGCACCCGAAGTTAACTTGAGAATTTTGAATGGATTAGCTCTAATTGCACTATCCTCTGGATCTACAGTATATCGTGAAGTATAAGATTTTTTCTACCATTTAATATACTTTAAAAATTCAAGCCACACTTAAATACTAAGCTTAAGCACTTAAACACTCACATAGCATTAATCATATTTAATTCTAAAATAAATCAGTTAGATATGCTTATCTCACTTACAACATAAACCTTACTTTTCTGATATCTCATTTCTGGTAAATAATTAAAATGTTTTAGATATGATAAAATTAATTAAATGCTGGTAGGACTTTATTAGATGTCTCTTTATTTTACTTCTTAATACTTTTTGATATATTATACTATTATTTTTATTAGAGTTGTTATCAGAGCAGAAAATATTATATATAGATAGTTTTGATTATGACATGGGTTATAACATAAATGTGAGTTCTGAGTTTAATTTTAAGAAGATTGGAGAGGGAAATTAAACCTTTATGTAGATAAATAAAAATGCTGGCTTTGATATTAAACAATGCTTTTAGTTCAAGACTGGCTGTTGTCAAAATTGGTTTTGTTGTGGTTAAAGTGAAGCATCAAAACGAAAAAAGATAGAGAGTATAAAATGTTACCAAAATCTCTTGAAACAGATTTATTGACGTTGTAATTGCTTAAATCTCAGGATTAATTTTTGCTTCTGCTCATAAAATTAGTTAAAGGCATAAAAGTACCTTAAAAATGCCTGTAGCAAATATCACAAATTATAGTAAGAAATAAACTATTAGATTTAGTAAAAGGGATAAGATGATGAACATATCAGCAAAACGATAGTTATAGACTAGAAATCAGTTCTAGTAGATAGTAAAGTAACAATAGACAAAACAAAAAGCCAGAAAATAGAGTCGGGGGACAGTGACTACAGCCAGATTTTAAAGCCTTTATTTATTAAATAATAAGTATATTTTATTTTTTCATCATATAAGATTAAGTATATAAGCATCTAAAAATGTGAAAGATCTTGCTTCATAGTTGTAATTTAACAGTCTAAAAATTATTTAAGTATATTATACCAATCATTATAATATTAAAGTTAATAATAATAAGTTTTTATGCCTTAGAAGAAAGAGTAAAATAATAAGATAAATGATAATAAAGTTATTCTAGTTAGGAGAGTAAATGTTGGAATGCTAGAGATAAACTAGAAAGTAGATACTGAGACATTTCTATCCCTTAAATTTATTTTATATTCAACAATGAAAAAATAAAATAGACTGAAGTAAATAAATTTCAAAAGTAAAGGACTAGAAAAAATTTCTAGCCTTAAACTCAATAATATGTGCTTATATTATGACCAAATATTATACTAAATGAATACAACGCTAATTTAAAACTATATTAAAAGCTTTATGAGAAATT
The DNA here is from genome assembly GCA_946699065.1 of Loxodes magnus. Lineage (NCBI taxonomy): Eukaryota > Ciliophora > Karyorelictea > Loxodida > Loxodidae > Loxodes > Loxodes magnus. The sequence continues at coordinate 17,942 of CAMPDV010000308.1, forward strand.
AAGCTCCTTTAAAAGAAGCCATGAGTAAATAATTTACTTGTCAATACTCCTGTTACTTGGTCTTAGTCATTAAAAGTGTAGAAATAACTAAATTTACTTCTTTTATGTTCAAATAAATAATTTTATATTTGTAGTGATATCAATAAACTTTATATTCGTAATAGATTATAAAAATTAAAATACTGAAATAAAAACTATAAAACATACTTAGTTTGCTTAAATAAGATACTATCTGGTGTAGAAAGTAGTATATTTATATGAAACAAAGATAAAAATTCAATGGATTAGATTCTTAAGGAACTCTAACATCGAAAAGGAAAATAAAGTTGAGAAAACGAATATCAAAATAATGATCTAACTGTTTCGAATGCTCAATTTAGAACTTTTTAAAATAAGATTAGCAGAGAGTAAAATGATTAAACTAAAATCAAGAAAGTGATATGAATAGATGACAAAATGAGATTTTATAAGAAAAAATACTTTTATTTTGCAAACATTTTGAATCATTCTAAGCGATTTAATGGTTTTTTAAAAGGCAAAAATGATAAAAATTTCTGATCAAATGGATTTAAAGATTACATAATACTGCTATGGGGATTTAGAAATCAAAAGGAAAAATAAATTTCTAAGACATAGGAGATATTTATTAGTATAATAGGACCTTTTAAGATAATTCTGCACAAAAAGAAATGAATGAAACGGCATAGAAAAGAAGTTGCATTTAAATATTTCAGCATTGCAAAAAAATGTCTTTAGTTTTGAAATGAAAAATGCAACTCTTTGGTATTAAAAATTTTATGCTGATTTTTTATACTTCCTAAAATAGAGTAGGGAGGTATTTTATTTCCTCAAGGATTCATAAAGAATTACAAGATTTTGAATAGAACTGGCAGTCATAGTAACTTCTATAGAAAGACTTTAAAGAAGTTACGTCAATTTTAGCAAATTAAGTAATATTGATTGCGAAAAGATTATATGCAAACTATTTTTGTAATCAAGTTAATAAATAAATCTTCTAGAAGATAGCTAAGTATATTACTAATAGAGTAAAATCAATTTATGCAGAATATTGTTTGACATTTCTTAAATAAAATCTAATAAATAGAGTAAGAAAGTTTTAGTGAATGGAGATCATAGTATGCTATTTTCTAAAGTGATTCCAAGTTTAAAAGGTGGTTAGGAATGATATTTTCTAATTCCTTTTAAGATAGAGAATGTAAAAGGCATTAAAACAAAGAAAATTGATAATTTATATTTTACAGAAATCTATCATTCAAAACCAATAAGAGTATAACAAATAGAAGTTTTAGATAAATACCTAAACATTGCTCAAAAGTTATTTGATATTACGATAATGCTATGAAGCTTCTAATAAATTTTACCTAATGCAGAAAAAATCAAAAGTATAAATTTATAAAATTAATACATATGTAACATAAATTTCTAATATGAAAAGAGAAAAAATTTAAATGATAAATCTCAAATGCGGTTAAACATCTTCTATTTTGATTTTTAAATTGGAAAAAAGTAAAAAGTTAACTTCAAGAATTTTATAACTCAAAGAAAATTAAATAAATCCATTAAAATATAAACATTAATCTAAGAAGTGAATTATTGGGTTTAGAATGTTCCAAAAGATCAAATACAAAGTAAAAATAAGGAAGATATAATTAATTCGCAAAAGTGTTATAATTATTAAACTCGATTATAAAGAGCGTAGCACTCTCGATGGTGTGCATCTCTTTAAATTAATTTTATTTAAAACTAATAAAATTTCTACTTGGAAGTTTCTTCCAGTGCTAAACTCCTTTGAAAATTCTATCTTATAATAGAGCATGGTCGGAGTGATGTCCCAAGAGATCTAATCGTCTGGTTTCTTCCAACAACCGTTACTCAACACCTCCAGTTCTTTCCTCTTGGTTTCTGCCAAGATTCTTACTCAGTTTGTCGCTTCTGAAGTACTTCCTGGTAATAAGAGTTAAGTTAATCTCAGTTGGAAGATTATTCCTCCCTATTTAAACTATTATAATATAATAAAAGGTAAAATAATTTCAGTAGGAATCTAAAAATATATTTTAATTATGAAAGTCTAATTTTGATTGGACTGATTTAAGTTTAAGAATGCTTTATAAAATTGAGTATTTAGAAGGAGTTTTAATAAAAGAAAGTATAAAACTATCTCCAGAATGGAACTGAAGTAGTTTTATGAATATAAACAGAACTTAGATAGTTAATTTTTGGCTTATCTAATTATCTTTATATCTTTTAATTAATTTTAAACTAAAAGAGTTTTGGACTGCAACTTCTTGCAGTTTAACGACCCCAACACTCCCTTCATGGGATAACGGGGATATCCTGTTGCTTTCGAAAAGCAGCTGCCAGGGAGCTCCATCGCTATGGGCAGCCAGGCTTCAAGCCCCTACCAGGAGTGGATAATCAAAAGGAAGGCGTTCCCTTGCAAAGGTTGACTTTGACCAGGGACTTTCTCAGCGACAGGAAAGGAACTTGTTCCTAGCCATAAAACCAGAAAGTATGAATCAGAAGGTCAATCTCAGCTCCCACCATCTTTTTAATTATATTATCTTTATATCTCTATTAGGGATAAATAATTACAATTGTATAATAAATAAAACTTCTTATATATATTAAGCTAAGTTGTGCTACATATCCATACATTTAGTAAGGAAAATATTTTAAATTAATATTATAAAATTTGAAATTAAATCTAAGTAATAATTAAGAATGTAGTATTAAATTAAATTTTTTTAAATTAAAGATAGTTTTTAATTATATACATTATAAATAAACTAAAAACTTTTACCTATTTAAAAATGGTTTCATTTCGGAAACTAGTTAATCAAAGGTTTTAGCTAAAGCTTACAATTTTATTCTATACCTTAAAAAACTATCTACAGAACGAAAATTCGATTAAATGTTTTAACTTGTAAAATTTCTAATTAATACAAAAAATTAAATAAATCAATTAAGACTAAAATAAATTTTAATTCCTTTAAATAAAAAATACTAAAACAAATAAAAAATAATTAAGAAAAATTTACTAAAATAACATTAAAAATTGTTTGAAAAAATTAAAAATATTTTGCATATAACATGCATGAATGTCAGATAACTTATGAATTTACTATAATAACTTAACATAATAAATTAACATGGCTTCACCACTAAGGCTAACAAAATTTAAGCTGTTCAATATTTTTAAATAGGATATATCTTGAAAAATGAAGTCATGGTAGATTGAATCTCTTAGGGTTACCAAGGTAGTACTCGCCACTAACCCAAGTCAGATTACAATACAAATAATCACCAAAACAAAATATATTATATTCCAGGTCCCACTAAATTAAACAGAAATTAAGGAATAGAAACAAAATATACAAATATTTTATCAAATTTATAAAATAATTCCATAAAAGATCAATAAATTAGCGTTTCAACTTAATAAATAAATTAAAAAAAGAATACATAAAAAATACTCACTAAAAGCAAAAAACTGAGAAAAAATAAATCAATAAACTATTCTAAAAATTTTATTTAAAGTTACTAAAAAAGCTTAAAAAAGTAAAAAATTAAATAAAATTATTAAGAGTACAAATGAGTGTTTAAGTATTAGTTTAAGAACTACGAAAAAACTTAGTATGTAAGTTTAAGTATTAGCTTAGGAACTACGAAATAAGTTATTAAATATGACTTATGATAAAAACTAAGAAATAAGTAATAGAAAATATTCAAAATGATTATCATTTTAGATCTATCTATTGCATAAATTTACTCTTATTAAATAATAATTTCGATCTAAGAGACTTTATTAAAAAAACTATTTTCAATAAAACTTAAAACATTTTTAGTTTACTATAATCAAGATTTAAGTTAAGTTTAAGATGTATTCTTAAATATTAGTTTATGCACTTATATTTTACAACTTTAAAATTTAAGGAAATCCTTTAAAATTATTTAAAATTATTTTTTAATTACATAATTTTTTACTATCAGAAATACTAACCTATTAGCAAAGATAAGTTATTTGAATTCAAATAACTTTTTGCTAAATTATTTATCTATAATAAAATAAACATTCGATTATCTGCCTTATTTAGTAAGATTATATCTAAAAATTAATTACAAAATTAAAAAAATATATTATTTTTTCAATATTATTATGATGTAATTAATTTGAGTAAATTTTTAGAATTAAAGATATCATAAAAAGGTTTTAATTTTTAATTTTTTAATTTATCAAGAGATAATTATTAAGTATCCATGTATTTATTTATTATATGCTTTTACTTTCCTTCAACAATATATTTCATGTGATTATTTTGTTTATCTTTCTTCCAAAAACTACTTTCTTATTAGTTATTTAATTTGTTCATATCAAGCAAAACTGTTTTATTCCTTTATATGCTATATTTTCATTAATTTTAAGCCTTTTATATCTTAATGTTATACTAATTAAATTTAATTTTACCTCATTTAAATAGTTATACTTTGAAGGTTTGGTCTTTTAATTATCTAAAATTAAGATATTTAATTAGTACGAATATTCTTAAACAAGTTCAAATTTTGCGAGATCAGATTCTCCTAAAATATATATTTTGAAGATTCGTGTGAATAATCTAATTGTAACTCATAATTTCCATCTTAAAATTCTAAGTACCAAAATCAAAAAAACTTTAAATACTTTTGATAGTAGAATCTTCTTTATTTACACTACTAATGTTTAAAATATAAATTTAAAGATTAAATTAAGATTATCAGGATTGTAGTAACTAATCTTAAAGATATTTATTTTTTGTTTTATTCTTTTTATATATAAAAAAGATTTCTATATAAACCTTCTTGGAATGAAAAAGAAGAAAAATTTAGGGATTTTAAGAATATAGAAATTAAAATTTTATTACTTTATTTTAAATTAGCTATTTACATTAATCTTTACTTTCATATTTTAGAACCTACAAAAAATTAAATTATTTAACACTTGGCTATTAATCTAAATTCTGAGTTATACATTTTTTAACATTATTTTTTTAATTTCTGGATTTTAAATTTTAGACTTAAAAAGATAGAATAGTTTAGCGTTAAATTTTTAAATTATATACCAAAATTTTAATAGGTTGTAAGAAGAAGTTTAGAAATTCTTTGAAACATTTCTTATCTCCTATAATAATTAAAAAATTACTATAACTAAAAGTATCAAACCTTTATAAAAATCTATTTAAAAAATTACATTTTCATAGTTTAATGAAATGATAACTGTACTTAAAAAAATGAATTAAACAAAGTTAATTAAGTGTTAGAAAATATCTAAGATCAAATATAATTATATTAATCATTTTTTCGTAAACAAATTACCTGCTTATTCTTATATTTCAAATTTTTGTTGCCGATTCATTTATTATCAATTGCCTATCAGTCAAAAAAAAAATTAACTTTATTTAATCTATAAAAGTCAGTTTAATGACGAAATTTATTTGAATTTATTAAAATTTTAAGTTTAAAATACTATTTTCAATAACTCTTTTATCTATTTAAACTTTTATTTATTTAACTTAAACTAATAATGAGTACAAAATGAAGCAAGTAGGAAATAGTATATCGGTAGATAGAATAATTGGTTTAATATATAAATTTTAAACCTAATAAATTAGTAAATTACTAGCTATGCATTTTCAATAATATTCATAAGATTTATTATGAAAAAAGCTAAAATTTATATTTTTTTAAACTTTTACTTTAGTAAATTGAAAAAACTGAAACTAGAAAAAAACTAAATTTTATTAGAGAAAATTTTAATAATTTAGATGGAAAAAATGCAAAAAGTATGATTATTGTTTATGTCATGAAATCCTTCTATTTTTATTATTGTGTAATTTATTATTTTTTTAATTTAGCATTATTATTTTTTATATGAACAAAGAGACAAATAACTAGAGTGATATTTACTCTATATTAGTTCTAAATATAAATTTTAAATGGCAAAATTATGTCAATTATATAATAGAAATAATTTGTATTTTAATATAGTACTTTTTTAGTTGTTGTGTGCTTATATTTCTAATTATAATCACATTATAATATAGTAGTCCATTTATGTAATATCATTTAGCATTGTTTATTTTATTCATTTATTTATTATATAATTAAAAAAAATGGCTGACTTCAAGAAAGGTTTTTTTACCACCTCCTCAGAGTAGGAGAGAAAACCTGAAGCATCATCTCTAACCACGTCTTAGCTTTAACTAGCCCACTCTTCTTCCTAAGATTTATTAGATCCTCAGAAAATAATTTTTGAAAACCTCTAAAAAATGCAAAATGATAATAACGAACTTTCCATACAATTTAATTCACTGAAAGAATAAATCTAATGCCTGATCAATAACGTGAACACGTTAAGATAAGAAGATAGTAACTACAAGACTGAACTCAACAATCATCCTTAGTTATTAGAATTTAACTAGAGAATCAAGCAGACAGAAGAAAAATTAAACTAATTCTCTGAGATTACTGAGAGTCTGTTTCTAAAAAATCTCTCTTACAACGATCCTATGGATATAGAACCAGCAAAAAGAAATAGAATGAAGGAAAAACCTAAATGCTGGTTCTGCAGAAAACCTGATCATTTTGTAAGTCAATGATGAAAATATTAAAATAAACAAAATGAAGAGAATAAAAGAAATTAAAAACATTGAATAAATTAAGCAGATTGTATGTTACTCAAGAGGGTAAAATTTATAGACTTAAGATAACAAACGTAAAAAATTAGTAAATCGATCCTGAAGAAAATATATGATTTAGACCCTAGTAAATAATTGGAAAAGAACTAGATTTTAACCAAATCCCTATAATAAAACCTGGAGAAAAAAATAATAGTTGATATGAAATAATGAAGCAAAAGACAGAAGAAGACTATGAAGAATATATCCAGAATACTTTTTTTAACATTTATAAACATTATATCAGTGATGATCCTAATGAAAGGTGGTATCACTTTAATTAATTAATTATAATTATTATATTTAAGGCTACCTAAAAGAAAACTAGCAGGTTAAATTTCTCAGTCTTATTCGTAAATCTTGAATTAATTAATAAATTTTTAATTTGAGGTTATTTAGTTACGATGGGGTTCTAAAATTATTGTCTAGAAAAGTTTGGTAGTTATACTAATTTTATTTAAATTACTGATAGGAATAGGAAAAGCTAATCGTTTTTGAATTTAAACTTACATTTAAAGCTTATTTAATTTCTAAATTTTATACTTATAATTTCATCAAAATATTTTAATACCTTATATCTTTTAATTTTCCTTCAGAGAAAATAGAAATTTAAATTTCTAATAAGTAAGAAAGGAATTCCAATCAGCATTACGATAAAAATAATTACCTTTATTAACTATTAAGTAAAATAATTATTTAATTATAAACTAAGGAAAAAATGTTGGCTTTAAGATTAAAAATATTAACTAAATCATTTAGTTAAAATTTTATAAATATTATACTAAACAAATTATAACTAAATAAATATGATATATAGTAGAAGCTAAATCAAAATTTAAGAATCATGATTTAATATATTTGCAGAAGATAAAATTTAGAATAACTTAAATCAAATAGAGATCGAAAATCCAGTAAGATTCAGCAGCTAATCAGGAGATAAAACTATAAAATCTATATGAAGTATAGAATTAAAGAAGAAAACTATTATAGATAGCAAATAAAATAATAACTAAAAATTAAAATATAAATGAAGGTTAATTTTGAACTTTTAAATTTAAATAATAAATTGTGGAATCAATATAATTAAGTGGATTAGAAAGAAAAGCTTATCTTTTAATTCAGTGATGTCATTTGGGCGCGTCAATCTTTGAGATCTATTTAAAGGATAATTTAATTGATTTTATTATCAGAATAATAATAAAGAATATTCATTATCACTTTTCATTTAAAATACAATAAGAGAAGTAGAAAAGGTTTAAGTTACTGAAGTAATTACTTCCTATTTTTAAATGAAACCAAATTTAAATGGTAATTAGGATTTAATATAAATATCCTATCAAGATAAATTATTAAAAATAAATTTTAATAAAAGAAAATTTGTAAATTTATTCATCAGCGTTTCTCAATTTCAAACCTTAAAAGAAGAGTTTTTCAAATAAGAGGTTAAATTACATGCTTATAATTAAAATTTAAAAAATTGTATGCTAATTCATTGAAATAATAAAACTTCTAATAATCTTAATAAAAATGGACAAAGAAATTAAAGTTTAGTTTTGTAAGATTAAGAAATTAAGTTCTACAATATTTTATATAATTATGAATTAAAAAATTTAGTGAGATTAATAAATCTCAAATAATGATTAATTATTTGATTATTTTGGAATCTAAAAATAATAGTTATAAAAATAGTAGTTTTTAACTAATCTTAGAAAATAAAAAAAATAAATTACACGCTAATTTTACATATTCCTAAATTATAATCTAATTTTGTTTAAAATTTCATGATTTATGTTACGATGTAAACTAGAAAAAATTTTACTTTTTTTAATAAAATAATTATAGTTATTGACTTATTGGTCCACATTATTTTTATTAATTTTTCGATTAATATAAATTTATTAATAATATGTTGCTTTAAAATATATTTCAACAGATTTATAAGATTAATAAATTAATTAAAATAAAATAGTTTCAATATTTAAGAATATTGAGACATATATGCAATAAATATACCTTAGACTATAAATATTACAAATATGTTGAAAGATAAAAGTTTGTAAATGCCAATCAAGCTTCTTCTTGTTCTTTCTCTATCATCTATTTTTATTTATTGTCTTGATGAAATTTATCTTTTTTTCTTTCTAGAAACTCTTCTAAAAGCTAATCTTGTAGTTTAAACATTTCAATACACTTTTTTAGTAATTTAGAATGAAAATTTTTTGATTAATTTATCTTTTTAGGAATTTGATTCTTTTAAAAACGTTTGTTTATATAGTTTTAGTCATAAAGAATTAGTTTCTTCTTGTCTTTTTCTTTAAAAGCTTTATGACTTTCAAGTTCCTCAATAATGTCTGCATAGTATTAACAATCAAAAATATGATCAGTTTCATCAAAGTCTTAGCCACATAAGCAAATAATGCTATATCTAACGTTAATGTGGCGATTACTAAGTTCTTATTGAAAATTATAAGAAAAAGTCCTCAGTTTATAGATAGAAATAGTCTCTCTAATATAGTGTTTATTATATTTGGTATAAGTAATTTCAGGAAATATACTTTAATTATTTTCTATTTAGTCTATAATTCTTTTTGCTGTTGGCGTAAGTGTATTCCTAGAGAGACATTCCATTAAGAATTTATGTTTTATTTTTTATTCCTTGAGTTTATAAAAATCCATCTTACTCTAAACATGTGACATGTCAAATTATACAAATCAATACATTTCTTTATATGTTTCTAGTATGGTAAATTAAATTTAGTGCATTTTTCTAATAAAAAAGCAGTGTCTGAGTTAGGATTTTACAGATTGATAAGATTAAAATACATTTTAAAGCTTAAAATATTAAGAAATGATTTATTAAGATTCTAATTATTTAATATTATTAATCCTCTTTTTTAATAAAGAATTTTGATATTTTGATATAATAATAATAATTATTAATATTATGCAAAACATATAAAAAGATATAAATATATGCAAAATAAAAGAGCATAAAAGAACTTTAAATATTTATTATAGTAAATAAACTGAAGAAAATAAATTCTAACAGTTATAATTTAATCATAGTTAGAAGCAGCAAAAATCACAATAATTCCTTAAAAATAATTTAGAAATAATGATAAATTAACTCTCACTTTACTATTTAAATATCTTTTTCTTAAATGATTAAATAAGTAAAATTTAATTAAGAAAATATTTTTGTTTAAAGATTAAATTAAATAAAGTAATAATAAATTTATAAACTTATAATAAATAGATAATTTTAATCTAATAGTTAGTTTATAAGAAATAATAATAGTAAACTAAAAGTAATTAAAGTTTAGCTTTCCCTGGATTTTCAACCAGGTTTTTGCTACCATTTTTTTAGCGTGGATGGATACCACGCCATTTTTTTATGTGGATGGAACCACAGAGGATCTTCTGTCTTTTATGTGAATAGTTTTCTCTTGTAAATCCCTGCTTAGGTTATTCAGAGTCTGCTGAGTATACTTAACGTTCTTTATTGTTCTTTTATCTAAATTTATCTTCACTAATCGCAATTTTGTAATAAGTGTCACTTTGATTTGCAATAATAGCATTGTTTGCCTTGTTTTTTCTTGAATCTCTTCAGAAATACTTTTTTTTCAAGTTAATCGATTCTTTTGATTAAATCTATATTAATCTTTTAGTCATTCTATTTTTCTTAAACGTTTGCTTATGTAGAAACATTTTCGATAATCATATTTTGTTCTTGCTTAAAATTCGATTGAGATTATTCATATAGTTACTATTCCGTGACTAGATTATTCTAAATCAATTATCGTCTAATTATTAGAAGCTCGTTATTTTAATCTTCGATAGTATTCATTAGTTCTCTTATTTTTTCCCCTTGGTTGTAAATTGTTTCCTAATAATTTTTTATTATTGTTTTCATTTGGTCAAGCTATATTTATATTTCGGATTATTTTTATACCTTTACTGGATTCGATTCTATTGTTCCGATTATGATTTTTCCTTCAGAGGAGGAACTTGATTTATCTTCTTCTTGTTGTTGTCTCTGCATTTGTTTCGCAGCTTTCCTTTTTGCGTTCTTAATTTGGTTTTTGGAAAGGCGAATAGATTATTCCATTTTTTTTTTTTATATAAGAAATAATTTGGTTAAAGTTTTAGTTTTAAAGAAATATAAAAGGAATTATAATCAAAGATTATATAAGTTTTATAATACTTTAATAATTAAAATTTTTATAAGAATGAGATAAAAATAATCAAAATTATAATTTAAATAATCAAATTTTGTTATTAAAGATTTTAACAAATAAATATATTTTATCTTAAATAATTATATATTTAAAATAAAATACATTTCTGATAGTAATTAAAGTTAAAAAATAACATTTTGTTATCTCATAAAATTTGAAAATGGAGATTATTTTAAGAATATAAGATTTAAATATATTTAATAATAATATTAAAAAATATTTAATTTTCATTATTTAGAAATTATGTTGTAATTGAATTATATGTAAATCTTAGAATGCAAATTTTGTAAAATTAAATTATTTTTCTAATAAATTTAAATGTATAGAGAAATTTTTTATTTTGATATCTTAATTTCTGCTTCATTTTAAAAATTTTTCTATTTTCTTTCAAAATTAAAAAAATGTGATTTTAAGTTTTAAACAGAAGCAATTTAATGATACAATTTTTTGAAACTACTCGGCAAAATGGGATTTTACTTTATTTCTCTTCAATTTTAAGCATATATCTTCAGGCAGAAAAGGAATGAATTTTAAAAAAAATTTAGAAAGCATTATATCGAAAAATCTTTCTTCCCTCAGAATTCATTTTATTTTTATTCCAAATTTCATAAACTCGAATAAACTTTTTGATTCGAATTTGTTACTCAGCATAAATTTAAAATTATAAAGTATAAAGTATATAATAAGGAGAATAAAAAGATCTTGCTTATTAATTTTAATCATATTTTGATATATTAAATATAATAATATCTGCAATCTATCTTAATGACCTTTTTTAATATATTTATTTATTTAAATAGCTTTACATATTATTAAATAAGTACACTATTAATTTATAAGCTTATACTATCTAAGAATTAGAATAGAAATATAATTATACATAACTATGTGAGAAATAAATGGACGAAATATAGAATTCATTAGTTTTTAATAGTGACTCTTCTTTAATTAATTTTAAAGAAGCTGCAAATTCATAGGAAAAGCATAGGCAGGTGCATTAAAATCTCCAAACGAAAGATTTGGAGTAACTACAAATTAAATAAGTAAACCTAATAATGAATTTATTAAAATAACTACTTAAAAATTGTAGTCAAAAACCGGAAAACAAATTCATACGCGTCCCATTAAAACTACTTAGAAACTCTCTTCAACGTAAATATTAATTGTAGCGTATTATGAAAGTGAAATCAACCTATAAATAGATGAACAGATTAACCGCCTAAAATAATACCGCGAAAAATACGAAACGATTACCTAAGAAATCTTTCCAAAAATAAGATATTATCTTAGATAGTTAGAATTCTAAAGATATACCTTCAAATCCTAATTAAAATTCAAATAAAGATATCTTTTTATGGTAGTCAAAAATAACATAAACTTAAGATTAATTTTTGAATAATACTAATTAACAATTCTATTAAATTTCAAATAACTAAATTAGTCAGAAATAAAATAATATTACTAATCCTGATAATTCAAATAATCATTATTTACCTGATCTTCAGAGCAAACAACCTTAAAATTAAACTGCTGATTTAAGAAATGTAATATAAAATCAAATAATTAACTAGTCTAATGAGAACTTATTTACCTTAGAAATAAAAGAACTTAAACATAATATATAAAGACTTATAGATAAGAACCAATAATTAAATTAAATGCTAATTAATATAAAAGTAAAATATAAACGAGATATTGAAACATTGATAAGTAACTAAGAAATATCCAAAATATATTATAAACATTATATAAATAAAATTAATTAGAAATATAAACAATTATAGAACAATTTTTATTCAATCAAATCTGATATATAACAATATCACAAAAAAATGCTATCAAAATAACTAGTTCATAAAATTACTTAAACAAACTTTTCCACTTATTACAGTAACTAAATAGTTTAAACAGATGAAATAATTAGTATAGTTCAAGAAATTTAGATATAATAGAAAAACTATGAGAATTAAGTAAATTCAATAGATGAAATATAATCTAATTAAGAGTTTCAAATTGAAGCCAATGCTAATTAAAGCTTTACTTAAGCTTAAATGATAGGAGCAAATAATTCACTATGCCAAAACTTTAATAAAATTATAAATTTTACTTAAATTGAAATAGATAACTTTCTAAATAAAACTTAGCAAGGATATCAATAGACTATATTAGAATAGAACTAATACTTACTTCAACAAATTACCTAATAAAAAATAATAACCGAAATTTAACTCCAAGAGTTATATTCTTAATATTAAAAATTATAAAACTAAAATAAGTAATTTATAGATTAAGAATAGAAAGCTTAAATGGAAATTTTAACTTTTAAAATCTAATTAGATAAGTAAAGATAATAAAACTATGAAATAAATATAGCTTTTCAAAATTAAATTCTATTAAAAATAAGGAAATTCAAATGTATAAAGAATTATTTTAGAATTAAATCTAACATACAAAAGAATTTAGTAATTAATAGTAATTTTATAAGAAGTAATTTGTAGATGCATAAACTTAGACATTATATGGAAATATTTAAACAAAAGATAGTATTATCTAAACAGATAATATAAATAATTAATAAACAGCTTTTTTGTGTCAAAAATTTACTCAAACAAATATAATCAAGCAAGACATGTTAATGTAAACTTAAAATAATTAATAGGAAGCATCAACTAATACTATTATAACATAATAACTAATACTGTCAAGTTAAATTGCCAGATGAAGATTTTGTTTTACTATAGCATTAATATCACTAACTCAACTTAAAATTCATTTAAAGTACCCAAAATATGTAGACACTTGAGATAAAAAAAGAAAAATTTTAAAAACTTAATTAAAATTTGAAAACAGATATATTTAATTATTCTACTAAAAGATGAAAAAAAGATTAATAAAACTAAACAGATTCGATCGATGCTATTTATCAGAATTAACCTTATCTCCAATATTAATCTTAATATTCTTAAAAGGAAACATGAAGAAGAAGATAAAACAATTCAGCCAGCAAAACGTATGAGTAAACATAATAATAAAAAAGAGTGCGATTAAATAATATGTTATTTCAATCTGACTAGTCTATAACTTTAAAAGTTTATTAAATCCGAAACTTGAAGACGTCCATAGTACGAAATGTAAAATATATAGGGTAGATATGTCACAGTTACTTAAGATTTAGAATAAGGTACATGTGATAGTGTGAAAAGTAAAATTGATATAGATAGAAAGCTACTTAAAAAATATACGACGTAAGTAATATATATTTTGATACAATATTTTCATTAACATCCTGAGTATGGAAAAAGATTAGTACATATTTAGATTAACCAATAAGGATAGAAAAGCATTTGCATTTACGAAAGTGGTTTACCTGCAGGATCGGAAAAAATTAGAAAGGACTAATAAATTTAAAAAATAAAGATGGGACATATAAATATTAATGGAATAGCGAGCAAGTGCTTGAATATTGAAGAATTTATCAGAGATAACAGTATAGATATTTTATCAATAAACGAAACCTGATAAAAAGATGACTTTCCTCCAATATTGATTAATGGATTTAAAACATATTTTAAGAACTCAGGAAAAGGAGCAGGTGTATGCTTAATTGTAGGAGAAGGATTTAATAGTACAGAAATACATACATAAGTTAAAAAGAAATAAATAGATTCATAACAATTAAACTGGATAATATTTTAATCACGTCTTGTTACATGCCTGATAGTAGAAAAAGTTAAGATGTTAAAGATTTAGCTTATGAACAACTAAATAAATTGCTGAATTTATATAATGATAATCCACATATACTAATGGGAGATTTCAATGCTCTTTTATGAGGTTTCGGTGATAATCCTGAAAATGCTTATGATAATACTATTAGGCTATAAGAATTCTTACTATAAAACGATCTTGAGATAGTGAATGATAGCAACATTAATACATGTATTCACAAAGGAACAGGAAAAACGTATTGTAATGATTATATCATTATAAACAACCATTTGAACGTTAATTAGTTTGCAAATTTCACTGCTCATAATAATAGTTTATTTTCTGATCATATTCCAATCACTGTCGACTTTATCAATAATTCTATAGTATATTGGGAAAAGATAACTCAGAGAAAATATAAAATAAATAGGTTATAAGATGCAATAGATAGGCAAAAATATTAAGAATCTTTCCTACAAACTTATCTAGAATTCTTTTAAATAGATTAAGATAATCTTTAAGATTAATATAAATGCATCAAAAGTAATATTTAAGACAATGCTGATCAAACATTAGGTTCGTTTATTCCAGACTCAAATTATAACAAACTTCCTCGAGCTCTCACAAAGAAATATATAGAGGCAAAAAGAGCTAACTCAGAATATAAGGAAGCTCACATAAAATTTGGAAGAATAAACTAGCAAGTAACTAATCTTCATGAGGCAGCAAAACGACTTTGGAAAGACTTCAAGTATAATCTATGAAAATTTTAAAAAAATAAAGCAAAAAAGAAATTTCTACTTCTTAATGGAGATTCTAAGGAAATTTTTTCACAAGCTAAGAAAATTCTAAATCCTTTGAAGAGAAATTCTATGAACTTTAATTAAGAAATCAAAAATAAATTCATTGAATCATGGGAAAATTGTGTTTTTAACAAGCATTCTAATCTAACTCAAGAATAGACAAATCTTAGTAATTAAAAAATAGATAAAATATACGATAATATTTAAGAAATTAAAGATTATCCACTCTCGTATTTGTAAGGATTTGATATTTTTACCATAAAAGAAATATAAGAAATTATAAAAGAAATTCCGAATGGAAAAGCAGCTGGTCCAGATGGAATAAAAGGCGAACTTCTGAAATATGGAAGATAATATTTATTAATAATTCTTCATTCTTTTCTGAATAATATACTAAAACTTGGAAGAATCCCTTAGGAATTAAATATATCGGTGATAATCCAATATTTAAAAAAGGAAATAAAGATGATTGGAAAAACTGACTACCTATTTCTCTTATTAATACTATTTTAAAATTATATAATAAAGCTTTAACAAAAAGACTATACAATCTGATTTATTAGAGAAATTTGATTCACCCTTCATAAATGGGATTTATGAAAAACAGATAAACAACTTAATAAATTTGAATAATATAACAAATAATTGATAACTATCGGAAATGTGCTAAAGGTAAGACTAAATTGATAGCAACACTGACGTTGAAAAAATGTTTGACTCAATAGAAAGAAGACTCTTGTTTGATTAACTTAAGAGAGTTAAACTACCACTTGGAATAATAATAGCCTTAGAATCGCTTTATAAAAACCTAAATTCTTCATTTATCATAGATGGAAAGAGCACCAGAACTTTATAATTCAACAATGGAGTTATGTAAGGAAGTTCTCATGGACCAGTTTTAGCATTATTGTATTATGACATAGTAATTAGATATCTGGAAAGTAAAAGTAACTAATTGGGATTTAAATGCCAGGAATCAAGTATTAGCTTCGCTTGTAGAAGATGAGCAGATGATCTTATTCTTCTTTCCAAATCTGCAAAGTAGATGTAGAATTTAATAAATGAAGCAAATAAAGTTTTTGCATGAACACATTTAAAGATAAATGTTACCAAATCTGAATGCATCATATTTCTAAAGAAGAATCAGAAATAATAAATTTTAAATTTATAATTAGGAAATTAACCAATTGCTTAAAAAGAACAAGTAACATATTTAGGAGTTATTCTACATCAGAAGAAGAACTTGAATCCCCATTGCAAAGAAGTTACATTCAAATATATAGCTGCAATGAAGAAAGCTGTTTTTAAACTGATGAGATATAAGAATGTAACTCTTTGACATTTTAAAACTTTATGTAGACTTTTTACATTACCTAAAGCAGAATATGGAGGAGACTTAGTACCATGAAGTTTCAAAAAGGAGTAACTGGAGTTCTAAACAGAATAGAATCAAGCATGAGATTAATTTCAAGAAAAGCTTTTTAAGTAGCAACTTCAACATTTAATGAATCATGTTATATAGACCTGAATTGATTACCCTTTAAGCACATTATGGCTATAAAATTCTTCAGATTCATCCATAAAATTAAATAAGAAATTATTGATTTTCCAAGACCAACAATAGGCTCTCTTTTCATTAATATATGGAAAAAAGGATTTCAATACTACGATTAAGTGTAGCAATTATCAGACCTTTATAATATCGATCTGCAGAATTAATAGAGAAATACCAATCTTAAAACTTTTACTAACCATATAAGAGAAAAAATACAACAATATTTCTACAAAGTAGCTACTAAAAAATTTATGAGAATGAAAACAGCTAAAGTATATACTGAATAATTTGGTAATCTTAAACAATTTCCACAAATTACTTATACTAAATTAAACAAATAGTATAGACGAGAAATTATCAGTATATATAAACTTAGAACCTAAACTTATAATTTCCGTAAGGATCTTTAAGATCGTCATTACTCCATTGATAATCCCTATTGTATGTGTGGAGAGTATGAAACTTTCGAGCATATCTTTAAATATGTGTGCTATTCTAATATAATGAATTGATTATCGGAAAAGATCGGAAATTATGACTTAAGGCGCCTTATACTATACGATCAAGAATATCTATACTCATTTTCAAGGTCTAAATTGGAGTATTTAGACTTATAGATCAAAATATTTTATAAGAAGCTAATGACAAGGAGACTTGAGATTCTAGAAATGGAGAAAGCAAAAAAAGAAGAAGCTAAAGAGGAATAGAAAGAAGAACTAATTAAAGCAAAATGATAAGATGTAAACAAGATTAAAAAACAATTTAAAAACATTTACTAACATCTATAATTGAAAGAAGCAATTCTTGCAATTAAAGACGTCAAAAAATTATTTTAGTTTAAATTTATTTATTTATGTTTCTCCTTTAAATATTAAAGGTTTTTATTCTTTTGTCTAGTATTTAAAATAATTTTATAACCATAATTGCTTACTTAAGTCTTAGATTTTTATTAAATATTCATCTCATATATAAAAAAGTTGTCCAATTACAAGAAGAGTTTTTAATCATCTCATCAGAGCAGAAGAGAAAACCTGAAACAACTTCTCATACCACATCATCTTATAATTAATCATAATAATATACTAAATTAAAGTGTTTGTATCTCCAGGGATTTTAAACCCCTTCAATACATACCTCCAGAGTTCGTTCCTTGAGGTTTAAAATAAAAGTTCGGGACTCCCAGTTTTTTTGGAGTTCTGGCACTCTCTTGAAAAAGCCTCCTTCTAAATATTCTTCCATCCTTGTCTACATAAATCCTTGAAAGTTCTCTCCAAATCTCTTCACTGTTTCTTCTCTGTTTATCCAAATATATCTTGCATCTCTTGTATGTGTGGAATCTTGATTTGCACAGGTAACACAGCTTGACAATTCTTCTGGGAGGAGTTATCTCTAAGGGTTTTGTGTATTCTAATTCCATTTTATTTTCGTCTAAGATTTAAGGTTAAATTCTTTTTTCTCCCAAAAGTTTCACTTCGATTTCCTGTTTCATTAATCTTTCTTCATTGTTTTAACTTTTCTATAATAATTTTTAGTTTTCTTTTTTTAATATTTAAACTTCTTCTTATAGGTTACGGATAGATTTCATAAGTTATTCTATTATTAGCTATTCATCATTTTTCTATTTCTACATTATTTTTTAATTACCACTTTTCATGTAGTTGCTTGATCGTGGCTATGGGAGTAAAAAGTCTCGCTTGATTTAGTCAGCTTCTGTTGATTTAATTTCTTATTCAATTTAAGATTATCTTTATTTTTCTAAATTTGGGGGTTAAAGAGCCTAAGAAAATTATTATGTTATTAAAGAAGACATGGTAGAAGAAGAATTAGAAGTCTCTGGTTTTTTTTCCTTTTTCTATGGAGCTGGAAAGAAACCCTTCTTGAGACCTTCTGCCATTTTTTTTTCCTTATAATTAATAATTTTCTTAATAATATTATATGTAATAACTAAAAAAAGAAAGAGAAAAGAAAAAATTATAATTCTTAAATTCCAACTGCGGCTGAAAAGCCAAGAAAGTAGCAAGAAATCGCCATGCATCAAGCAGTGCATTAATTCAACTTTGGAAAGGAGAAAGTAGACATTGCTTAGCTAATTATAATAGTTTTTAATCTCCAGTAAGAGGTTCGAAAAACTAAAGGTATTGAACGACAAACTTCTAAAAGACCGGATCGAAAAGAAAATCTAAATGAATCAAGAATGATGACCAAAGAAAGAGATCTAAACTTACGAAAAGTTAGTTAATGAAAGCCAAGAAATTTACTCACCAATAAATTCGTAAATAGGAAAAACCCATTGAAAGCGAGGATTCGTCCTCCTCATATGAAAGAAAACGTCATGTAGGAGAACAAAAAATAAATTATCTCATTAAGTTGGAATCTATTACTCAAAATATCTAAGTAAGAAGAGACAATCTTTAACCTTTCAGAGAAAAAAAATATAAATTAAGTTAATTTTTAAAAAATAATATTAAGTAAAGTAAAACATATAGAAATTAGCAATAAAAGGGTATTTAAATTTAAAATTAAAAAACAGTAAAAAAGATTTAAAATTATAAATAAGCATAATAAACTAAATTTATTTTAATTAAAAAATCTCTGAGGTAATAAGTTTAATCTCAAAATTATATAAATACAAATTATAAATGATAGGAATTATTAATGATATAAAAATATAAAAATAATAAAAGTTTCTTTAATAATAAAAGATAGGGATATTTAACGACTTTTAGAATTATAAAATTAATTAAACTTTTAAATTATATAAAAATGGATTTGAATAATTGGAATTAAAAAATTATAAAATTAATAATAAATTTAAAATCTAAAATGAATTAAGTTAAATAAACTCAAATATAAAATTAAAATATAGCAATATTTTATCACAATTTAATTAAATTAAACAGAAAGAAAAACAAATTAAATAAGCTTTTTAATTCTTTAATATTATTATTAGTATTATTTAAAAGTAATAAGTAACATATTTAGGAGTAATTCTTCATCAAAAAAAGTATCTAATTAATCACTGCAAATCGGTTTCATCTAATTATCTGTCTGCTATGAAGAAAGTAGTATATACATTATCAAGATATAAAAATGTGATACCTTGACATTTTAAGACTTTGTGCCGGATGTTCACGCTCCCTAAAGTTGAATATGGAAGAGAATTAATACCTTGAGCAGTCTAAAATGGTCCAACTGGAACTCTAAATAAAATTGACAAAAGTATGAGATTAATAGCAAGGAAAGCCTTCTAAGCACCTGAAAACACTTTTAATGATTCCTGTTATATAGATCTTAACTGAATGCCATTTAAAGATATTATGGTTTTGAGGTTTTTTAGATTTTTTTATAAAATACGATAAGAAAGTATTAACCTTCCATAATCAACATTAGGGACTCTCTTTATGAATAATTAATAGGAAGGATATTAATATAGAGACTAATTAACAAGATTATCTAAATACTACGAAATTGACTTTAATAATTAGGAACATAATAGTAGCTTAACTACCTTTACGAAATATGTAAAGAACTAGATTCAACAAAAATTATATAAAATAACTTAGTAAAGACTTAAATGTATGCCAACTGCAAAGATTTTTATAGAATAATTTTGTAACTAACGATAATTCCCAGAAATTACCTATCCGAAACTAAATAAATAATATAGAAAAGAAATAATCAGTATATTCAAACTCAGAACTTAAAGCTACAATTTTCGGAAAGATCTTCAAGACAGACATTATCTTATCGAGAATCCTCATTGCATCTGTGGAGAATTGGACAAGTTCTAACATATTATGGATTGCAATTGTTACATAGATATAAGAGAATGGCTAAAAACAAAGTTGAATAAGGTGATATAGGAAGATTAATAACATATGATTAAAATTATATCAACTGATTCCCAAAAAACAAGATAGAATACATAGATTTACAAATAAAAACTTTTCCACAGGATGTTCCTCAAAAGGAGATTGGAACTATTCGAAATGGAAGAAGAATGATTGGAAAGTCCTGAATCTAAGGAATAGGAAGTAAAAAATAAAGAAAATAGTGAAGAGAACGAGGAAGAAAAGGAATAATAAGAAGAGCTAAAAGAATAAGTGGAAGAATAGAAGGAAAAAATTGATAACTAGGATGATTAAGCTGAAGTATAAGATGAAGATGAAAGCGGGAGATGAAAAATTATTAATAATTCTAAAGCATCTTTAATTGAAGGAAGTAATTCTAACAATTAAAGATGTCACCAGACTATTTTAGTTTAAGTTTAAGTTTAATCAAATAAAATTTATATTTTCATTTTCTTTATTATATTTTAATTAAATTTTAAATAAATGTAGCAAATGCCTTGATTATATGGCTTTAATTAATAATAAATAAAATTTCATCTATAGCATAAGTTATTAATATGGTATAATCTTTATTTTGTTTATCTTTAATCAAAGAATTTAAAAGTTGCTGGGTGGTTTAAATTCTTAATTCTGGTTGTCATCTGGATCGAGACATTCTACGAATTATCCACTTTAGCAAATTTGGCCTTTCTTTATTGTTGGAATTTTGCTTCAATCTCAGTTTTTACCAGGCAATTGTCTTGTCCTTTTTTATGCATTAATGATTTCTAATAGTAATTCATTTCCATCAAGCAACTTTTTTCTGTAAATGTTTTCTTCTGAAAGCCAGCAATCCTAGCCATATTTTTCGTAATTTTTTTACTATCATATTATTATTTCCATTAAAAATATCTACAGTCGCAGATATATGATAAATTCTTTCACAGAATTAGTATTTATTTTGTAATTTCTAGAGATTTACCCTAGTTTTATGCAGAAATATAATTTTTAAATTTATTTTTATTGATAAGAGGATCTGCTTTAATCTGAGGTTCTATATTTAGGAGATTTTACTACTTAAAAAAAGGCAAATCATCATAACAGTGTTTTTCAAATTACTTTTTATTCATTTTTTTTACAGTTTTTAGTATGTTTGCATATATAAGGTTTAAGCTTGAATTCTGTTTTAATCCAGGTATTCTCATTTTAGAGTTAAATCTTATTATTATTCACAGAACTAATTCGTATACTTGTTCTTCAATAAATTCTAATAATTTTTGCTCGATATCTCTTTGAAGTCACTTACTATGAACTATTTTTACTGTTAGATACCTTATACTCTTTATGCAATTATTTCTTTGGAAGCATTATCCTTATATATTAAATTTATCTTAAGATTTATTAATTTTCTAAAAGTTATTAATAGATAAGTTATAACGATTATCATTTAAAATAGGTAAGAAATAGATATTCTAGATTTAAGACTCTTTAATTCCTATTTTCGAGATATATTAATATAATCTTTCAAAAAATTTCTTTCTTATTTACTAAAGTCTTGATATTTGCTATTTTATAAATCCTTTAATTGTACTAAAAGATTTTTATTTACAACTTATTTTAATTTTTCTTATACTAAAATATTTTATAAGATTAAGTAGATATAAAACAATCTAAATAAATTAAAAGTTTTGATTCTTAAACTTTTCCTTACTAAGTTAATACAAAATAATTTAATATTTATTGCTAAGGTTTATATAAAGTAACCCAAGAAAATGTTTTTAAATACTCAAAATTATTATATTAAATTATTATGAAAAACTAAAGAAAGCTTAAATATTCTTAAATATATCAATTTTTTTAATATTTATTGAAGTATTAGATTTTCTAAAATAAGTAAAAAAACAATATATAATTTTATTTAAAATCTATTTATTTATTAATTTTGAAAATAGTTACAATAATTTTAAAATTAACAGTCTAAATACTAAGATATTTTTTAAACTTAGTATAGATAACTTATATTTTCTTAGTTCTACTGTTAACTATAGTATTTTAATTTTATAATCTTTTTTCTTTAATTTTAATATAAAAGCTATTGATTTAATAAAACAGAATACTTTAGTTTTCTGCATATTAAAAGCAAAATATTTTTGTAATTTTTTACGTATTTTCAAAAGATTATAAATGATTAATTTTTCTAATTAGAAAATTTATAAACATTTATTTATTAAACATTTTATCAAAATAATATAATTATTAATAAAAAATACAAAAAATTGAATTATTATTTAATATTAGGGATGATTAAAGGCTTTTAGACATAAAAAATAATAAAATGTTTTATATAAATTAAATAAGAATATACTTTAAATTTTATGTACTAAACTAATTTTTATCTTTATAAATGATAATTAATTATTTTTATACATTATTTATCATTAAGTATATATAAATAAATAAGAAGGAGCAATTCTCTAAATTACATTTTTGAAAATTGGAAATTCAGACGCCCCACATGGAAAGTTGACAGTTTAGAGTATACTGGATATAAAGATCCATAATTACCACTAGTGTATCTGTGAATAATCCCAGATGTAGTGGATTTCCTTTCAGAAGCAAAAGTTAAGAAATTCTAAACTTAAAAATTTTTATTGACTCTCAGCTCCTTCAATTTAGCTTAAAATTCATAAATAAAGAAATTACCCTTCTAAAATTTTTACCAACGAAAATACATACTTTAATTTAAAATTTTTTAAATGATATCTTTATATATTTAGAAAATCTAACTACTATAAAAACAGTTTTAAATATTGAAAATTAAAAGAATGAAAATTTTCATTTTATATATCGAATTTAAAATTCTTTATTACTGTTTAAAATGAATCAAATCTAAAAAATTTGTATTATTTTTGAGTTTTTAAACTTAAATTTTTTTATTCTAATTGATACTTAAAACTATAATACTAAGTATTTTTAACTTTTTATTAAATAAATTAAATTATAAAAATATTGTTAATTAGATTACTATATTTTTTCTAGCTTTTAAATTATATTTTAATTTTTTAAGCTATTTTTATTATTAAATTTAACAATATGTTATTCGATAAAAATAATAATAATAGAATATCCTATTTTTTTATTTTTTTATTTATATTCAAAAGTTATGCCCTTTTACTTTTTTAAACTTTATATATAATGTTTGACAAGTAAAATATATAATTTACATAATTTATTTTAATATATTACTCTCAAAAAGAAAAAATGCTTTAAAAATCAAATAAAATTATATTTTTATTATCTACAATATCTTAAAGATTTTATAAATATGATTGATAATATTGAATTAAATTATACTAAAAAAGCTAAAATTTATGAAGTAATTATTAAGTTTAAATTACAAATTTCATAATAAGAATATCAGAAATAATTTATAATTTTTTACTTGTATATCCATCATTATTTATATGCTAAATCTTCTTATAATTATTAAATTAACATAAAATATTTAAAATATATTAATACATTTTTAAAAGATAATTACATTATTTCAGAAAATATAAACATTTATTTTTTAATATGAAAATTAAAGAAATAACAATATTGTTTTAGTAATTTTCTATTAAATACAAAATTATTTATAAAATTTATTATAACATTTAGATTATTAGAATTATATGTTGTAAAATAAAAGTTAGTATTATCATAGGTTTCGTCTTCTTTTTTCAGTTAAAAATAAATAAATTATTAGCCTTTCTTAGATTTAAAAAATAGTATAGAAATGCTTTGCGTTGTATTGATAAATATTAAAATTAAAAAAATGAAATAAAATTAGGTAATATATTTAAAATAATATAAATAATAGGAATTATTATAATTATAAATAATATTGTATTTTTAATATTTCTAATTAAAATTATTTAAATCTTAAAATCATTTAAAGTTATTAATTAGTTAACCATAAACTTGTTTATAATTAATTTTCTACTAAACTAAAATTTATTATTTGTTATAAATATATTTGCAAGGATTATAAGTATAACTGTGCTTAGACTAATTTATTTTTAATTTTATTCAGATATCTTAGAAATAATAAGTTTTTTTATAATATATCTTAGCTTATTAAAATTATTTATTTTATACTTTGATATTTTCAAAAAATAAATACTTTCAATTACCATGAAAATCTAAGAACAATTTATTAAAAATAAATTTATTTTTTAAACAAGAGAATATTCGTTAAAAGATATCTAAGTTTTAATAATATAATTAATATATTTAAGTTAACTTAAAATACTTAATTTAGAAAGCAAATAATTTAAATCTGCAACTGCAAATAAAATATATAATTCGTAAAGAAAATTTGATTTCTTAATAATTAGTAAATATATTTTATTTTAAATAGTATTTATAAAATATTTTTGCTTTAACTATTCTTTCAAATAGCAATATTATAGAAACCATTCTTTAAATATTTGTAGATGTAAAATAATATTAATTTATAAAGTAAATTAAATTATCGTGGTACCATCTTTATTTGGATCACCACGGAAGTTAAAGAAACCAAATTTATATGTTAATAATAGGCTAGAAATGATTCTAGCTTCATCTGGTCTCTTTGAATTTCTTGTGCTTCATCAAGTTCCTCTTCTAGCATATCTAATACCTACTAATTTGAGAGTTCAGGATCAATTTCTTCTAAAAGATCTCTTTAGAGTAATTGAGCGTCAATTATTATTTATTAAATTTTTAACTTTTTCGCTTGTTTATTTAATTACATTTCATCTGTATGTCTCTTTTTTGTATTTTTTAAGTTTTATTCTATCTATTTGTCAAATAAATTTCATTTTCTTTTTTCTACTTTTTATTTTTATTAATTGACTAGCTTTTTGAATATTCAAGTGTGCTCACTTGAGCCAGCTCTATAATCCTTACCTATTATTTTATTAAAAGGAAGGATTTTGCTTATATATCCCCGTCTTCTTTTTTCTAGTATGCTTTTAATAAAATCTTTAATTCATGCATCTATTGAGCTTCTCTGATCTATTTGAAAAGATCGAATTCAATTTTCAAATTCAAAATTACCTCAAACTATTTTGAATAAATTTAGTTTGGTCTACATAATATTTATTTAGGTTTAATTTTGTTCTATCGTATTTAATTTTTATTACAATTCTTCTCTTTCTTATTAATATTATTCGCATATCTCAATTATATGGGCCTCATTCTCTATCCCATTTCTGCACATATTACATATGTTATTTTCTATTAAATGCCTTACTTTCATTGTCTGTGCTGCACCGCTACATTTGGCTCTTAATCTGAATAGATAACAAATTTCTTATTTTCTATGCTTATTATATCTTAGGTAATTTGGAGGACCTTTTATAAAGGATTCAAGTCATTGGCTTCTATAAATAAAGGTTGTTGTCATGTTTTCCATACGAGTTAAAGCCTCTACTTTATTATGGAATTTTATAGCATCATTTATTATTATTTTTATTTTTTGACCATTTCACTCGTCTTGCATTAAAATTTGATCGTTTAATCGTAGTTTTTCTAGCACTTTTTATGAGTAGATTTCAAATAAAAAGTTTTTTTATTTTGTGATTTAGCACATTCAACAATCCATAGTTGTTTCCGAGTTTAGGAGTAATTTTCGTCTGAACATCAGCATACGTTATCATAAATAGTATTACATTTTAGTAAATTGTAATTCATTTTCAAGTATCTCGTTTTGAATACAGAATGGAGCATCTATTATTGCTCTAAGAGATCTTCGATGAATTATTTCTAGTTTCTCTAGAATACCTTGTCCTATGATTTCTTCTATAAATGGAATGCATTCACTTCCATATCCAAAAATTTAGTTTACAAAGGCATTTAGTATCATCTATGCATTATATGGGGTGATACCTTTTTATATTGTGATCTTGTTTAAGATTCATGCTTGTGTTTTTTGACATTCAGAGATTCTAGATTCTAAGTGCTTTTCAAAAGATATTTCTTCCTGTAACCAATGTCCAAGATATTTAAAAGTTTTCACCCTTTCTATTTACATTCCATCTATATTTATTATTGTTTAGTTTTTTATACTATTTCCATTTCATAGTATTCATTTCGTTTTATCTGCTATTTACATTTTGTATTTTTTAGATCATACTGTTAGAATATCACTTAGTTCTTGTATTTGTTTCGGCTGAACTATGCATGCTATATCATCCGCATAAGCCAACGTACTACAATATCTTTGCCTTATACAGTATTCTGTTTCGAGTTCCATTGTTATTCCGATCTATTTTTATCTTAATTCTTTTAAAAGTATATTTATTATAATATTAAAAAGATTAGGGGAGCATGTACATCCTTATTTAACTCCTTTCTCCGTTTCAAACTTATCTGATATAAGATCATTTATTTTCAATTTGATGTCCTCTTCTCTATATATTTCTGCTAGTAATTTTATTAGTTTTACTGGGACCTCGATTTCATTTAGGGGATGTCATATATCTGATCTTATTACAGAGTAGAATGCTTTCTCAATATCAATAAATATTACTACTACTTCTGTGTTGCTTTAGTAGAGCCATTCTTATATTGTCCTTATATTGAAGATTTGTTGGGCGCAAGATTTACTTGGTTTAAACCCATATTATAATTCATCATCCTGTCGTATTAAATATGAATTTAGTTATTCAAATATTCATATGTCTATAATTTTTAAGATATGGTTAATAAGAGAAATGGGTCGATAATTCATTGGATCATTTGAGCTTCCTTTTTTGTGTATAAGTACTATGTATGATTCTTTAATTTTTTTAGGAATAGTTCCTATCTCTAATATTTTTTAAACTAGTTAGGCAGTTACCATTATCAATTACTTCCCTCCCGACATAATTGTACCTGCTTATATTTGGTCAGGCCCGGCTGCTTTTCATTGGGCTAGTTTTCTGATGCATTATTCTATACTAGTAATCTTGATTTCTATTGATTGCTAATTTTTGAATTAGTTTGGTAGATTGTTGTTTCCATTCTTATAAAGATTTTCTCAGCTTATTTTGAAATGTTGAATGTCTTCTTCATTTACTAATGTTCATGGTGCTATTTTCCCTCTTTTAAATCATCTCCTTAATCCTTTTCATGTGTCATTAAGGTTCCCCTTATTGATTTTGTCGAGAAAAATATTGAATTAGTTTTTGCAGTCTTATTTCATATGTTATCTATATTTGAGCCTAAGTTCCTATCTTAGTTTAATTTCACGAATTGTTTCTAGCTCGCCTTGTCTTATTAATTGGTTTACTTTTTTTGCTTAGCTTTTGAATCTTTTTCTTGCTTACTTCGTTTCATCTGAGTAATAATGTTTTCTTGCTGTTTAGGTAGTGTGACCACATACTAAGACTGCGTTTTAATAGATTTTTTCTTATCATTTTACATAAAATTCTTCAGTGCTTAGATGTGAGAACTGATTTATGTCCGTTTCCTCAAACTATTTCTGAAATTTTTCTTAGACCAATTCTTGTTGGAGTTTTATAAATCAAATTCTTTTTCTATATATATTCACGACTTTTTTTAACTATTTGTAATATTAATCTTCCAGGTTGATGATTTCCTATTGTTCTGCGTTGGTAAAATTAAGTGTTAATGATATTGGGTGATATAAATGGATCTGTTAAGAAATAGTCAATTTTGAATTTGCTTCTACCTTAACTTGTGATGTATGTTGGATCTTGTGTTGGGCCTTTTCATGTCAGATCAAATTCTTGCATAAAATTTAGTAAATGTTACACTGCTATATTTAGTTCATTTGGTAGAAATTATGGTATGTGAGCGTTGAAATCACCCACTACTATTATTTGAAGTCCTAGACCGATTGCTGTGTGTACAAATTGTCGTAATCCGTCATAGAAAATATCCAGTTGTGCTTACTCTTAGGTTGTCGGAGCATAAATGTTTATTATTGCTAATCTGCTATCCAGACTTATACCTATTATACGACTGCCCTGGTATAATTCTATTTAGTTGAGATCCTCTATTTCTATTTCTTTTACTCTATCTAGTCATTTTTCTCTGATATAGAGTGCTACTCCTTTACTATGATTTGTGCCTAACTTTATACACGCTCTGAATCCAAATTGTTGTGGCATATCTTCGAATTACGCTACATGTATTTCTTATAACGCCATAATATCTATCATTTTTTCTTCCATAAACTTTAGTAGTTAAGCTTTGTTTGATCTTATTCCTCTTATATTGGAGGTGCCTAAATTTATTCTTTCTCATTCTATTTGAGAAGAGTTATCTATTGAGTTTATTTGGGTATGGCTGATTTAATCTTAATCTTGTTCTATATTAGATTAGTCGCCTGTGATGTTGATTTTTGGTGCCATTACTTGTTCAACTTTTTGTAGGTTATTTAGTGAAATTATTTGTTAAGATTTAAATCCATAGTCTTCAAGGGTTTTATTCTTTTTTTTTAAATTCAAGTATATGCTTTCTGTCGAGATTATTACTGATTAGTTCTTTAGTTTCATCAGTGTTTTGGAGTTCAGCTTTGGTTTTCTATGTGTTTTTTAAGTGAGATATTTCTTTTATCTTACAACTTATGTTATTTATTCTTGTAGTTATATATCACTTTTCTTACCATTTTTCGTCAGCTTTAGAAGTTTGTCTTGCATTATAAAGCTTATACTAGAAGCTCATGAGATTAGAAATAATTCCATTTTGTTTAAAATTAGGAATATTATTTTATTGATTATTGAGGAAATTACTTAGGATTCTCTTACATAACTTGTTCTTCTTTTTTAATTCCTATTTTTGCTTCTTCTTCACATCCTGCAAAGAATTGCTACTTAACTCAATCTACATCACATTGTTCTGAAGATTTTCTGCATCCTTTATAATTGCTTAGATTGATTCCCTTCTTTTACACTGATATGTGCTATGCCCTACTGCTTAGCAGTTCTCGCATTTTCATATAGCTGGGTGATTTAGTCTAACCGTCTTGTCCAGAATTTTTATTGAGTTTGGTATTTTCTAAGTGTCTTCTTGTCTTTCAAGTTGCAAGTATACAGTTATTTTGCCATTTAATCAGATTGTATTTTCGTAGGTATTAATGACCGTTTAGATAATTTTACCAAATTTTGTTAGCTGTACTTCCATTTGGGCCGTTGTTAAGTCAATATCTAGGTTATAGTGCACTGTGTAGTTTGAGTAGTTGTAATATTAGTCTATATTTCTTTTTTCAATTGATATAACCAACGTCTTATATTTCCATTTAGTTTTTTGTCCAAACTGTTCATATGCTTCTGAGTTTTTAAATGCTATAAGTACTATTCCTGTTTGTAGGACTTAAACCCTTGCAATGTTTTAATCGTAATTCTATTTCAGTTATTTAAAAAATTCTTGGATTGCTTCCTCTTATCCGATAATTTAATTATTTATGTTTTGATTGCCGTATGCCTGTTAAAGGTAGGAGTTAAAGTAGGCGACTCCTATTCATTTGGGGAAGTTTTACTGAGCATTTTCATGCACAGTTTGCAGATCCTATTGCTTATTCGTGCCTAAAATTTGGACAATTTCTTCATATTCATTCTTTTGTACTGTTGCTAGAGCCGTTAGTTTCTTCCTATATTGTCTCTTGTTTTTTTGGTTATAGATTTGTTGTTGTCTTTCCATTCCTCCTTATAGTATTTTGTTTACTTTCAGAAGTAATACTATTTTTTAGTGCTTTAGTGTATTATAGTTTCCAGCGTATTTTTGGGGTGAGATGAGAAGGCTCCTTCATGTCTTTGGCTGTTCGTTATTATCTACTGCCGAGTCGAGCGACATGCGAAGGTAGAGGATAGTTTTCAAATTACTAAGAGCCATTTTAAAAATATATTAATTTATATTTATAATTTTTTAACTATAAAGTTAACTATTGGTTCACATTATATTAATTAATTAATTTAAAAGTCTTTTAATTTTTTCCCCTTTTAAATGTTTATCATAATTAAATATTTCTAAAACCTTTATATGCAAATAGTGATCAAAAATTATAAAGATAAAACATTAATTATTGTTAATAAAAGTTAAATGAAGACAAAGCAAATCTAAATATATATAAATTTAAAATAATATTAAATAGTCAAAGAAATATTTAGATTTTATAGCTTTTCAAATAATTTTATTTTTAACAACTATTTTAGGATTTCTTCTAAACCAAAAGAAATAACTTACCAAAAAATATTTTTTCATTTTTTATTAGTATCCCTATTTAGGAATA
Source organism: Loxodes magnus (assembly GCA_946699065.1). Classification (NCBI taxonomy): domain Eukaryota; phylum Ciliophora; class Karyorelictea; order Loxodida; family Loxodidae; genus Loxodes; species Loxodes magnus. Next base: position 49,068 of record CAMPDV010000308.1, read on the forward strand.
TAAAATAGTACACTTATAGAATAGAGAATGAACATTAATAGTTAATTCTGAAAAAAAATAATGATAATGAAAAAAATAGCGAACAATATAGTTATAAAATGTTTTAAAAAATGATTATTTATCTAAGTTTTATTATATCAATAATAAAGATTCTTATCATTTCAAATAAATAGCATGCTATTCAATTATAGCTCTATAATAAAACACTTTCTAATTTTTAACCATATTTATTGAAAGATTCTTTAATATATTTTACTTAAAACTTTTTTAATTTTTAATTATTTAAATGCAGCAATTTTATAATTCAATCATGAATAAAATACTTAACGAGAAATTTACTTTTAATGCTTATGTTTTATTGAAGAAAATCTTATAATTGAAAGTGAGTATATAGTTTGATAAAATTAAGATAATTAAATCCAATTTAATATTTTACATAGTTTTAGAATATATATTGAAGAATAAAAAATTACTTTTAAAAGTTAAATTAACAATTTTATATTTTTATATAAGATATAGTGAATTAAAATTATAAACTTCATTATTCAAAAAAAGATATATTATTAAATTTCTTTACACAGTATTAAAATATTTAATTACTATTTTTATTTCTATCTAAAAATTAAGAGATTAACAAATATAATTTTGAGAGGATAAAATTTGAATTAAATAAGTAAATTAGGAGATGAATAAAGTATAAAAATTAGTTTAAGCATAAAGAATTAAAAAAATAAATATGGTATAATTTTTTATATTTAAGTAAAACTAAATTTATAAAATTATTTTGTAACACACATTAAATCTGAGAAAAATATACTACCTAAAATAGTCATACTTTTTAACTTATCTTATGATTAAATGAAATTATGCATATAGTAGTATTTAAACTTTCTCAATATATAAAGTATTATAAAAAATGGTAGAAGGGTTCAAGAAAGGCTTTTATACCACCTCCTAAAAAGGGAAGAGAAAGTAAAAAATGGGACAAAAGCGCCAAAAGGCTACCCCGATGACACCAAATGAAGAGGAAGGACCTAAAAAGGTGCTGGAGACGTAAGAAGCAGCAGCCGTGCGAGAGTTTGCGATGCTATAGCTCCAGAAAGAAGAGGTATAAATTTTAGTCGCATTCGCTGACATGAAGGAGGAAGTAAAGAGGCTACGATTAGAGAATAGAGCTCTAAAAAATCAAGTTACTGAGCTCAAGGAATGGAAAGAAAGCTTCTGGGAAGTCTACGATCGAGAGCAAAACACTTTCTTCAGGGAAATGGGATTGCTGCAGCAGAGAACAACTGTGCTTGAAGAGAACAGCAAGTACCAACAGTAGTAGGAATTCAAAGTTAGGACAATTCAAGATCTAATGGACATAGAAGGAGCTACTACGTTACCGAGGAGTCCAGACAAGAAATGAATTAAGATAAATCAAGATGCTTTGTATGCAAACAAACTGGACATAAATATAGACAATGTTAGAAATTGAAATTAATTAAATAATAGTACTGAAATAGAAAATAATAAGAAAAATAATAGTACTAATATTAGGATAAGATTAGACGAGAATTCTATAACTAATTTATCCGTCAGGAGGCCAAATCTACAAACCGAAGTGGTACACAATCCAAGGCGACTGAAGAAAGAGTTCTGAAGGGAGCTGGTTCCAGCCAGGTTATCAAACTGGTTCTGTGAACACGAGGTTGAAAATCCTCCAAGTTCACTAAACTCCAATTTAAACTTTTTAATTTAATTTAGTAATATATAAAGTATTAAATTATTTTTACTGATTAATTTACTTTTATCGGTTTATAGAGGTGTTATAAAATTTAAAATTTGTAAAAAGATTTTGAAATAAAATTTGAATTTTATTTTAAGAATTTATAATTTTATTTAAGTAATCATTCAATTTCCATCTAAATTTTTATTTTTTTAAGACATAGAGAATTTTATATATAATTTTTTATCTTATTATTGCCAAAATGAATAAAAAATTAATTAAATAATTTTTATATTTTGATTTTATCTTTTATATATATTTTTATATTGAAAAGTGTTATGAAGTGGATTCAAAAGTAATAAGAAAAAAATTGATTATATTAGTTTACATTTAATATTTTTATTCTTTTATATAAAATATTATTAATTTTTGGAATTACCAAAAATAAAGCAAATATTTATCAAAAATTAATTTTATTCTTATTTATATTTAAGAGTTTTATATTTAAACTTCTAAATGCAATATAATTATTATCAATTTTTTATATTTTTATTAATACATACAAAAATGGAAAGTTTTTCGTAAAAAGTATTGTCAAATAGAACTCATCTCAGTCAAATATAATTAGTAAAATATGCTTAAAGAACTAAAAAATATGGAAGATTAAAATTTATTACTTTTAATATGCGAACAAGAGTTCGAAAGAGAAATCACATACTTAATTTTAATACTAAAGAATAAAAAAATTAAATGGATATTCAATAAATATGAAAATCGAGCAGTTAAAAGCAAATTTAATTAATTCACAGAGTTGACGGAAAAAAAATTTCTTTTTAAAGCATGTCGATAAACAATACTATAGATTTAAACCTAAAAATCTGCTAGAAAAAATTTCTTTATATAAGAGAAAGAAAATAAAGCTATTATTACAGGGGATTTCGTAAGATTGTAAGATGAGCAAAAATCTTAAACGAAAATACAAACAAGAAAATTTAAAGTTACATCAATTGATTAGTAATTTAGATTCCCTCCAAAAAAGATATTATATGGAAAGAAAATATTTAGAAAGAGTAAAATTTTGAGAGTAATTAAATTTCACAACAAAGAAGGAAGTAATTAATGCTAGGTATAAAAATTGACTTTAGCCAGATTAAAATAATAAAAAGATTTAAATCAGCATGAATAGATACATTTTTAAGAAAAGCAATCGAGATGAAGACTAAAAATTCAAGATTATACGAAAAATTTAAACTTAGTATATAATGACTTTTAAAGGCTAAATCAATAGAATTCATTATTATTATAAATTAAGAACAGCACGTTATTTTGGAGCTATGATCTCTATAATCTCTGTTTTTCTTAATTAAATTTTTGATTTTTTTAATGAATTTTTAAATTATAGATTAAGTATTTTAGTTGCTTTATGATAAAAAAATTTTTAATTATATTATACCTTTAATTACTAATAACATATAAAAAAATAACAAATTATAAGAGTTAAAAGTAATTTCTAGTGATTAAGATTATAATATAATTTTATTAAATTTTTATCATATCAATTAAATAATAAATCTAGACTATTTAAATTATAACTTTTTTAATTATTTACTTACTTATTGAAAAAGCTAAATTTTCTTATTATATACTAACCGATTAAATAAAAATAAAACTGAGTTATATTATTTCATATATATAAAATTATAATTATTATTTATATAATTAAAGATTTAATATAAAAATAAAGAAATAAAATTATAAAGATATCTTATGAAAGAAGAGCTTGAAAAATAAATTTTAGTAAAGCATTATAATATATTCTTATATATAGTTTTGAATTCAATATCATTATATGTATTTCTTTTATAGTATTCATATTAGAAGAAATTCCATAAAAATCCCTTGCACAAAAAAATTAATCCAAATTTAAGCAAAAGAGTTTTTGACATTATTAATTGTTAGAATTGCTTTCTTCAATTATAGACAACTATCAAATTTTTTTAATTGTTTTTAATCTTGACTGATTCATCATTTTTCTTCAATTGCTCGTATTTTTGCTCATCTTTAACTTCTTCCTTTTTTGCTTTCTCTATTTAATAAAAATTAAAATATAAATTAAAAATATTTTTATCATAATAATAATAATGATAAAAAATGTTAGGAGTTCTTGGAGATTTTTCAACCTTTTTCCCACCTACCTTCATAAGCACCAGAGGCTAAAATCAAAATTTTTTACTCTTTCTCTCTCTATCTTGTTTACTGATTAATTACTATCTGCGTATTTTTTAGTAGGTTTTCCGTTCTAGATTGCTATCAGTTCTTGATTATAGCTCCATCTTCTTCCTTTTGAATATGTTTCCATGCTGTAGCAAAAAATTTTGTTAAATTTGATTTTTTCTTTTTTCTTTTCTTACCAGTAATCCCGTTGCTTCTATTGGAACTTCCCTCAGCTCCGATTTAGATGTAGTTGGCTTCCACAGCAGAAATATCTTTTCCTGATCGTTATTTGTTTTATCCGTGGTTAAGTTTAGGCTTCAAAGACTATTGGGATTGATCCAATATTCAACCGTTACTTTCTTGATTCTTTTAGGAGTTAAATCTCTTATTCTTATTTTATAACTGGACCCTTTAGCTTAGTCGTGTTCTTATCCTAGTGGTCTTGAATGTAGTAGAATGAATCCATTTAGTGCTATTAGTCGTTTATGCGAGATTCATACATTTCTTTTTCTTACAGCTTATGTTTTAGTTTTTCGTTCAAATACTTCAATTTTTAAACAATTTTTTGGAGTTTACTACCATCATTGCAAGATATGCTACATTAACTTGCTCGGAATTAAAGTCAAAGAGCTGTACCTAGCCATGCATCACGTCTTTTTCCACTTTTGAAATTTCTCTTCTGTGTCAGGAGTTTGAGTAGTCTTTTCTTATCTTTTTTCTGGTTGGGAGAAGTGGCTTCTCGCATCTACTCTTCTTTCTAGTTTTATAAAGAGGTGGTATTGAATCCATGCCTCCTTTTTTATTATAATATTTTGATTAACAATAAAAAAAGAGATTTTTGTTTATTAAGGATAATTCAAAATATAGTAAATTAAATAATAAACTTATTTTAAAAAATAGCTGAAAACTAATTTTTTGATGATTTATACTATTCATAAAATAAAATTTGTTCATTAAGTATATTTTTAATTTTAATAGTTTTAGTTAATGAAATAAGTTTAACTATATTTATTATTTTAAATAGAATACTACTTAATCTTTAAACTAATCTATAATTAAAATTCATTATTAAAAATAAATATTTTTTTATATTTATAACACTTTAATAGTTAAAATATTTCTTTTCGTATAATTGTAACTATAAAGAAAATATTAATAAATTTAAATTTTTAAGTTATAAATTTTTTTATTTTAATATATAGCTTGAAAGATATAAATATGTTTAAGACTATTTAAATAAACTATTTATCTATTTATCAAATTTTTATTATAAAATAAAAAATAAAAATTATTAAAATTGAAAATAAAGATTAAAAGAAATTGATGTAAATTTTGAAAAATACTATTTAATTTTAAATAATCATTTGCTTTATAAATTTATTTATATCATAAATTTATGGGAATTTTAAGTTTCATCACTGCGTTAATTCAGATCTATTATTCTCGAAGATTTCTAGATAGAACTTATCGAATCCTTCTTTGTTCATGTTATATGATCTTTATCTTCTTTTTCGTTTTAAATCATATAATTTTTCAATTTATATCTACTTAATAGTATTTATTGGTTAATATTTCTTGTTCATAATTATTTCCTGTTAGACTTAAATTGATAGCATCATTTTATCTTTATACTTCGTCATCTAAATTAAAATTCTTGTTTTTCTTTGCTTAAGAATTCAACATAATATGCATCAATTAAAATCTAGAATCTTTAATTTTCATTTACTCGTAATTTCCTCAGTCTATATATCTGATAACCTAAAATATAACCTTTTTTTCTCTTCAAATTAAATAATCAATTAATTTTTTATGGCTTTTGTCGTTTTTCTAGCAGCTCTGTGTTATCTTTCTTATCTCTAGTGCTTTTGATCACAAATAATTCCATCAGTCACTTTAGTTATTATATCCACTCTTAGATACTTCAATTAACGGGATAACTGTCTTCAATAGGCTGATCGCGGTTGATTAAAAAATTATTAGTAGTTATCCCCCCATTCTTGAATTACTTCGTCAGAATCAAGTTTCTTCTATTACGTACCTTCCGATGGCGACTTAGTCCTTCTTACTATTGGAATCTTGTACCAATCTCAGTCTTTGCCGAATATTAGTCTGGTTCTTCTCTCCTATACATTAGCAATGTCTTCCAGAAGCTTATCTCCATTGTACAATTTTTTTCTAAATATTTTTCCATTTGCAGGGCATTAAAGTTTAGGCATTTTGCTCCAAATTATCCAGTTTTCTAATTTTTATTTAAATTGGAATTTTCTACAGTTTTTATATAAAAATCCTATTTTAAAACAGTAGAAACATCTTGAATTGCAGTTTTTTGTATCGTGTCGTGATTTTACATGTTTTTGCATTAAAAAAATATTTTCCGATTATAAAAAAATTAAGAATTCTGTTATTCCACAATCATAGAATCATTATGAAAGAAAAGAAGTTAATACTAATTATTTCGCCTAATATTTTATTTAAGCTTAAACTCCATTTTTTCCAGTTCTTCGCTAAGTTGAGAGTTTGAGGCTTTGTTTGTTAATTCCGTTTTTATTCATTGATTTTCACTTTATAATTATTGCACAATAAAAGACAAAGATTCAATCCGTTAATTCAGGCCAAGTAATGACTGCTACATCTTTTTACTTTCCGTTTCTAGGGAGTATATTTCAATAGTATAATTTTATTAGTTGATTTCTGCTAATTTTATGAGGCTTATTTCTTAGGAGACATTTTTTTATATAATAAAAATATGTTTTTAGAATTGTAAAAATTTAAGTTAAATGCAAATTGCTAAATAGACTAAAATATATTACCAATATATTTCATTTATTTCAATTAGTTTAACTTAAGCTTATAAATTTTATTCAATTTGCTATAATTTTTTAATGAAGTTAAATTATATTTTGCAAAATGTTTTATTTATTATATCTATTTCAAAGTGAATTAATATGAAGTAATTTATTTAAAAATTCCTTAATTGCAATATCTAATTTTAAATATATTGATAAGAACTAATTTAAGAATTAATCAAATTCTTAAAATTTATAGCCTTTATTTAGAGTTAAAATTAATTATCTTATTTATTATATAATATATTAAAAATGCTTAGCTTCAAGAAGGGTTTTTATACCACCTCTCCAAAATAGGAAAGAAAACATGTAGCACTTTCTTCTACCACATCTTCGCTTTAACTAGTCAAATCTTCTTTATTAAGAATTGAAACTAGACTCATAACAAAACGCTCAAACTACGCCGAATCAAATTCATTGATTGAAGAAGTATGATATAATAATACACTCAACAGAAAAAGAATATCAATATATCTATGATTAAACAGATTTCACTAAAAGGAGGAGCATAAAATAAGAAAGGAATGAAGTGATAAAAAATATCACAATCTAAACAATAATTTAACGAAAGAATGAACAACTTATTACAGCCAACGTTCCTGAAGACTAAATGGAAAAAGTCTACTAAAATGCCTATGATGATCTATCAGTTATGGTGGCCGCAGTTTATTTTAACCACTTTCTGGAAATACTGATTTAGCAGAGAAAAAGTCCATAGACTAAGAAGTGATCAAATTCATCGTTAAATGAAACGGAATAGTATATTTGGTCTTTAAACATGAAGAAAGATACTAGCAATTCGCTTTATTCAGGGAATGAGCATTCAAAGGGGTTAGAACTCCTATCTAAGCTTGAACTATAATACTATGACATTCATAACTGCCCAGTCTACTTCATATTAATCGAATATTCAAACATGAAGGAAGTAATGGAGAAAACGAGACAATACGGAAAATATAGAGGAGAGGTATAGCATACACACCTAAATACAAAAATGCTAATAGGTAGTAGTGTAGTGTACTTAGATTTAAAGGATATAGAAGAAGCAAAGAGGATATCAGAACTAATAGACTTGAATGGAAACAAAATGGGAATACAGCACACAGTAAATTTTATCTGCTGTCTATGCAAATTGAAAGAGCATATAGACCAGCAATACAGAAGGGTGGAAGGAGCGAAAAGGAAAAAACTACATACATGAGAATTAGAGATGCTTGAAAAAGAAGTTAAATTAAAATTAAATAAACCAGAATTAAAAGAAAATCAAGCAAGTAAAAGGATTATTGAAGAGGGAGAGTAAATGATTATAGAAGAAGCAAGAGAAGAAAATAAAACGAAAGAATAGAAAAATAATGAAAACAACTAAAAAATTAAATAACAAAAAAGATTTTTATGCTAAATGAATAAATAAGAATTATTTTTCATCAAAATGGAATTGGTCATATGAAAGGCAGAGGGATAAAGAAATGTTCTAAGAATTAAATAAAATAGAAAGATATCAAATATATATAAGACATAATATAAAACAATTAAGAGAAAAAGATAAAATAAGTGATTATAAAATCGCAAAACCCTAACAGAAGAAATAAGAAAAAAAATCAAAATATCATAATCTATTATGTAATGAAAAATGCAAATTAAGAAAAATAAATAGAACAAGCTTAAGAAGAAAAAGAATAAAATGCAAGATGAAAGTGAGTAGTAAGAAGCAAATTAAAAAAAAATTAATTATAATTTACTATGCTAAGAAACCAAAAAACAAAAATAAACAAGTACCCAACAACAATTGATAGGAAAAGGTAAAAGAAGAATAAAATAGAAAAAGAATAAAAGATAAATAATAAATGGAAAAAGATAAAAAAGGAGAAAGAACTAATAATGAAAATAATTTGGAAGCAGAGAATGATAGATAAGATGAAAGAAACATGGAGAAGGAAGAAGAGGCACTAACCAAATTTACGACTCAAAAAATATCCACATATGACAATATAAGATATTTAGATTGAAGATTAAAAAGATATGCGTAATATAGCAGGATATAAGAACTTGATAATTATGGGGTCAAAAAAAGGAAGGAGTAGCATTCTATATTAGAAACGATATATGTAAGGAGATAAGAGAAATATAGAATGAAGTCAACCAAATGACGCTTATTGGAGGAGCGAGAGTGATGTGTCATTGAAATAATTAGAAAACTGGCAGTAATAAACATATATACACCTTTTGCAAGTGACAACGAATAATACGAGCCATTCTATAATTTGTGAATGAATTTAAACTATAGGCTATAGAAAAAGGACCTAATGTAATGATCATAGGAGATTGAAATGCGCACATAGAGAAATGATTACCAAAGAAAAAAAACAGCCTGAAAGAGAAAGCTACAGTTCATGCAAAATAATAATTTAATATACCTAGACCTAATTGAAATAGGTACTTTTGTTCACTAGAACAATTAATATAAAATGATTACTTTTTAATGAAGAAATAAAGAGAGAAAAGGTGATAAATAATTATTTTAATTACCATACGTAGAAGGGACCATACACCCGGTATTATATAGGTAAAGATTGGTATAGAAGTTAAAACCATAAAAGATAGCAAAAATAAATTACCTTTTATTAAAGAAAAAAGATTTAAGAAAAATTTGAAAGATTAATACAAGAAAATGTCTATAAAGTAGAAATTGATAGCCTAAATGGTACATAGACTTATAAATGATGAAAGAAAAAGATATAAGAAGGAGTTTAAATGGTATGCGGAACAGTTAAAACATAAAATTTTAAGATATATAAATACATGGGAACAACAAAATAGTGTAATAAAATTTTCAGAAAATGCAGCAAGCAATTAAAAAAAAGGGTAAAGAACAACGAAAAAATAAATGAAAATAAATAAAAAAAGAAATATAGAGAATATCAAAAAGTTAGGCAAGAAAACGTTTAATCAAGAGGTAAAAATAAAAGAAACTAACTTAACCTATTTATGCACAATGTTAATAAAGGATACCTGATAGAAATTTCAAAGAAACTAAAAAATCTGCGTTATAAAATAATAATTAGTGAGTATCCTTATCAGAAGAAGATATTAAGACTTTCAGGGATGGATGATAGTAGTTATATGAAGATGGCAATAATACTTTATCAACTAAATTCTTTAACAAGAGACAAATAGTGATAAACGAATTTGAAATTTGAGAAAACATTTATTAATTGGCGAAATAAAAAGCAGCAGGACCTGATGAAATATAAGTAAGAACAATTTAAGCAGGCGGGAAAAAATTAATAAAAATATCTTGCAAAATGAGAGCTAAGATGATAAGAGGGAGTAATACCTTAGGAGATGAAATAATAATACATAATATCAATATAAAAAAAAGGAGGATAGATGAACCCGATGAACTATGGATCATTCTTTAATGAATCATGCTTTAAAAATTATAGACGTATGAATTTTCAAACAATCGTAAGGATATCTACATAATGATGAAACCGAACTAATATGGTTTCAACAAAGATAAATCATGCGCACTATAAATCTTCAATCTAAGAACAGTATAGGAATGACCAATGCGGAACAAAAAAAAATTTTTTGTAATCCTTGTTGATATTACAATGAATAAGGGATTAACACCATATAATGCAGGAATAATTATAATAACTTTCGTAAGCTCAGTTTTCAGTTATGGGACAGAAGTGACTCGCCAATTTTTATTATATTAGATTTTGATTTTCTTAGGCTTTTCGACTGTTGGGGAGTATCTAGCTAGGTGTAAGAGTGCTTATAGGAAGGTATGAAGGTTGCTTGCTACTAGGGTTGGATTATAGCTTGCTAAACTCCTTCAGTTTTCTTCTCCTCCTAAGGAGAGTTGTTAAGTGTCATTCTTTATTATTCCATCTTTTTTCTATTAGAGTTTAACTTAGATATAAATTTTGAATCAAAGATAATTTAATAAGAATATGATTTTAGAATTGTAAAAATTTAAAATATATTTACTTTAACTTAATATTAATAGCTTAAATAGAGTTAAATATATTACTAATATATTTATATTTATTTCAATTTTTTCAATCTAAGTTTATAAATTTTTCAATTTGCTAGAAATTTTTAAGGAAATTAAATTATAATTTTGCATAATGTTTTATTTTTATATCTATTTCATAATTAATTTTTCTGAAGTAGCTTGTTAAAATATTCCTTAATTACAATATCTAAGAAATATTTTTAAATACTTTTGATAAGAACTAATTTAAGCATTAATAAAATCCTTAATCTTTATATAGAGTTAAATAATAATCTTATTAAATATATAATAATAAATTTATATTTTGTTAAATATCAATATATTTGGTTTTTTACTTTAACATATTTTTTATATTTATTAAATTTCCTATATTTATAAAATCATAACAAAGTTATATTTTTACTTTTATTTACCTCTTTAATAAAATTTGGTAACTATTAATTATTTTTAATACTTTTATGAATTTAAATTTTAAAAGAAATAAAAATTTAGTATGTATTTAATTAAATTAAGATTGAATTTTACTCTTAATGATAAAAAATTTTATTATTATATGTAACATAATAATTGTTACACCATTTGATAGAATAAATGTTATAAATGGTAGATAATGCTTTAATTTAATCTTTTATTTATTAATGCTAATTTAAACTACAATAAAATATCTCTTTTGTTATCTATTTATTTTAGATTTATCATAATATTTTAATTTATATTTAAAGGTTTAATTAAGCATAAATAATTTTTTATACTATATCTTGATTCTCTTTTTTAATATATATGAAAAATAAAATTAAGTTTAATAAAGAATGATATATAAAACTTAAACTTAAACTGTATATTTTATATGTTTAGTAAAATAAAATATAACTTGGAATAAAAAGGATTTAAATAAAATTAGATAATAAAAATAACTAAATTATAAATAATTATATAAACCTTTTATACATTTTAGTACAATAAAAAACTAATTACTTGTATAAATAAAATAATAATACTATAAATATTTTGAATCCTTAAATTAGATTCTTTTTAAGTAAATTGTATAACAATTGGTAATTTATTAATTTTATGGTTTTAATATTTTTATACAATTTCATTCAAAAAAAATTTTAATTTTTTAACAAAAATAAATTACAGTAAATTCTAATTTTTCAAAATTAAGATACGGAAGATAAAGGGGAAGAATGGAGTATGTATAAAGTTAAAAATTGATTAAAAAGCAACGAGCTTCGATATATTTTTTGTAAGTAGATTTATTTTTAGAGAGAAGAAATATCTTATGGAGAAGGTGTAATGCAATATACAACTAGTAAAGTATTCATGGGAACTTATATAAAATAAAATAGAATAGCCTTATTTATAGGAAAATAAATAGACTAAAGCTTAAAGAAAAATGAAATTTTAATGTGACTAAATAAACAGAAGTATACATTAAAAAGGGATTGAAGAAATAGATGATACCTTTAAGTAAAGAAATGGAATAAAATATTTTTAAAGTGAAGATGTACATGCAAAAATTATAATACGAATAATATCAAATATATGGAGTTAATTATCCATTTTAAGGAATTTCAATAAGGGATACTACATAAAAATTAAGTTCAAGAAGTAAGAATTAAGCTTTTATGTCTTTCAATAGCTTAATAGAAAATTTTATAATTTAGTAGAATATAATTCTGACTTAATTCAAATCATAAATTAGAATTAAGCTGAATAATCGAAATAAAGTATAAACTATACTAAGAGTTTTTTGATTTTATCTATCACTTATAAATAAGAGAGAAATATACTATGAGCCCTTAAAATAAATTGCAACTCAGAATGTTTCATAAAATTCAACCCTAATTTCACTCAAGATTACTTCTTAACCTCTCGACTAAATTAAGATATTTTAAGCATTCCTGGAAATAACTAGTTATAAATTTCATATCAGAATAAAAAACTCCTAAGAGTTTTATAGAAAATGTTTTCTAATTTTATCTTAACAATATAAATATTACAAATTGTACAAGTTTTAAATTATAATTTGATTACTTTGCAGAAAAATAAATACTTTAAAGGCTTGCAAAGAAAAAAGTTATAGCATTTGAAAAATATTTTCCTTAAAAATAATAAAATTAGAATAGAATTACTAATATCTAAGATTAATCAAAATAAGATAATATAAAATATTCAATTATCCATCTTCAATAATATAGAGTTTAGATAAATATCATAAGTCATAATTGAAAAAGGAACCAATCAGAAATTTAATTTTAATCAACTAAATTTAAAAATATTAATGAACTAAACTTTTGCTACTTAATATCACAAGGAATATATTATTAGCTTCAGATGAAGATTGATAATATTTTTACTATAATTAAAGTACAAAAACTTGACTTAAACTCTTTATTATTTTCAATAATAAAAAACTGCATAACTATTGATTTATTAAAATAGAGAGATCTAAGAAACGTCAAAAATAAATTTTAATTACTTAAGATAATAAAAATTTGATTATCTAAATTACTAAATTTGGCATTTTGATATTTTAAAGGAAGGTACATTATTATTCATTTTGGAAAGCTAATGGAATATTACAAAAAAATTAAATCAAAACTATAATTATGTAATTGCTTTAAGATTTTTTAATTAAAGTACTCTTTTAATTGTATGACTTTTTGAAGTTAAAATCCCTTAATTTTTATATATTTGTATTAATAAAATTTCTATAAACCTTTTATGTAATTCTTTTATATGTCGCTTATATAATGAAATACTTATAATTTCTTTTACAAATCCATCTTTTCATTTTATCTACACTAATACCAGATTTTTTAATCTAAGCCCATTATCATAATATATTCTATTTCTATCCTAATTTTACTTTATACATATAATTTAAAACTACATAATCCAACAGTTTTATATACCTTTTAAATATTTTCTTAAGATAAATACTTTTAGATATAAGAGAGATGTAAGAGCTAATCTTAGCATTTCAAATATTAAAATTGATATTATATGGACATTTTATTACCATGCCAACATAACTGAGTCCTTTAGATTTAATTTATTCTCAGCTAATAAAAATTTTTGTAGTCTTAATCTTAGTCATTTAATATGTAAGGTAAAGACTAATATTTAGTGATATTTCTTCTTCTAATACCTTAATTAAATCAATCTTATTCTATTTTTCAATCTTTAACTATTGGAAGCGTTTAGTTCGAATATATTTTAGAGTTCTTTGTTCATTATGAAAATTAGTTTAATTAATTGTTTCTTTTCTAGTTTTAGTAAATACTTATAAATAAATTTAATTTGGTTAATCCATATAATCTGAACTATGGAGTTAGTAAAGAAGACTATTTATAGATGTTTTTTATTAAATACTATATATAAAAATATTCTTATAACTATTATAGAACAAGTTTAAGTGCCTAATCATTTAATTATATTAATTTAGCTATGTTGAAATTAACATTCATTATTCATACTAATTTATTTCAGATGCTTCTAATTCTATAGAGAAAATATAGAAACTGTTGTGTAAGGGTTATTATTTTAGGACTATAATTCAATATTGCTACTAGAGATATTAACTTAAATAAACAAACAAAAATAATGAGAGTCAGAAGTAAGAAATTAGCAGTTAATAAATAGAATGGAAAACGTATTTATAGAAATTAGGAAATTATTAATTGTAGTTTAAATTATCTAAATGAAGAATCACTTACAATCTGCTTTGAAATTATATTATAATATCATTCAAACTATTTTTAATTATAAATTATACTATTAAGTCTTTAGAATAACCTTTGCAAAGATAAACTTTTATAACTCCAAAATAAACTAGTAACAAAAAGAAATATTTAATAGATATATTTAGAATATTTCATTCATTACTTTAATATATAGCAAATTTGTTAAGCATTATAAAGATTTACGTTATTAATCTATATCAAATTAATAATTTTATATTCATAATTCTATTTGAGATCATTAAATTAAGAAACTTAAGTTCTTATCTTCCTAATCTTACAAATAAAATCCTACAAATACTTTTAAATATTTTTGACATTTCTTTACTATAAATACTTTAAAATAAAGAAGAGAGAAAACTAACATTTAAATACTTGTTTAGAAATATCTAAATAGATATAGGTAACTATATGAGAAATATATAGATAGTAATATTTAATTAAAAATTTAATAAGGTATAACTTAAACTTTCAATTGAATTACTTAATTGTAATTTTTGTGCTAAAATAGTTTTATCATACTTGAGAGATTTAAAAGTGAATCGCTAATGATATATTACATTATTTAGCTTTCATAAACTTATAATAGATATACTAGGTATTAAAATAAATTATCTTATTATTTTCATCATATAATAAAAATATAATATCATTTTATCTCAGTTCATTAAGCAAAACTTACTTAATTATTTGATTGAATTTGCTCAATAAATTAAATAGCTTCTCTTTTGTTGGCTCAGAGAATTAATTTCTTAATCAATTTTATAGGTTTTTATTTTCAAAAAACTGCTTTCTTAATATTTTTATGTTCATAAATAAGCTAACTTATGGAACTGATAATCAATTTGTAATTTATTTAAATATTTAATACTCTAGTTGATTTAATATTGTTGACTTTAATTAAATTTCTTATATATTCGTTTAGAAGTACTTGCTTCTTCTGTTTTTCATTGAAATTACATTCTATATATAAACTATTAACTTTTTACAATATTGCGTTTATTCCTTGGATTCTAAATTCCTTTTTATATAAATCTTATCAACTTTTAATTTTATACATTTTAGTTTCCTTTTATGAGCATTAGTTTTTATGGTTGTATTGGTATTGAAATAATCTCAATGCTTATAGATCTTTTATATTCTAAATATTAGCTTAATGCATACAATAGAAATCTTTTACCTTTATTTTTATGCTAAGCTCTTCTAATTATTGCTAAAATAGTATTTTCTACTATATTAATTTCAAATTTCTTTGCTTATATATTGAATGAAGGAATTTAGTAAGAATTTTAGGTTTCTATTTAATGAACTTCAAAGGACATAAAACCTAATAAAAATTGAGAGGTGAAGCTAGATTGGTATCAAATATACTTAAAGCTGATTGTATGTTAAGAGAGAAGAAATTAATTCATTTCATAGAGATGTTAAATGAGCATCTAACTGTATTTGAAAATCATATTTGGCTTACTGTAAATACAAGCTCTTCTAATTAACTTATTCTCTGCTTAATGGACACTATATTCTTTTGGACAGACATATTATTACTTATAATGCTGCTAACATTTATTTAAGGATGATACTTAAACTGTAAAGATTAGGCTATAAAATTAATCTAAATTCGTTTTTCTATAAAATTTGCAAACTGGATAGCATCACTCCAAAAGGAATTCCTAATGATTTAAACAAATAATACAAACTTTTTAGAGTTAATAGTATCTCTATTACTCTCCCCTATCTCTTTATCTCTATACTCTTTTAACTTTGAAAGAAACATTTTAATTAAATAAAATAAATAAACAAAATTTAATTTTTTCTTTATAACCCAAAAAAGAAACTAAAAATTAGGATTATCTTTATTTTAAATACTATTATATATTAATTTCTATAGAAAATGTATACTATTTTTAGAAATTAAAATAAAATATAAGTAAAACTATTATTATCATAAACAAATTAAAAATAGATATTTAATTGCAACTATGATATTACTCTTGATAAATCTTTAATTTATTTTTATTTAAATAAGGAATAATAATTTTAGATTTTAAAGGAATAATATTAATGTTAAGTTTAAATAGATTTATTAGATTAAATTTTATTTAAGCTTTAAATGTTAAATAGAATAAAAGAGTTATATCGAAAATATAAATAAAAAGTAAATAGTTGTAAATTAAATTATTTTATAAATATATCAAACTATTATTTATTAAAAATGTCAGAAGGGTAATTTCTTTGTTTATGAATTTTAAACTAAATTTAAGGGGATGAGAGTCAATAAAGACTTTTAATGTTAGAATTTCTAAACCTTTGCTTCTGTAAGGAATTCATCTGCATCTAGTTGTATTCACAGATATACTGATGATAAGTATGGATCATTTTATCCATCCCACTCTAGACTGTCGACTTTCCATAATGAGGCGTCTAACTTTCCTATTTTCAACTGTTAGTTGAAGGGAAATTCCTAGACCATATCTGGAAAACTCCTGTTTGGCTTGTGGATGGAAAATTCTCATTGTGTCTAGATATTATAAGATAGAGGGAGATTTGCCCAGCATGTGCGTCAGGTGCGCAGCTTGCTAAAGTGCCAGTTGAGTCATTGGGCGTATTTTTGGAAGGAGAAGAACAAATGATATTCCTACAGGAGTTTAGGCATTTTTTCAGGAAAGATTCATTCAAAATTGGAACTAGCACTTATGCTGAGAGAAGGTCAACAAAGTAATGCCACTCCATCCCTTCATAATCTTCTTAATAAATCAGCTAATAGTCTTAAGATTGATGATCACTAGAGATGTTTAGATTATAACAAAATGAGTTTAGACTACTGTTGAGATACTGAGTTTACCTTGTCATAAAATGCCCCATTAAATAAAGCATAACATAAATTAAAGATATTCATATCTATCATGATAATCCCAAAGATTGATGGATAGAAATTTAAGCCTACTTTAAAAAACCTGATGACAACGTAAAAAGTTTCTTAAGAAAACAATTGACTATAATTAACTTTAACTATAACTTAAAATAAATAAATAAATTAATTAATTAATTAAATTAGCGTGGTACCACCATTGTTTGGTTCACCACGAAAAAATAAAGAAATCAAATTTAATTATTAATAATAGACTAGAAATGTTTCTGGCTTCATCTGGTCTCTTGATTCTTATCTTCTTCTCCCCGTTTTTATAATCAAAATTGATTGCCTTCATCTTTAAATTCTTGTAATTCTTCCAAAGGCTGGAGTTAGAGAATATTCCACTATTTGTGTCAAATGACCCAATTAGGCTAAATTCTTCTAAATAATAGTTAATTGTGATCTCAGTCATATCTTTGTTGTTTTGTAATTCCTTATCAGAATAGCGTCATGTAAAATCAAGATAACTCTGAGATCTGGATTTCGGTTCCCTCTAGTCGACCTCTCGTACCGAAAGAGAGAATCCTCAAGCAAGTAAAACTTATCACACAATGGGCCCGTGCTTAATTGTTTGTGATGGCATCTATTGCAAGAGTATTTGCAGTACAGACATGACTACACGGGATTGCCTACTTAGTCGACTAGAAGCGAAGTGAATTAAAAAAATGAATTATAATATAATAAAAAGTAAAAATGAATAGTAATAAAATTTAATTTGATAGTAATGTAAAAATCTAGTTTAAGTTTTGAATTAGAGAACAAAAATGAGAAAAATTAATTTTATAATTGTATTAATTAATTTAAAAGATTAAATTGATTAACTTATAAAGTATACATGCAATGTAAGCATATAAATGAAACATTTTAATTACTATAAGTTGACAAAATGAATAAAATAAATGATAATTAAATAATGTTAATAAAGTAAATATAGGAAGATAGTAAATTTAAAGGTTATTGTTTAAGTTGATTATTAAGTATTGATTTAAATTTAGGAAATACATAATAATATAATAATATAATAATATAATGATATATTACTTAGTTGATTTATATAATTAAATATAAAGTTTAAAAAGATTCTTAATTAAAAATGTTAATAAATATTTTATTTTATGGATTATAATATATTTACCTCATTAAAATTAAATTATTTTATAAAAATAAACATTTAAAATTAAAATTTGTAAAATCTAGTATAAGCTATTTTTATACTAATAAAGAGAAGCTTATTTTTTATAATCAGTATATTAGTTATTCTATATATCTATATAATACTAAAAATAGAATTTAATTTATAAATGTTTGATGCTCAATGTTTAATATTGGATAGTTGCAAAGGTAACTTTAATTTAATATAACAATTCTGTGTAAAAAGATGATTAAATAAAAATAATAATAATTTAGATTTGATGAAGCACATTTAATATTAAATTTTAGATGTTTTTGTTTAATAATTAAACTATGAATAAGATATATTTTATAATAAAAGATTACTAATAATTTTCTTTATATAACAAATAAGCTATTAAATCTTTAAATTTTTATTTTTTAAATCTTTTTAATTCAAGTTTTTGTCTCTTATATGATCTCAAATTTCTCTAATCTTAGTATCCAATTTAGAATATGAAAAAAGGTTTGCTTTTGAATGTAAAATGTTTTTGTTAAAAATAAGAAATGAAGGAGTTAAAAAGGAATGAAGTAACTCTGAAAATAAATGATTAATAATTAAAAGTTGAATAAACATTTGAAGTATAATAATAAAAACTTAATTTGATTTAAATAACTTTAAATTTAACTTTTATTTATAGAATTTCTTCTAAACAATAAAAAATATAAAAAGGAATAATAATCTGACTAATTTAGTTAAATGATATTTAAAATAAATTTTACATTTTTTTATTATTTACTAATAAATAAAAAATAAATCTTAATATATTCTTTTTTTAATTGTATTTATATCTAAAGCTAGATTAAAATAAATACAATTAGCTTTAAATTTTAGATTTATATTTCTATAAATAAATATTAATTCCTAATCTAAAATCTTTATATAAATAAGTAAATTTAACATATTAAATTACAGTTTTTATTTCTTTAAATAAATAGGAAATAGTGTTCTACTTTATTAAGCGAGATTAAAACAACATAGAAACAAGAAGTAGAAAATAATATTTATAATAAAAAATTATTAGCATTTAATAATAAATATTTAGCTAATATTTTAAATACTGCTATTTTATATTTCTATCTATAATTATATTTCTATAAAATGTTTAATTTTCTTATAGTAGCTTTATCTTTATAAATAAAATGCTTATATGTAAATATAAAAGTGTAATTTAATATATTTTAAAATTAGTAAACAAGTTTATTTATTCTTATATTTTTAATATAAATAGGTGATAAAGAATAAAAACTGATTTAAATGTTAAATTATAATTTAGATTTCTTAATTAAAATTAAATAACTTTACTAAATTATCAATATTTAATGCTATATTATTAAACATTTCAATATTAACTATTAAGCTATTTAACTACTTCATTTATATACATATAATCACATATTTATTTATCATCAATATCTATATTATCAAAATACTTATACATCAATACCTAAATTTATTCATCATATCAAAAATACCAATTATTCAAATAAATCAAACTAAACATACAAATATTAACAAAAGAGATTATACAATAATCACAAGCTAAAGTAATATTATTAACAATATAATTCATTTATTACCAAATATTTAATAATGCATAAACAAATCTTATTTTACTATTTTTTACAAATTATACATACTATTATTATATTCTAAAACTTAATTCTATTTTTAAAATATTTAAGCTTAACTACTACTATCAAATACATATTAAATATTATTAATAAGATTTTAGGATATTTTCATTTTATAAATAATAGTAGAATTTTATTGAATATACTATTTTTTAATATTAATAAATTAAATTAAATTAAATTATAACCATTTTTTTAAAATTAAATGAAAACTAATTTTTTGATGATTTATACTATTCATAAAATAAAATTTGTACATTAAGTATATTTTTAATTTTAATAGTTTTAGTTAATGAAATAAGTTTAACTATATTTATTATTTTAAATAGAATACTACTTAATCTTTAAATTAATCTATAATTAAAATTCATTATTAAAAATAAATATTTTTTTATATTTATAACACTTTAATAGTTAAAATATTTCTTTTCGTATAATTGTAACTATTAAGAAAATATTAATAAATTAAAATTTTTTAAGAATTAAAAATTTTTATTTTAACATATAGCTTGAAAGTTAAAAATATGTTTAAGACTATTTAAATAAAATATCTATCTAATTATCAAATTTTTTTTATAAAAGTAAAAAATAAAAATAATTAAAATTTAAAATAAATATTAAAAGAAATTGATGTAAAATTGAAAAATACTATTTAATTTTAAATAATCACTTGATTTATAAATTTATTTATATCATAAATTTATGGGAATTTTAAGTTTCATCACTGCTTTAATTCAGAACTATAATTCTCGAAGATTTCTAGATAGAACTTACCGAAATCCTTCTTTGTTCATGTTATATGTTTTTTATCTTTTTTCTCTTCTTTTTTGCTTTAGATAATATTATTTTTCAATTTATACCTGCTTAATAGCATTTATTGGTTAATATTTCTTGTTCATCATTATTTCCTGTTAGACTTAAATTGATAGCATCATTTTATCTTTATACTTTTTCATCTAAATTAAAATTCTTGCTTTTCTTTGTTTAAGATTTCAGCATTGATATACATCAATTAAAATTTAGAGTCTTTAATTTTCATTTACTCGTAATTTCCTCAGTTTATATATTTGGTAATCTAAAATATAGCCTTTCTTACTCTTCTAATCATATAGTCAATTAATTTTTTATGGTTTTTGTTGTTTTTCTAGCAGCTCTGTGTCATCTTACTTATCTCTAGTGTTTTATCACAAATAAATCCATCAGTCACTTTAGTTATAATATCCACTCTTAGGCACTTTATCCTTATTACTTCCAAATTTTTTCATAGCTTTAAAATAAGAAAATACTCCCATTGCAAAAATGCTTTTATTCAAATAAAACAATGAGAAAAAACCTTAAAATAGTTCATCTTTAGGTTGCTAATTATCTATAAACTATACAATAACTTCTCATTTTAGCTAATAATTAATTTAGCTTTTTATCCTGGCTAAGATATGCTTAAAACTCTAGTTGATTTTTCTCTTTTAATATTAATATGAAATAACTATAATCTAAGGAAGTAGTTATAGTATCTGATTCAGATAATTTTCTGATTACTAAGCTATCTTCAGACTCAAAGTAAAAGTTGCATTAAGTAATATTAGAAAAAGAATGAAATAAAATTGACTGAAAAAACTGGTTAAACTTAACTAAGGTAGCATATAAAATAGTTATAAAGTTTGAAATTTATGACTTTGGTATATTAGTTAAAAATGCAAATTTGAAAGTAGATACAGCATACTGATATCATTAATTAATTATCTTGATTACAAAACAATACTGAAATAGGATTTACAACTTATAATCTTCCTTTATATTCCATCTAGTTTATGTAATCCTAAATAATCTGTCTTATAAAAGCATCATCCTTCTATCTTAATAAACCAAAGTTAAGATGGAAGAAAGTTTAAATATTGATAGCTAGATTGATAAGTAATGCTTTATGAGCTACTTTTTAAATATTTTAATAGCTAAAACTTGTAAACATTATTACTAAAACAAAGTTTCTTAAAATTTAGAGCTTTCTTCACTAAAGAAAAGAATATTGCTTAAGATAGTTGATATGCTTTACCTTTATGATGGTAAATATTCTCTACCTTTCTTATTCTTATAATTTTTGTCTAAATGCATGATGATAAATGCTAATAAAGGAAATTATTTTTCATCCTAATACTAAGAACAAGCTAAGATATCCTTATAACCTTTAAAAATTAACTAGATAAAAATAAAGAATTGATTTAATAATTAGATAAACCCTAAAAATAAGTTTAAATGTAATTAGTAAATTAGAATAAATAAAGTCCTCATCTAAAAATAAAGAGTAATATCAAAATATATAAAAGTATCAGATAGAGTAAGATTCCTAAACTTTACTTTATACAAATTATCTTTATACAAAAGTTGGGCGAATCAAATCAGTCTCAAATAATCATCAAATTTGTAACTTTCCTCCTATGATAAAAGAAAAAAAGGGAGTAATAAGAAAATAAGCACAATATATTAGTTAAAAAGCTAAAAATTGAAGAAATAGATTCTTAAATATCTTTAAGAAATGATTTAAATGTAAAAGATTGAATAATAATCATACAAAGATGAAAAATAATAATAAAGGAAATATTAACATTAACTTCTACTATATTTTAAAATTTAGTGTTGATATGTATCAATAGAAAATAAACATAAAGGAAAAACTCTAGCTGATGTATAAATAATTAAGAGTACCTAATTGGCTACATTTTATAGTTTTTTAGAGAGCAATTAAAGTACATAAAATAAGAATATTCCATTATAAGTTTCAATGCATATTATTGGATTAGGATATAAGAGATTGTATTTAAAAGAAATAAGAAAGAGATATTTTGAGTGCTATCAAAAACAGAGTTATCTATTTGATATTTAGTATATTTTAAATCTATAATATTGATAAATGTGCTTTTTATGATTAATAGTGTAATAGACACATATATTTCTCCATAATCATACTCAATATAAATAAATATATACATAATAATTAAAAAGCAAAACTTAGTAAATTGGAAAAAAGACTAATACAAAATAAATAAATCTAACACATAAAGTGATGAGGAAAGCTATAAATATTTTAAAATAATAGTTCTATTAAAATAGGTAAAAGAATATTACGAAAATCTTAAAGACATAAAATTATTAAGTTTTAATCCTAAATAAATTTAATATTTTCAATTCTTATAAATATCTAACAAACATACTATAACATCAATTTAATTCAAAGATACTAACACTTATTATACTTTCTATAAGGATTAAAGTGGCTTTATGGAACTTCCTAAAAATGATAATAGAGCTAAGCTGAGTAAATAGAGAGTTTAAAGAGAAATTTAGTTAAAAGAGGATAAATTTTACTTCTAAGTCTAGTAATGCAATTATAAATTTCAATACTTAAACAGTTATATTTTTGCTTATGAATATTAGATAGATATTTAGATACTTCGACAAAAACTAACTTAGAATAATTATGTTAGCTCTAAAAAGGAAGTTAATTTCAGCCTTTACATTTAAGACTTATTTTTAAGGATTTACTATAAAAATAGTAACTATTAAAGAATTTTTTAGAAGTGAGAATAGATTATAATATTAGAGTGGCTAATAATTTAAAAGTTTAATGTTAAAAGTAGAAAAATTAGATAGAAGGAATCAAGATTGGATATATAGGTCTTGCAAGATGCTTTTATTTGAAAAATTATACGACCATAAAGCACTGTATAACCTTTAATAATAGTTAGCTCAAATGATAAATCTAAGAATGAAGGCCTGTTTATATTTAATATGCAGAAGTTAGAAACTCGATCTTAATAGTCTAGATATCTTTCATGTTGATTTTCTAAACAACTGCTTTTATTTGTAGAAAGAGGAGTTTCTTGAAGTACAGATATATAATTATTTTATTTTAGGTAATAGAAATTTCAAAAACTATTTTTAGAAATTTTGAGTTTGATCTAATTGAGCTTACAGTTTCTTGTATAAAACATTTGTCCTGGATCTTGCTTTTTAATCTGGAAATCTTTATTGAGAGTAAATTTTTATGAAATATATATTCAAAATTAAGATTTAATTTAAAGTTATAGTCTGAAAATCTTAATACCTCTAAAAAAGTATTTTTATCTTCTATCATTTGCAAAAAAATTAGCCTCCTGATCTAGCCTTTTTAAAGTTTAATTGTTAACTAGTTACATTATTGATTGGATAATTTTGAGTAGTTTCATTTCTTTTATTTTATTTTATTTTATTTATAACATTGGGTATTATTTTTATTTTTCCTTTTGAGAAAAATAACTATTGTCACAAATATAAATACCTGCACAAGAAATTTCTTTAGATATTGGAATTTGGCTTATTTATATTAAAGCTACTATTTTAGCTCCTCATGCTTTCTCTAATTATTTTAACAATTTCTATTAAGTTTTGCTCTATTTTATTACGAGAGGTTTTATTTTCTTAATAATGCTTGTTTATTAAATTTAGATACATTTTACCAATGATGTTTTTTCTTATTTTTAACAAGTTAATCTGATTCATTAAGAAATTTATAATGTTATTGTATCATTTCTAACCATTCAAGCTTTATTTTATAAAATCTCTTTATAAATTTTCATTTTAACCTCTATAAGTTTTCTTTAGTAATGTAATATATTTATAGTCATGTAAGCCACCCTTTTTAATGGATTTAACATACTAATATGCTAATATAACACTTTAAGAGTTAATCTCTTCTCGGAAAAATTTTTAGGCGATAAGATAGCAAATTAAATTAAAACCGATAAAGAGTATGAAGAGTAGTTCTTAGTCACCAAAATAACTTCTCTTTTCTGTATGTTAAATTTTTAATCTGCGTTAAACTTTTTTTTACTCTTAATTTTGAAAAATTTAATTTTAAGTTCTTAGATAAGCAAAACTCTTAAGTACTTTTAGTTTCCAGTTATAATAATTTAAAGCTTTGCAAAGTTCATCTTTTAATTATTTAGCTTTTCTTTCTATCTTTTTGTTTTAATTTCTTTTTCTTTATTTTCATCTTAAATTTCTTATTGCTAAGCAATCTTTCTCTCCAGTTATTCTCTCTAAATTAAATATCTAATAAATTATTTGATTTAGTAGCATATCACAATAATACTATACATTTCCACTTAATTTGCTTTTATTTAGTTTTGCTGCCTTACTTTCATTTTTTTAAATTTAATGTATGTTTTCTAATTGCATTATCCACTTAAGTCTACATACATTTTTACATTCTATAGATTTTCAAATAAATCTATTAAAAACTTGAATACTCCATTGCATAAATATAGAGCAACTAAATAGATGATAAAAAACGATGCTAATATAAAAATATTATAATAAACAATACATTTAAGTATAGAATTAAATAAGAAACTAGCTAGATTAATAATTACACTATTAAGAAGAATGTTTAGCATCACTAATAAGTGAAATAGCTTAGCTTATAGTGTTATTACATAAGCTTAGAATTAAAATATTTACCTATTACTTTTATTTGCTAATATTATATGTTCTAAATTTATTTTCTATATTATAGTCTAATTATAATTTCTATATATGAGATATTTATTAGTTTCTATTTAGGATAAATAAAATAGAGTAGTAGCAATACTTATCTATGCATTAATTTAAAAGACTTAAAATATATAAATGGCTATATTTACTAAAATTTACATATTTAACTAATTATGATGAGATAGAATTTGAGATAGAAGATTTATACTTTTACAAAGATGAAATTAACTATGAAGTATTTATATAAATATTTTAACAATATAAGAGTTAGATAGTAAGAAAGTAAAATATCTATAAATATTTAGATTTATATAGGTATAGTATATATAAGTTAAATCAAACTTACTTTCTTAATTAGAGTTAGATAATCTTAATAGTCATTAAAAATACTGACGTTATATATTAGTAGTTAAGTTTTAAATTTATTATTTTTAAATATCCTACTTAATTATAAATTTTGCTATAATTAATTAATTGAAAGTTAAGATATTAACTAGTTTAGTTTTTGATGGTGTTTATTAATTAGAGTTCTTTGATTTGTATAATCTTATTCTTTATAATTTTTAGTGAATATTTATTAGTTTGTGGCTATAAAATTATAGAATTAAGGATTAAGAAATTAGATTAGTTATCACTTTATATAAATTTAAAATTATTAATTTGTTATTTAATGATACTTAAATATAATCTATCTAACTTCCTATCTTAAGTTATAAACTTAGATAACCTGGAAAGTTAATAGATATA
This sequence comes from Loxodes magnus, assembly GCA_946699065.1. Classification (NCBI taxonomy): domain Eukaryota; phylum Ciliophora; class Karyorelictea; order Loxodida; family Loxodidae; genus Loxodes; species Loxodes magnus. Next base: position 75,595 of record CAMPDV010000308.1, read on the forward strand.
AGTATACAAATTTATTTATTTAATTAATTCAAATTTTTAATATAAAAGTTAAAAGTTTCATCTCAAGTTGAAATTTATACTTCCGATGTATCCATCAAATTCCTGTGGCTTCCCAATCTCTTCGTCTTCTATCTTAATCTTTATATTTTAGAATTTTTATTTTAATTCTATTAAATGAGCTTTCAAAATTTTGCTATGAATACCAAATTTTAGCTTTCTTAAATTCTTAAAAATAGGATAAGAAGAATTAAATGAATCTCAAATTGGTGATGCTTTTCAATTAAGCTTGTTAATTGTATATAACTCTAGAATTTCTAGATTATGACAGTTTTAAAATATTAAAGCAATAATATTATCCTATAACTCAATATCGTATAACTTTAATATTTTAAGTCTTTTTATTTGTATTATTTCTCTAGTATGATCTTCGTTAATTTCATTAACATATATTAAGCTTAAAGATTGTAAGTTCTAGCTATTTTCCCTTATAATTTTAATGGTTTCCTAACTTAAATCTTAAAAGTGGGAAAGTTTTATTAAACTAAGATTTTTGCATTTTCTGAAAACAATTCTTAAAGTATCATCATTTATTAAAGGCAAATTTTTCAAACTTAGCTTTTCTAACTTTAAACAAAAATCTCCGATTTGTTATATGGAAACATCTCCAATTAAATCTAAATCCCTTAAATACAAACTTTATAAATTAGGTGTTTTATATAATAGCATTAGTAAACTATCATCGCTAAAATACTAACAGTTGCTTATATTTACTTATAAGAGTTAAACTTCATTCTATTATATAAAGTTATAAAATGATTCTACATTAAAATTGCCATTTAAGTTTAAAAATTATAAATGATGTCCTTTAATCTAATTTAAAATTGAGTCTTCGTTATTTTTTATTTATAAATTCCATTTTTTAAGATTAGGACAGTACTAAATAATCTAAGGGAAAAACTAATTCTGATTAATGTCTAATTACTATATTAGCTCTCCATTTAACCTTAAATATCCAATAATTAGTTTATTATTTATAAATTAGCTTTTTAATTTTAAAACTTTTAAAGGAATTTACTTACAAAACTTTGCTAAAAAGCTGCCTGTAAATGCTTGAAAACTATTATTTTTTGAATAATGTACTATTTCCAGATTCTCCAATTAAGAGCAATTTTTAAGAAAATATAAATCATCATCTTTATATCATCCTTTAAGGGCTATTTTCTTAAGAAAGTGTAAAGGAAATTAGTCATTTATAATAAAAATTTTATCATAAGCATATAAATAAAATTCTTAAAAATAATCTATTTTTTACTTCTATTACAAATATTATTTCACTAAAATACTTAAACTCAAAAGCAACTAAATTTAGTTCATTATATTTTAAGAAAAATACTTAGAGTTTATTATAAGACATTTAAAGTTGCCATATACTATTTGTTTCAAAAGTCATTTTATTTTAGAAATCATATTATTTTCCTACTACTATTCATACAAAATGCTTAATTTATCAAATCTAAATTAGAAAAATTTAAAAAACTTGTCAGTTTACTGTAGTTTACATATATCTTAAAAAATTAAAAATTAAATTACCCTCTGTACTAAATCACTTCTTCTTAAAGCATTACTTTTATAACAAGGATAGAGAAAAGGATTTAAAAATTTAGATCTTTATAATAACTAACATTAACCCTAAGAATTACTGATATAGATCTATTCATTTAAATAAAATAATTTTTAAATATACTAAATTTAAGATTCTCTAAAACAACCTTCTAACTAGAAACCAGAATAAAATTTTAAAAATCCTAAACCATTAAGGTTATCATTTTATCATTAGCCATCTCAAATATCAAGATTTGATTAAAAAAATATACCATTACCTTCTCTCTTACCTTTTATTCATTATCCCTCATAGAAATCCCCATTATAGTATTTTTTTTAAGTAATACCTTAAAAAATAACATTTTTACAATAACCTTGAAAAAAATCAACATTTTAGTATTTAAGTATTCCTTTACCTTCTATTTTACCATCTATTATCGTACCTTCATATTGATATCCATTTAAGTAAATAAAATGTCCAAATCCTTAAATCATATTTTCAATTCAATCGCCTTTAAAAACATCGCCATTTGAGTATTTAAGTACTCCTTTACCTTCTCTTTTACCATTTGATCATTATCCTTCATATTGATCTCCATTTATATATTTAAAAACTCCATTTCCAATTCATGGTTCATTTTCAATTCAATCGCCTTCAAAAACATCGCCATTTGAGTATTTAAGTATTCCTTTACCGTTTCTTTCACCATCTATTAGCGTGCCTTCATATTGATCTCCATTTATATATTTAAAAACTCCTTTTCCATTTCAAGGTTCATTTTCAATTCAAATACCTTCAAAAACATCACCATTTGAGTATTTAAGTACTCCTTTACCTTCTCTTTTACCATTTGATCATTATCCTTCATATTGATCTCCATTAATATATTTAAAAACTCCTTTTGTATTTCATGGTTCATTTTAAATTCAATCGCCTTCAAAAACATCGCCATTTGAGTATTTAAGTACTCCTTTACCTTCTCTTTTACCATCTATTAGCGTGCCTTCATATCGATCTCCATTTATATATTTTAAAACTCCTTTTCCATTTCAAGGCTCATTTTCAATTCAAATACCTTCAAAAACATCGCCATTTGAGTATTTAAGTACTCCATTGCCTTCTCTTTTACCATTTAATCATTATCCTTCATATTGCTCTCCATTTATATATTTAAAAACTCCATTTCCAATTCAAGGTTTATTTTCAATTCAAATGCCTTCAAAAACATCGCAATTCGAGTATTTAAGTACTCCTTTACCTTCTCTTTTACCATTTAATCATTATCCTTCATATTGATCTCCATTTATATATTTAAAAACTCCTTTTCCATTTCAAGGTTCATTTTCAATTCAAATACCTTCAAAAACATCGCCATTTGAGTATTTAAGTACTCCATTGCCTTCTCTTTTACCATTTAATCATTATCCTTCATATTGCTCTCCATTTATATATTTAAAAACTCCATTTCCAATTCAAGGTTCATTTTCAATTCAAATGCCTTCAAAAACATCGCCATTCGAGTATTTAAGTACTCCTTTACCTTCTCTTTTACCATTTAATCATTATCCTTCATATTGATCTCCATTTATATATTTAAAAACTCCATTTCCATTTCAAGATTTATTTTAAATTCAATCGCCTTCAAAAACATCGCCATTCGAGTATTTAAGTACTCCTTTACCTTCTCTTTTACCATCAATTAGCGTGCCTTCATATTGATCTCCATTTATTTATTTAAAAACTCCATTTCCAATTCAAGGTTCATTTTCAATTCAAATGCCTTCAAAAACATCGCAATTCGAGTATTTAAGTACTCCTTTACCTTCTCTTTTACCATCTGATAGCGTGCCTTCATATTGATCTCCATTTATATATTTAAAAACTCCTTTTCCATTTCAAGGTTTATTTTAAATTCAATCGCCTTCAAAAACATCACCATTTGAGTATTTAAGTACTCCATTGCCATCTCTTTTACCATTTAATCATTATCCTTCATATTGATCTCCATTTATATATTTAAAAACTCCATTTCCAATTCATGGTTCATTTTCAATTCAATCGCCTTCAAAAACATCGCCATTTGAGTATTTAAGTATTCCTTTACCGTTTCTTTCACCATCTATTAGCGTGCCTTCATATCGATCTCCATTTATATATTTAAAAACTCCATTTCCAATTCATGGTTCATTTTCAATTCAATCGCCTTCAAAAACATCGCCATTTGAGTATTTAAGTATTCCTTTACCGTTTCTTTCACCATCTATTAGCGTGCCTTCATATCGATCTCCATTTATATATTTTAAAACTCCTTTTGTATTTCAAGGTTCATTTTCAATTCAAATACCTTCAAAAACATCACCATTTGAGTATTTAAGTACTCCATTGCCATCTCTTTTACCATTTAATCATTATCCTTCATATTGATCTCCATTTATATATTTAAAAACTCCATTTCCAATTCAAGGTTCATTTTCAATTCAAATGCCTTCAAAAACATCGCCATTTGAGTATTTAAGTATTCCTTTACCGTTTCTTTCACCATCTATTAGCGTGCCTTCATATCGATCTCCATTTATATATTTTAAAACTCCTTTTGTATTTCAAGGTTCATTTTCAATTCAAATACCTTCAAAAACATCGCCATTTGAGTATTTAAGTACTCATTTACCTTCTCTTTTACCATCTGTTATCATACCTTCATATTGATCTCCATTTATATATTTAAAAACTCCTTTTCCATTTCAAGGTTTATTTTAAATTCAATCGCCTTCAAAAACATCACCATTTGAGTATTTAAGTACTCCTTTACCTTCTCTTTTACCATCTATTAGCGTGCCTTCATATTGATCTCCATTTATATATTTTAAAACTCCTTTTCCATTTCAAGATTTATTTTAAATTCAATCGCCTTCAAAAACATCGCCATTCGAGTATTTAAGTACTCCTTTACCTTCTCTTTTACCATCAATTAGCGTGCCTTCATATCGATCTCCATTTATATATTTAAAAACTCCATTTCCATTTCAAGATTTATTGTAAATTCAATCGCCTTCAAAAACATCGCCATTCGAGTATTTAAGTACTCCTTTACCTTCTCTTTTACCATCAATTAGCGTGCCTTCATATTGATCTCCATTTATATATTTTAAAACTCCATTTCCATTTCAAGGTTTATTTTCAATTCAATTGCCTTCAAAAACATCGCCATTTGAGTATTTAAGTATTCCTTTACCTTCTCTTTTACCATCAATTAGCGTGCCTTCATATCGATCTCCATTTATATATTTAAAAACTCCATTTCCATTTCAAGATTTATTTTAAATTCAATCGCCTTCAAAAACATCGCCATTCGAGTATTTAAGTACTCCTTTACCTTCTCTTTTACCATCAATTAGCGTGCCTTCATATCGATCTCCATTTATATATTTTAAAACTCCTTTATTATTTCAAGGTTTATTTTCAATTCAATCGCCTTCAAAAACATCGCCATTCGAGTATTTAAGTACTCCTTTACCTTCTCTTTTACCATCAATTAGCGTGCCTTCATATTGATCTCCATTTATATATTTTAAAACTCCATTTCCATTTCAAGATTTATTTTAAATTCAATCGCCTTCAAAAACATCACCATTTGAGTATTTAAGTATTCCTTTACCTTCTCTTTTACCATCTGTTATCATACCTTCATATTGATCTCCATTTATATATTTAAAAACTCCTTTTCCATTTCAAGGTTTATTTTAAATTCAATCGCCTTCAAAAACATCACCATTTGAGTATTTAAGTATTCCTTTACCTTCTCTTTTACCATTTGATCATTATCCTTCATATCGATCTCCATTTATATATTTAAAAACTCCTTTTCCATTTCAAGGTATATCATTATATCATTCACCTTCGCAAATTTCTCCGGTTTTATATTTTAGTAATCCTTTACCCATTCTTTTTTGTTTCAATAAGATTCCATTATATTTATCTCCATTACTATATTTAACATATCCTTTTCCACTTCACGGTTAGTTTATATATCTTTCACCTGTTCAGGTTTTTCCGTTTGAGTATTTATGTATTCAATTATTTATTTAATCTTCATTTATTTCTTATCCCTTATATTAATCTCCAGTTATTTATTTAAGAACTTTTTTTCAACTATTAAGACTTATAATTTTTTAATCTCATGCAAAAATATCATTTTTTTTTTTTTTAATGAATTTTCATGATTTTCTTCTTGTTCTTTTTTTCATTGCCTTATTTTATTTTATTATATTTTTTTATAAGTTTTTTTTTTAATTTAGTTTTTTTATTTTTTTAATATTTTTTTTATATTTATTTTTTCCCAAGATTTAAATTTCACTTTTTTAATTTTTTAATTAATATATATATTTTTTTTTAATTTGTTTAAAGTAAATTAGAAAGAAAGTTTTTTTTTCTGTAAATGATAAAAAAAATTTATTTTGTTTTATTTCTGATTTATTTTTTTAAATTTTTATTTCTTTATTTATTTGTTTTTACGATTTATACATTTGATACTTTTTTTTAATTTTGTTTATTATAATTTTATTCATCTTATTATTTAGTTTTCTATAGGTCCATTTTTTGCTTATATTTTTTAAGATTATATTATTATTCATCCTTTTTATCATGACTTTTGAAAATGTTTTTTTTTCATCATTTTAGATAATAACTTCTTTTGGATTAATTATTTAATTAGATACTTAATTTTATTTATTAGAAAATTTTTTTTAAATTTATATAAAAATATACCTTTTATGTAGAAATTTAAATTTTTTATTTTTAAATAAACATCAAAAATTTTAATACATTTTAATAGTAAATATATTTCTACTATTTTTAATATAGTTATAATTTATATTTCTATTAATTTTATTTTATAAAAATTATTTTTTACATATTTTTACTATTTTTATTTTTAATTAATTTCAACTAAAAAATTTTTAGGACCTGAAACTCCTTTCCGATTGCACGACTCGACGCTCTCTTTTTATGGAATAACGGGGATATCCTTTTGTGCTCCAGGCACAACTACTAATGAGCTCCATCGCTATGAGCAATCAGGCTTCAAGCCCCTACCAAGAGCGGATAATCTCAAAGACAGTGTTCCCTTCAGAAAATGACTCTGACCATTGTCTTTCTCAGCGACAGGAAAGGAACTTGTTCCTAGCCATAAAACCAGGAAGCTTACTCATGAAGGTTATTCTCAGCTCCCGCCATCTTTTTAATTATACAATTTTTAGTTTAATTGTGTTTTCTAATTATCATTAATAAAGATTTTTAAAAATGTTTAACTTTATTTTTATTCTAGATATAACTTTTAATTTTTTTGATCTTAAATATTTCTAATATTTCAATATATCTATTTTAAACTAGATAAATTTTTTAATATTGCTATTTATTTTATTTTTTATAAAGCATAATTAAACTTTAAGATTGGGCATTTTAAAACTGTGCTTTATCAAATAAAATAAATTTTTTGAATTATATTTTTTTGTAATTAAAATATAATTTTCTTTCAACAAAATAAAGACTTATCAAATTATATTATAAGCTAGTATCATTAAAAATAAATAAATAATTAACTAAGAAATGTTTTATTAAATATAATAAATTATCAAAATTATATTATATATAATTGAAAAATGGCACCTAAGAAATAGACCTTTTTCGGCTCATTTAAAAAAGACTAACAATCTAACCTAACTGAATAAGAGCCGCAATAAATCTGAGAAATATAGTCGAAGGAAGCTTATATATAATCGGAGCAGCAAAGAGTATCAAATATCTAATACGAATTAAAATTACAAAGATAAAGGATAGAAAAACTAGAAAACAAGTAGAAAAATTGATTGAATAATTAGACCTATAATTTCCCTCTATTGAAGAATTACTAAGTAAAATCTAATCATAAATAATAATTAAATTGGAATAAATTGATAAATAATTTTACGAAGTTTCTCAAATATTCCATTTCATTTTTCTAAATTTGTATATCAAATAAAGTAACTTTAAGAAAAATAAGTATAATAACAAGTGATTATCTAAAAATAATTTTATTAGTAATCAAATATCCTAGAGGAAATCGAATTGGAAATCTAATAACAAGAAGCAAAGTAGATTAAATTCTATTGGAGAAAAATCCGGTGCTACATATGTTAAAGGAACCACTGCTGGAGAAATTGCTGAAAGAAACCAGAAATTGAAAGAAATAATAAGAATAAAATTTTAGAAGAACTATTTCGCTTTTGACCAACAAGGACAGGATAAATTTACAGAAAGAAATTCTACAACTTAAAAGTTAACGACTACAATAACGGGAGAATGAACCTGAAGGACAATTGGACTTCGGGAAGGAGACAAGGATGGCGGATTAGTGAAATCCTACGACATCCTTTAGTTTAGGAGAGAGCAGGAGAAAATGGAAGATATCTATAAAGTTCTCCCTAAGAACTACAAACTTAAATTTTTTAATATAAATTCTTATTTTATTTAACTTAAAGTTAATAAGTTTTTTAATTCAGTACAAAAATTTATTTAGTTCCTTAAATTGTTGTATTATGTTTTAGTAATTATATTTATTTTAAAATATAAATTATTTGCATATTTTACAAAATTTTTCTTATTAAAGAGAATGGATGTATAGATAAATATGCAAGATAAAAAGTATATTTATTGCATTAAAAAAATTAAAATTTTTATTTAAGTTTTCGTATTTTAAAATTAATTAATATTTATATTTACTCGAAATGTTTTAGAGCAGTTAAAATCTTCTTTTAAAGATAACTCTGAACTATCTCTAATGATGTAAGAAATTATTCATGCAATTAATTTCTTAACATATTTATTACCATGAATAAAATACATATACTAAATAATCATAAATTATGTACTTCTACCTGGATTGAAATCAAAATGTTAGTTAATTTTTTTTATCTTTTTTAGTATTTATTTTCATAATTTTAACTTAGTCTTTTAGCTATAATCAAATTAAATTTATATGTTTATTTTCTTAATTATATATTAATTAAAATCTTAAATTAATATTGCAAATGCTTTGATAATATGACTTTAAATAAATAAATTTAAAATTTTTTTTTCTACTTAACATAATTTATTAATGTGGCATCACCTTTATTTTGTTTACCACGAATCAAAGAATTTAAATCTTGTAGGTTAGTTTAAATCTCTAATTCTGGATGTCATCTGGATCGAGTTCTTCTATGAACTATATTTTTGGGCATATCTAGCCTTTCTTAATTGTTGGAATTTTGCTTCAGACTCAGCTTTTATCAAACATTTGTCCTGTTTTTTAAGTATTATGATATCCAATAGTAGCGAACCCTATCAAACAATTTTTCCTGTAAACATTTCCTTTTAGAGTGGAATATACTTTAATTATATTTTTTAATAATTTTCATTTTCATATTATTATTTCCTCTAAAAGTATCTATAGTCGCTAGATATATGAAACATCCTTTCACAAAATCACCATTTGTCTTGAAATTTCTAGAGATGTATTCTAGTTTTCTGTAGAAATATTATTTTTAATTTCATTTATTGATTATAGGATCTACTTTAATCTGTGATTTTTTATTCATGATATCTTTTTTAGAGTTAAAAAAGTTATTCATGAATGCATTGTTTTTCAAATGGCTGTAATTTTTGTTCTGTTTTTTGCAGTTCTTAGTAAGCTAGAACAAAGAAGGTTTAAGAAGGAATTCTGTTTTAAGCTATGCATTCTCATTTTAAAGTTAAATTATATTATTAATCACAGAGCTATTTTTTTTGCTACCAACTCTAATAATACTTAGTTTCATTCCTCTAGGAAGTAAATCTATACGAGTTATTATACTGTTAGTAAATTTATTCACTTTATACAATTTATTTTATATGAAACTATTTGTATGCATAATATTTAGCTTAAAATTTATTTATTTTTTAAAATAAAAAATAAATTAGTTATTAAGGTTAGCATTAAAATAAGTAAAAAGTAAATAATCTAGATTAAGATTTTGAGATATTAAATAGCTGATAATATTAAAAAATAATTCTTATTTTCCAAAAATCTCTTTTCTTAACTAAAAAAGTTTACTATTCACTATTTTATAAATTAGTTAAATATGAAAACAAAATATTTATTTACAACTTATTTTAATTTTTCTTATATTTAAATACATTTTATAAGATTAAATTAAACATAAAGCTAATAAAATAAGTTAAATGCTTTGACCCTTTAACTTTTCTTGCTAATTTATTATTTTTATTTATTTATATAATATTAAACTAGAAGAAATCAGGTTTAAAAAATGTGAAAGATAATTTATAATTCTTTATATCTTCTAATTAATATTAAAAATAAATAAAGCATATCTAAGTTATATATAATGTTTCTATATTATTATTGTATATAAAATATTAAAATTATAAAGAAGCATATTAAATATATATTTATAAAATATTAAATTCTATTTAAAATTAGATATATCTATTTTTATTAACAACTTTTTTGATTATTAATTTTAAACTAAAAATATAAAAAAATAATAAAGCTAACTGATTTAATATTTTTAATTAGAAGAGACAAAAAATGTTTTTATACTGAATAAATCAAATTTAAATTTTTTTAACTTTTAAAATAGTTAAAGTAAATGAAAGTTTATTTTCAAAATTTATATTTAATTAAAGTAAATTTATCTTAAACTTTAAATTTTTTAATTATATAGGTTAATATAAAATATTTTAATACTTATTGTTGAGGTATTATATGAAATAACCGAAAATTATGTCTTTTAATAATAATCAAACTTTTTTACATCAAAGTGCTATGAAAATAAAGAAATCTTAAATAATCTTAAATATCTAGCTTTTTAATTATAATTATTGAAATATTAGACTTTCTAAAATAACATAAAAGCAATATAATTATTTATTAATAAATTATGTTCTTAATTTAATTTATTAATTTTGAAAAGATAATTACAATAATTTTAAAATTAACAGTCTAAATACTAAGATATTTTTTAAATTTAGTATAGATAACTTATATTTTCATAGATCTACTATAAACTAAGATACTTAAATTTTATAATGCTTTTAAACAAAAAAATTTTAATTTAATTTTAAAAGTTTTGTCTTTAATGTTAAGATAAAAGTTCATTAATTTAATAAGCAAAATGATTTTGTTTTCTACTTATTATAAGCAAAATATTTTTTTAATTTATATATTTTGATATATTCAAAAAGATAATAAATTATTAATTTTTCTAATTTGAAAATTTATAATAAACTTATTTTCTGAAAAACATTATCAAGAAAATATGATTTTTCATAAAAATAACAAATTAATAGTTTGATTATTTAATATTAGGGAAGATTAAAATATTTTAGAAATAAAAATAAATAAAATATAAAAAAAGTTAATAAGGTTATTTTATAAATTTTATGTATCAAACAAATTTTTATCTTATACAAGTGATAAATAATTATTTTAATATATTATTTATCATTAAATATGATTCATAACATTAAACTTTAAAATAAAGTTTAAAAATGTATATAAAATTAAAATATTTAAATTTTATCCAGTTTAATAATCTAATAAATTTTAACAATAATTAAAATAGCTATATGATTTCATATTTAATAATTTTTTTTATTTTAAAAAAGTTTAAAAAGAAACTATTATAAATAATTTTAAATATATCTCCTCTATTTTTTATTAATTTATTCTCAATTTTTCTTTTTTTACTTATATTACTTTTTTATTCAAATTGCTAATTCTTGTCTTTATTGATTGATATTTCTGAACTCATACTTATTTTATTTAAAATCGCTATTATTTAATATAATTTACCTTTTAATTTTATTTTTTCTTTTTGTTTGCTAAATACATAGCCTGTTTCTTAATTAAATACTCTAGATCTTATTTTTTATTTATATTTTAACAGTAAATGTTAAAATTTTCAGTATTAGTGAATTTCAAAATACGATTTTTATAATAATTTACAGAACAGACTTTCCTTTTATAATATAAAAGTATTTTAAATTTTATTATATCTAATTTTTCAAATATTTTAGTGATTTGATTGATGGAAAGTAAGTCGTTATTTTGCGTCAAATCAATCTTCAAATAAATCTTCTTATTTTATCTTGCTGCGGGTATTTCCACCATAAGTGTCATCGACTCTTATATAAGTTGCCTAGTTTTCTAAGTTCTTTTGATTTAAGTACTTTTCTTTTCTCTATTTTCATTTGAACACAGTCCCTCTATTAGGATTCTTGTTGGACTTAATCCAGTTTAATTTTTATCTCTGTATTTATCTAAACTTACCTCTCCCAATTTTTTTTCTTGCTCTTTAAAAATTCAGATATCATTTTCTATCATCTAGACTTTCTCTATAACAATTTTTTAAACATTAATGCTTCTAAATTTTCGGCAGAAGTGAGGTTCATCATCTTTAATGTGGTTCTCAACTTCTTCTTTTTATTGATTTTGATCTTCTTCCAATGTTCAAACTTTTATTGGTCTTTAATCTAAGTTTTTTTCATGCTTTCTATAGTTTTTGGACAAATTCGTTCAATTTTATTACGGTGTTTAAGAGACTTATTCCTAGTTATTTAATTGGTGGGTAATTTTTAATTACTTTGGCGGAGCTTCAGTGTCTCCCGCCTATCGTTATTTTCTCTTTTTAGGAGGTGGGGCGGGAGAGTATCACGCCTATGAAAATTTTTATAGCCCAACCCCTTTACTTCGGGCCTTAATCTGAATGAATTCTCCCTCATCAAAAGCATCCTCTTTTAAGAACTTCCATTTTATTTAAAAAATAATTTAAGATTAAAAAACTATATCTTTGTTTTTCTATAATTAATCAAAATATTTTTTAATTATTTGATTATTTTAATATTAATTAAATTAAAGTTTTAATTTTTCTTAATTTTGATGAAAAATAAGAGTTTTATATTAATTTTAATTTGTGTATTTAGTTGCGTTTAATAGTCTTGACATTATTTTTTAGCTATTAAATTTAATAATTATTTAATATATAAATGATATATTTTTTATTATTTTTTAGAATGAAATAAAACTATTTTTTATTTCATTGTTTCTGAATAGATTAATTTACAATTTTTCAGAGAGATTATGAGAACTTATAGCACATAATAAACAGCTAATTTAAAAACGACTTATTTAAGAAAATATTGCTTAAATCAAATTATGATAAAAAGGAATTATTTTTTAAACTAATCCTACTTATCTGAGAGCGTTTGAATGATTACTGAAGTTACTATGACTTAAATCGTGACTAATAAAATAGGAGATGAAATAGAAATTAAAAGTACTGAAATAAATAAAATTTTGGAAAAATTTAAGGATCTATTCTCCAAAAAAATGAATTGGAAGATAAAAAGGTACTTATTTTCAATTCTTACGAAAATATTATAGAATTTTTTTAGCTTCAAAGATTAAAAGATAAGATAATCAAATATATTAAAGAAAATTAATAAGATTTTATATAAATAACAAAAAAATACAAAAAGAAAATATTTTGAACTAATTTCAAGCAAGGTAAAAGTCGAGTTGTAACTATCGATATTAAAATGAAAAATAATTACTACAATGTCAAAAATCGAAAACAGAAACGGAAATAAAAAATAAGGAAATAATTATTAAACTTTAATTTGATAAAAAAAATAATTTATTACTCAATTTGGATTTAAATCATCTTTCTTGCTACTTTCATAAATAGATTATATCTGAATATAAAAAAAACATTATAATGAGATATTGAATTTGTATTTCTTGAAAACATAAAAAGTAAATTTAAAGTTTAGTTTAGATTCTATTTCATAATTGAAAAAATATTATTTAAAATTATTATTTTAATTTTCTTTAAATCTTAATTTAAATTTTGTTTTTATTTTGCTATAATTAAGTTTTAGATGAAATAAAAAATATTTTTAAGTAAAAATTTTAGTTTTTGTAAACATAATTTTAATTATAATCTAAATTTTAGCTTTAAATACAAGGCTTTAATAAATAAATCATATAAATAAATAATAAAAAAGACTAGAGAGCGCGTAGCATCACAATGGTACGTGGTTTTTTAATAAATATTTTTAAAGTTAAAAAATTATTTTCTGAAGTCTTCCACAGTGCTAGCATTTTTGTGAGTCTTTTCTTCCATAGAGCTATTATCAGAATGCTCCCTTAGAGACCTTAGTATCTGGTATCTTTCATCAAAAAAATTACTTGATATCTCTTCAGTCTTTGTCTTCTCTCTTGGCTCCTACCAAGATTCTTGTTAGGTTCTTCGCCTATGGTTCTTCCTGGTATCAAATCTTAAGTCAATGCCAATTAGAAGATTGCTCCTCCTTATTTATTTATATTAAATAAATATGATTATAGAGCAGCGCATAACACCTTGTTGGCTCGCAGCTCTTTCAGTATTAATATTTAAAATTAAAAAAATTTTCTCTAAATCTTGATTTCATTCTATTCGTCCAAAGAGTCACTTCATCTTCTCCAAATGGAGAATCTTCTTATTAAAAATTATTCTTAAATCTTGAGTCAAATGCTTCAATCTTTCAGAATAAGGTCTAAATAAGAATTAGTTATTAAGTCATTAATTAGAAGACCCGTCAGTCAAACTTTCATACTGCTAGAGAGAACCTTCGGGGTAAGTTAGGCATGTCAACCGAGTTTATCCATCCTTCTCCGTGGTGGTATCTAGTGCGAGATTACTCGCAATGCAATATACACTGCATCAGATTGCCTATTAGTTTTCTGACGCGGCCGATATCCATTTTATATTTTTTAAATTTAACTAAAAAAATTTGTGGTACCTTCAATTTTCAGAATATGTTCTTCCAATTGAAGGTATTATATTGTTTTTAAATGTTATTGTATATCAAGTTTATTGCTCTTCAGAACTAATTTTCTAGTTTAGGTTTTTTTTTTCTTCTAAGTATTTCCTTTCTTGTTCATTTTCAAGCTAACTTTCATTTTTTTCTATTTTCTGTTGTCAATCTTCTTCTTCTTCATCTTCGCTATCGTTTTCCTCTTCGTTCCAATCTTCTTCTTCCTCATCATTTTACATCTAATTTTGTTGGACATCTTATTCTTTGTTTTCTTGTTTTTATTATTCTTCATTCTCTTCATTAAAATTTTCTATTCTTAGATTTGCTTCTTTTTATTATTTCTCGTATTGCTCTTCTTCTTTCTCTTGTTATAGAATTTCTCGCCTCCTTTTAATAAACATTTGAATGAATATTTTTATTTATTCATCCACCATTTCTATTTTTTTCTTAGGAAAAGAGTTTATATATAGTTAATCGTAACTTATTAGTTTCAAAATATCACATTAACCAATTTTGGAGAACAATCATTCTCTTATATCAATGTAATATATACACTCCATTACATGTTGGAGAGTGTCATATTCTCCGCATATACAAAAAGGGTTTTCAATAATATAATTTCGATCTTTCAGAGTCTTTCGAAATGCGTAAGACTGGCTTCTAATCTTATAGATACAAATTATTTCTTTCAAATATTTTTTGTTTAATTTCGTGTATGTTATTTTGGGGAATTATCTTAGGTTTTAAAATTGTTCTGTATATATTTATGCAGTAGGCATTCTGCTGAATCTTGAAAGAGCTAATTCAAAATATGTCTTTTATATTTATGTCTACACATATTTACTGAATTAAATTAAGTTGTTATTGTGCTCTTTATTATCAATTTCTATTTTATAAAATGAGGCCAGTTTCTAAACTTCATCATAATATTGATATCCCTCTTTATAATTATTCTCAAACAATATTCCAATAGATGATTAAGGTTGATTTTAGCTTTCATTTCTAATCTTAAAGAAAAACCTGAAATACTTAAGAGCCATCATGTGTTTGAATGGCATCCAGTTGAGGTCTACAAAGCATGATTCATTAAACGTATTTCCTGCTGATTAAAAGGCTTTTCTGGCTATTAATCTCATGCTCTTTTCAATTCTGTTCAAGATTCCATTTATTCCATACTGCACAGTCCAAGGTATTAAGTCCCCACCGTATTCTGCTTTAGGAAGCGTGAACAGTCTACAAAGCATTTTGAAATTTCAAGGTGTTACGTTTCTATATCTTGATAATGCAAATACTGCCTTTTTAATTGCTGAAAGATAGTTTGCAGCAACGTATTTGCAATGGTTAATTAGATTCTTCTTTTGGTGAAGGATCACCCCTAAATATGTGACTTGCTGTTTCTAAATTATTGCTTGGTCTCCTATTTTTAAGTCTAGTTTTGTTTCTTTGCTTTTCTTTTTTAAAAACTATAACGTTTCGCATTTGGAGACATTTATTTTAAGAAATGTCTAATTGAAAATGGAGTTTGCTTCATTAATAAGTGACTACATATTTTTTTATGAGTTCGATAATAGTATTAAATCGTCAGCTCAACCTCTACAAGTGAACCTATTCTTAAAATTAACACATCTGAATCCTAATATTTCTCCTTTGTTTTCTATATGTCTAATGACAATGTCATAGTATAATAATGCAAGCACAGGTCCATGCGAACTTCCTTACATCACTCCATTGCTAAATTTCAATTTCTTAGAATTTGTTCCGTCTATAATAAAGGAAGTAGTTAAGTTATTATAAAATGATTCTAAAGCCAAGATGAGACCTAGTGGTAATTTGACTCTTCTTAGTTATTTAAAAAGAATTCTTCTTTCAATAGAATCAAACATTTTCTCTACGTCAATTAAAGTTGCAATCAGTTTAGTTTTTCCTTTCGCTTGTTTTCGATAAAGATCTATGATTTATTGGATCACTCATATTTATTAGGTGGTTTATTTGTTCTTCATAAACCCCATTTAGCTTGAGTGGATTAACTGTCTTTCATAAATTATTGAGTAGAGTCTCTTCGTAAGGGCCTTATCATATAATTTCAAAATAGTATTGATAAGGGAAATAGGGCGTCAGTTTTTTCAATCGTCTTTACTTCCTTTTTTGAAAATGGGGATTATGATAGAAGTATTAAGCTCTTCAGGAATCCTTCCAATTCTAAGCATGTTATTTATAAAAGAATGAAGCATCAACGCTAGATAATATCCTCCATATTTTAGCAGTTCTCCTTTTATTCCATCTGGCCCTGCTGCTTTACCATTAGGAATTAGACTTATAAGTTAGATAATCTCTTCTATTGTAAAAGGATCTAAATTTTATAAGTAAGAAAAGGGTTAATTTTGAATTTCTATGTTATTTTCATAAATTGCATCTATTTTCTAGTTACTTAGTTCAATCTATTGGTTAGTTAAATTCGAATGCTTGCTAAATACCTAATTTTCCCATGCTTCTACAAATTAGTCCTTCAATTCCTTATTAAAGTTCATCAAATTTCTTTGTCTAGGGTTAAGTATTTTCTTTGCTTAAGAAAACATATCTTTTGTGGTTTCATTGAGGAGTAGGAATCTGTTTTTGGCCTTTTGTTTTTTAAATTTTCATAAATGATGCTAAAAGCTTTTTCATAATGTGTTCGCTCTTTAGTGAAGATCAATGATTTCTTAGTTATTCCTCCCTATATATGCTAAAGTTTCTTTGTACAATTAATTTGCTCTCTTTGCTTCGATATATTTTTATGTGAGGTCCTTAGGAAGTCTATTATACTTCGGGTCTGGGATAAATGAGCCTAAAACTTAATCTGCATTGTTCTAAATGCAGTCTCTAATATAAGTGTATTAATATTCTAAGTTATCTCTATCAATTAGGAAGAATACTTCTACTTAATCTTTGAATGAATTCTAATAGATAAATCTATCAATAGGATCCTACAGTCTACTTATTTTGTACTTTCTCACTTTTATTTTTTCAGTTTGAAGATGAGTATGGTATACAAATTCAACTGTGAATGGAATATGATCTGAAAATAAGCTATAATTATGAACCTGAAAATTTCTAAATTAATTCATATTCAAGTGATTACTGATGACAATATAATTGTTGCAATACATATTTTTATTCCCTTTATGTAAACATGTGTTCATATTTGCATCGTTTATTATTTCTAAATCGTTTTAGAGAATGAATTCTTAGAATCTATTTGTATTGTCATAGTTGTTAATAGGGTTATCCCCAAAGTCTTATAGTAGAGCGTTAAAATCTCCTAATAATATATGTGAGTTGTCAGGAAAAGAATTAAGGAATACATTTATATATTCATATGCTTCGTCTTTTATATTTTCACTCTTGCTGTTATCTGGCATGTAACAAGATGTTATGAATATATTATCTAGTTTGATTGTAACGAACCTCTCTTGAGCTAATTGTTATATGCTATTCTATTCCGTGCTATTAAGTTAATCTCTAACAATTAAGCAAACTCCTCCTCCTTTTCCTGAGTTCTTGAAATAGGTCCTATATCCATTAATAAGTATTGGAGGATAGTCTTATTTTTATCACGTTTCATTAATTGAGAAAATGTCTAAGTCATTATTTCGTATAAATTCTTCCACGTTTAATTGCTTGCTTCCAATTCCATTTATGTTAATATGTCCAAGCTTTATTATGCCTATCTCTCTTTGCTTATCGATTGGCATCTTTATTTCTTAATTCCCAAATTCTTGTTTGCATTAATATGGTTATTCTACATTGTTCTCTACACCTCCTTTGAGTCTTAGTTATTTTTAAAGGACAATATAGTTAATTCTAAAATCGGTTTATAGCAGCGTTTTAACTATATAATTTCCGTTTTTTATAAATCGATGAATTTCTTATGATGAAGTCAAAACTCCTCCTTTTATTCCTGGCTCATAAATACAGAGAATCTTCTCATTTTGATGAATTTATATGTTAAGCAATTTGGGGCAATTTTTGATATATTACCTGTAACTTATTATAATGAATAATGTTAATGAATCGTACTTTTCGCTCAATTTATTATCGATTTTTATATCTATTTCATTTCCATCACACGTAGCATGGTTTAGTTTGCAAGATAAAGTTATAAATCTATTGCCTACTAAAGTGAAAAGATTCTAATTTCATCATTTATTGGACCTTATAAATTGAATTAGTTAGGCGTCTTTAAATTCGTATTTATTTAAAATCTCTTCAATATTTACTTCATTAAACCCAAATTTTGACTATTTTAAGTTTAAAGTGTCTTGGTTAAATTTGGCATCTCTTCAACTTCTCTTTCCAAATTTTGTTTGGCTATCCCAATTCATCACATATGATGTCTAGATATTTGAATTTTCTAAAATTTCAATCTGCTAATCTTCTTAAATTTAATCAATTAAAAGTGTTTATGTTGAAGCGTTTCATTATTTCTTTCAAGTAAGATTGAGTTTTAACATCTTATTATTTTCTCTATATTTCTGAAATTTATGCATAAACATTTAGCTTCAATTCTACTTGATGCTCATAATCCTGCATGAGTTAAACATATAATCCGTTTAATTCATTATATTACTCTTACAGTTTTCCATTATTCTATTTTGTGATTTATAGTTCTTGTTAAGAAGCAACTAGCTAATGATTGGTAACTACTGTTATTGTTCCTTCATCCTTAGCCTTGATAGAATTTTAAGTTTAAATAACCTAATTCTTTAACTCCATGATTCTTGTCTAACTATAATTGCTTATTAATTTCCCTTTTTCTGTTCATGTTCAAGCATCTTTGCTATTAATTTTTAAACAGGTTTGTGTTTCCTTTTCTCAAAACTATTTTTATTAACACGAGACAAGCCTTTAGTAGACACTCTATATATCTTAATTGATAAATTATTTGTTTAATTTATCATATAAATTCTACAACTTTGTATACTTCAATTCAACGAAGTCGCACTAGGTAGATTGATCTAAGAATAATAAGTCTGTATCAGTAGTTGAATCTAAAGTCGATATAGTTTCTTGAGAAATTTAGTTGCTGAATTGAATTTCAATTTATGTTTATTCATTCTATGCCTGAGGAGTGATTGTTTATGTAAAAAGGCTTTTGACTGATTTGTCATATTTATTTTTTTGAAAGCTCAGTTCCTATGATATTTAATAATTCTCATTTTGTAATAATTAACATTAAGCCTGTTGTTACTGGCAATTGACTGTGAGTGAATGTACCTTTTAGTCGATCTGATCTATTTTGCTTAATAAATGAAAATTTTCACCTTTGAGATTTTAGTTAAGAGTTTCTACCTCCCTAAGATGTTATTATACTTCATTATGTCTCAAATTACATTTACTCAATTCAGCTTGAATGAATTAAATTTGAGTAACCAAGTTGTTTATAATATTTTGGGCTTCTTACTTGGAAGCAAGTATTGCCTCATCTTGTAGTTTAAATGATTGTGTCATGTTCATTAGCTCCTCACTAAGCATAGCTTGTTTTACTATACTTTGCTATTAAGTCTAAGTGAGAAGTTAACTCTAAGTTTCCAATTCTTATATTTAAGTTAAGGAAAGATCAGTATTCGTTTATATTGATTATTATTTATTTGTAGCATTATTTACAAATTATTTGGACTAAAGCATTAACTATTTCTACTAATTATCAAACCTTAAGATTTAATTTTTATTCTAGATTTTCTTAATTTACTTTTGAGCTTTAAATAAATAATTTTGGTATTATTCTAAGTGTATTTTATATTGTGATTTAATGTTTAAAGTTTCTTTATTGTGTTACTCATATATATGTATTAGCTTTTCTTACAGAGAATTATTTTTAGTTATGAGTTTTTAAATTCGAAATTTAAGATTTTTGCTTTCACTTAGCCTTTAATTTTCAAAAGTATTTGCCTCTTCTATCTTGCTTTAAATTTTATATTTTAATTTTGCAATTTTTTCTTAAAGTTACGCATTTTAAATCTCAAGATCAGTTAAGTATGTAATATCAAACTTCTCTTAGTAATCAGTTTAAATGTCTATTGAAATCTGCTATTGAATTTTAATGCTATTTTGTGTATTGAATTGTTGAATTTTTATAGTCTCTTATTAATTTTGTATTTAAATTTAATTTTAGTTTTTAATTAAAGAAATATCTTAAATATCCTAAGTATCTAAAGTATCTTACTGTATATTGGATATTTTAGATACCATCGTAGAGGTTGAAGTAACAAGCTAGTCTTTTTACCTATAAGTATATTTCCTATATTTGAGATTAGTCTTCAATTAATGTCCACGTTTTAAAGAATTGCCAAGCTGTCTTAGTGGAATTCGAAGATATCTATTAATTTGGCATTAACTGCAGCTCTTTAGCAAATTTCTTAGTAATTTCATGATATTATCAACGGATTTAAGTTGCAGCGATTCCATGTCTATTTCATAAAAGTAGTTGAGCATCTGCCTATGCTCATCGTTTTAGAAAGCAGCTTCTTTATTTTTAGATAAAGAAGAGTCGCTAAGAAAGAAATCTTGCGAATTTTTGTACATGTCCATTTTTTTTATTTATTATATCCATTTTATATTATTATAATAAAAATCCAATAATAGATTATTAAATAATTTAAATAATTTGAATATTTAATTTAACTGAACTTTATTATTTTAAATTAAGAAAAATATGCTATCCAATATATTTCTATTAATGTAAATTATTTTAACAAAATCTTATCAAATAAAAAAGTTAGTTAAAAATTTTAATATAGTAAAATTATAATTTGGTATAATTTCTAGTAAGTATATTTTTGCATATTGTTGGATTTTATTATTTAAATTTTTCTTAATTACAGAGTCTTAGAAAATTTTATAAATAATTGATAAGAAATAAATTAAAGATTAATAAATAGTTTAATTTATAATATTTATATAAGGTTTACTATCTTATTAAATAAATAAGAATAAATTTGTTTTTTGTTAACTTAAATATTGCTTAACTTTATAGCTTTAATATTTTTTATAATGTATATTAAATTTTCTTTAGTTATATAATCATATTGGATTCATTTTTTTATTTTTAGATATCTCTTTAGATAAAATTTTGTAGTCATTTGTTATTTTTCATTATTTATTATTTTAAAATATTAATCTTATTATATTGAGAAATAATTGAAAAGATGGTGGGAGCTGAGAATGACCTTCGTGATTAAACTTTCTGGTTTTGTGGCTAGGAACAAGTTCCTTTCCTGTCGCTGAGAAAGTCCCTGGTCAGAGTCATTTTCTGAAGAGAACGCTGTCTTTGAGATTATCCGCTCTTGGTAGGGGCTTGAAACCTGGCTGCTCATAGCACTGGAGCTCCCTAGCAACTGTGCCTGGAGCACAAAAGGATATCCCCGTTATTCCATAAAAAGAGAGCGTCGGGTCGTGTAATCGGAAAGGAGTTTCCATTCCAAAAACTTTTTTAGTTGAAATTAATTAATTAATTATTATATTGAGAATTAACTATTCCTTTTTTACTCCTTATTTAATATGTTAATTTATAGAATTATTCATAATTGAAAAGAAAACTCTTTATGATAATAAACTTAAATACTTAATTTTGAGAAATTTTAAAATACTAAAAATAAAAAATGTAAATATATAAAAGATTATAATATAATGATACTATGTTAATAAATAGTTACTTTATATTTAAAATTGAAAGCTATAAGTCTCTTATTATTCAAATTTGAAACAATATAATTAAAAATAAATAACTTATAATTAATACTATTTATATAACATATAAACTATTACAATACATTATTACTCTTTTAAATACTATTTTAATTATTATTAATTAATTAAATCTTTGCTACTATCAAATACTAAAAATAAAAGCATATTTTTAATAGATACTTTAAATAATATATAAAAAATAGAATCTATTTAAAAAGAGGTATGTAGAATTAAATAAAATTAATAGTACTAATTATAATAAATTTATCTTTATAAATTATAAATTTAATACTTTTTAGATTTATTTAATTTAATTATAATAAAATTAGAAATTAGAATATTTTCTTAATATTTTTAATTTAGCATAATATAATATCAAACATTAATATCTTAGTTAACTAAATACTACTTCATAATTTATTTGATAAGCATATTAATAAAAATTTAGCTATAGCTTATTAAATGGGAATTTTTATTAATTAATAAATTGTCTAAGATTCTAATAAAATCAAAATAATCATTTTTATTTAAAAAAGTTTTAATAAAAACTAATAAATAGTTTTAGTTGGAGATAATTGAGAATTATATAACTAATTATAATAATAACATCTAATTTATTTTTTACTTTTAATCCATATAATTATATATAATAAAAATTATAAATTAAGTTAGAAGAATTTTTCATAATAAAAGTAATTTATTTTTATTTTAAATAATTTAAGAAAGATTTAATATTTAATTTAATATAAATAAACTTCTATGATTATTACAATTTTTATTAATATTTTTGTTATTTCATTATCAAAAAAAAGGAAATATAGAGAATACCAAAGAATAAGATAAAATACATTTAATCAAGGAAAAAGATAAAAGAAACTAGCTTGACCTATTTATGACAATGCAAATAAATGAAAACTGACAGAAATGTGGAATAAACTAAAAAATCAGCTTAATAGAAAAAATAATTAGTTAGCACCCTTATCAAAAGAAGATGCTAAGGTTTTCAGGAACCAATGATAGCAGTTATATGAAAATAGCGATAATAATTTACCAACTAAATACTTAAAAAAGAGACAAATAGTGGTAAACAAATATGAAATTTGAGAAAAAATTAACTAATTGACGAAATGGAAAGCAGCAAAGCCTGATGAAATATAAGTAGGAGCAATTTTAGTAGGAGGGAAAAAGTTAATAGAAGTAACTTAAAAAATGATAGCTAAAATGATTTAAGAGATAGCAATAACTTAGGGGATGAAATAATAATAAATAAATAAATAAAATTAAATTAATTTATATTAGCGTGGTACCACCATTGTTTAGTTCAAAACTAAAAAATAAAGAAACCAAATTTAATTATTAATAATAGGCTAGAAATTTTTCTAGCTTCATCTGGTCTCTTTGATTCTTATCTTCATCTCTCCGTTTTTATAATCAAAATTGATTGCATTCACTCTTTAAATTCTTCCAAAGGCTGGAGTTAGAGAACATTCCATTATTTGAGTCAAATGACCCAATTAGATTAAATTCTTATAAATAATAGTTATTTGGGATCTCAGTCATGTCTTTGTTGTTTTCTAAATTCCTAATCAGAATAGCGACATGTAAAATCAGGATAACTCTGAGATCTCGATTTTGGTTCCCTTTAGTCGACCCTTCGCATCGATAGAGAGAACCCTTAAAAAAGTAAGGCTTATCACACATCGGGCACATCCTTACTTGTTTGTGGTGGCATCTATTGGAAGAGTACTTGCAACGCAGACATGAAGGCACCGTATTACCTAATTGGTTGACTAGAAACCAGAATCCATTTAAAAAATGAAATGTTAATATAATATTAATATAAAATAAAGGAGGATAGATGAACCCAATGAACTATAGACCAATCTCTTTAGTAAACATTCTTTTAAAATTTTTGACGATTAGTATTCTAGCAAGTGCAAGGATATTTTCATAATGATGAAAGAGAATACTAATATGGTTTCAAAAAGGAAAATCATGAGCGCTATAAATCTTCAATCTAAGAATAGCATAGGTATAATCAAAGCGGAACAAAAAATTAATTTTAGCAATATAAAAGGATATTAAGAAAGCTGTGACTCAGTACAACGAAAATATATATAAAAATCTTAAGCAATCTAAAATACCGGAATAGATAATTAAACTACTTGCAAACTTCTATTGTGAAGAAATAATTTAAATGAAAATCAATGATTAAAAGGCAAAATCATTCTTGAAAAAAAAGGATAAAAAAAAACAAAAACAATTTAACATGATAATAGCTAGATTTTTAAATGTATGGAAGATAAAAAACATGCATCTATGATAGAATAAAAAGAAAAGAATAGTACATAAAAATATATGCAGGATGTTTTGAATAAGTTAGATGCCATAGCCTTCATAAAAGAATAGAAATAAAAAGAAGAAGTCTTATAAAAGTAAAACTAATTGGAAAAAGTAAAACATGGAATCTGCATTTAAAAAAAATGAACGCATGAAAAAGTAGTAAATAATAGAAAATGAAAAAATAAAGAAAATTCAATAGAAGTGAGATTTGAAAAAAAAAAGTAGAACATTAAGTAAATATCATGTTACTTAGCAAATAAAAATTTTTATACAAAATAAGAGAATAGAATAGCCCATAAGAAGTAAAAATGAAAAGGGAAAAAAAATGCGTCTTAGAATATTTTGAATAATAAGAATAATTGTTAAAATATTTTTTTTAATTTTATAGCGTTTAAAACAATCATAAATTTTTAAATTAAACTCTATGAATACTGTAGTTTTAAATTTTATACTTTTAAAACAGTTAAAAAGTTTAATAAGTTTCTTCTGTTTTAAAAGTTTAATGAAATTAAAAATGAAAGATTCTTTTCATGGATTCATTTGTTAGTACAAATGTAAGGTTCTATTTAAGATAAATTTTTTATTTCGTTATTATTTCTAGCGACTAAAATTTTTAGAGATTTTAAAACTTTAGAAAATGATAAACTATTTAGACAAAACTTATTTCTCAAGGAAAAAAATATTATTTATAACATTTCGATTTAGAGTTTTATACTAAGAAATTTATTATAAAATAATAAATGGCTCCTATTTCATAAAGAATATCTTAATTATTCAGAATGAACAATAAGATTCATAGAAAGAGTTAATAAAAACTAAAAAAAATATTATTAAGAGGAAGAAGAATTTAAATAAATGGGATACTCATTACATATATAATATTTATTTTTTTTATCTTATTTTAAATGAAAAGATAAGAAATTTCAATATTTAAAATTTTTTTTTTTAATAAATAGATATCTCATTGTTGAGTCTGATATAATTGTTTTTTATCAATTACTTCAAAAAGAAGTATGAGATTACTATTTTTAATATAAAATTTAAAGAGCAACTCTTCAACGATTTGGTGTCTCGCTCTATAAACATTTTTTTTGGTATTTTTAAGAAGGGATTTTTGTTTATAAAAAAATAGAGGAATTAAAAGTAAAGAAATATTTTTTCGCATATTTTAATCTCGTAGCGATTAATCTTTTCTTGCTAAAAACGAGATGACTTTTTTATTACTCCAATCAGCATTATATGTGTCTTCTTAGTATAAAATTTCTCATTCAAACTTATGATTCTTGATTCTTTCTTGACTGTTTTCTTTTATAGAGTTTACCTTAAAGCGAACATTAATTCTTATTGCTTTATTATTTAGGCTTTTTTTCTGTTACTCTTGTTAATAGAGTCTAGTTCATTATTTCTTCTACTTTCTTAGAAATTCGGATAATTACGATAGAGATGCCCAGTTGAATTACATATGTAATTTTTTTTGTTCTTAGTCTGCTTTTTTTGCTGAGGAGTTCAATTTCAGATTTTCGGAGCGATGCGAGCTTGCAATTCTATTAGGGTATTTCAACTATGAATATTTGAGGAAGAGGTTGCTACTTTTGCTTCATTTCTGTTTCGTGCATTATACCCTTTTTTTTTATTCGAAAATACTTTACTTGTCCGTCGCCAACTCTATCCTAGAGTTTCAAGATTATCTCGAATTAACTAGATTTCATGCTCAAATCGAAATTTTATTCTTGTGGAATTTTGAATATTTTTACCTAACAATTGCTTGCTCATATTATTTTCCACCTTGAGCTTCTGTATCATTTTTGTTAACTCTACTACGACTATTGACTAGTCTTTCTCTTGCTGTTACGAGATCTAGAATTGACTCGCCAATTTTTATTATATTAGATTTTGTTTTTTTACTTTTTGGCGGTTGGGGGAGTATCTAGCTAGGTGTAAGATTGTTTATTGTAAAGTATGAAGGTTGCCTGCTACTAGGGTTGGATTATAGGTTGCTAAACTCCTTCTCCTCATATTGAGAGTTGTTAAGCGTCATTCTTTATTCTTCCATCTTTTTTCTATTAGAGTTTAACTTAGATATAAATTTTGAATTAAAGATAATCTAATTAAATATGATTTTAGAATTGTAAAAATTTAAAATATATTTACTTTAGCTTAATGTTAATAGCTTAAATAGAGTTAAATATATTACCAATATATTTCTATTTATTTCAATTTGTTCAATCTAAGTTATAAATTTTTTAATTTGCTAGAAATTTTTAAGGAAATTAAATTATAATTTTGCATAATGTTTTATTTTTTTATCTATTTCATAATTAATTTTTCTGAAGTAGCTTGTTAATATTCCTTAATTACAACATCTAAGAAATATTTGTAAAAAAAAATGGAAATGGAATAGAACATTCGACTATCTAAAAATTAGGCAAGGAACGCAAGAAGAAGAGTTAACAAAGAACTAGAGAAGAAGTAGAAATCAATGGAACACTTATCAAGCTCCTCTTCAGAAAGCAAAGTAATGGTTGGACAAGTTAATGAGAGCACTTCGCTTTCAATTGAAATGGAAAAGATGAAAAAATTAATTTCTAAATATGAAGAAGAAACATATAATCAAGGAGAAAGAATTAGAGAGCTTATGAATAAAATTGAGGATTAAAATAACGAACTATTAATTCTTAGGAAATTGCTTATATAAAACAATATTGTGACAGAACAATAGCTCTATACTCAGTCTTAAAATAATTTCAAACAAGGGATAAACATGAGTATTGAAGTCCTCCCTTCTTAAGCAAAAGATTAAGAAATAAATATAGAATAAAATGTTGATAAAAGTCTAATTAAAAGAATAGAACAAATAGAAAAATTATTTTTGCCTTAGTTGAATAAAAAAAAATAGACAACAAATTGTTGATGTTGTAGGTCGAAATATCACTTATTAAAAAATTGTTAAAAATGATAAAATTTGAAAAAAAGAGAAGAAATAAAAACATGAAGGATGTTAAAAAAACTTTGAATAATCGACTCAGGAATTTATAAATAGAAATTATTTAGTGGTAACATGGAAAATTCATTGTGGTAGCCACCCACATTCAAAAAAAGGCCGTGGTATACATCCTCGTTAAAAAAAAGGCAGAGTGAAATCGGTTGGAATCCCAAAGAACTCCAAAACTCTTAACATTTAGTTTACATTATTATTATTATTATAAGAAATATTTGTAAATACTTTTTATAAGAACTAATTTAACCATTAATAAAATCCTTAATCTTTATATAGAGTTAAATAATAATCTTATTAAATATGAATAATAAATTTATATTTTGTTAAATATCAATATATTTGGTTTTTTATTTAACATATTTTTATATTTATTAAATTTCCTATATTTATAAAATCATAACAAAGTTATATTTTTACTTTTATTTACCTCTTTAATAAAATTTAGTAACTATTAATTATTTTTAATACTTTTATGAATTTAAATTTTAAAAGAAATAAAAATTTAGTATGTATTTAATTAAATTAAGATTGAATTTTACTCTTAATGATAAAAAAGTTTATTATTATATGTAACATAATAATTGTTACACCGTTTGATAGAATAAATGTTATAAATGGTAGATAATGCTTTAATTTAATCTTTGATTTATTAATGCTAATTTAAACTACAATAAAATATCTCTTTTGTTATCTATTTATTTTAGATTTATCATAATATTTTAATTTATATTTAAAGGTTTAATTAAACATTTATTATTTTTTATACTATATCTTGATTCCCTTTTTTAATATATATGAAAAATAAAATTAAGTTTAATAAAGATTGATATATAAAACTTGAACTTAAATTGTATATTTTATATGTTTAGTAAAATAAAATATAAATTTGGAATAAAAAGGATTTAAATAAAATTAGATAATAAAATAACTAAATTATAAATAATTATATAAACCTTTTATACATTTTAATACAATAAAAAACTAATTACTTGTATAAATAAAATAATAATACTATAAATATTTTAAATCCTTAAATTAGATTATTTTTAAGTAAATTGTATAACAATTGTAAATTTATTAATTTTATGCTTTTAATATTTTTATACAATTTCATTCTAAAAAATTTTTAATTTTACTTTTAATTTTTTAACAAAAATAAAATACAATAAATTCTAATTTTTCAAAATTAAGATACGGAAGATAAAGGGGAAAGAATGGAGTATGTATAAAGTTGAAAATTGATTAAAAAGCAACGAGCTTCGGTATATTTTTTGTAAGTAGATTTATTTTTAGAGAGAAGAAATATCTTATGGAGAAGGTGCAATGCAATAAAAACTAGTAAAGTATTCATGGGAACTTATATAAAATAAAATAGAATAGCATTATTTATAGGAAAATAAATAGACTAAAGCTTAAAGAAAAATGAAATTTTAATGTGACTAAATAAACAGAAGTATACATTAAAAAGGGATTGAAGAAATAGATGATACCTTTAAGTAAAGAAATGGAATAAAATATTTTTAAAGTGAAGATGTACATGCAAATATTATCATACGAATAATATCAAATATATGGAGTTAATTATTCATTTTAAGGAATTTCAATAAGGGATACTACATAAAAATTAAGTTCAAGAAGTAAGAATTAAGCTTTTATGTCTTTCAATAGCTTAATAGAAAATTTTATAATTTAGTAGAATATAATTCTGACTTAATTCAAATCATAAATTTAGAATTAAGCTGAATAATCGAAATAAAGTATAAACTATACCAAGAGTTTTTTGATTTTATCTATCACTTATAAATAAGAGAGAAATATACTATGAGCCCTTAAAATAAATTGCAACTCAGAATGTTTCATAAAATTCAACCCTAATTTCACTCAAGATTACTTCTTAACCTCTCGACTAAATTAAGATATTTTAAGCATTCCTGGAAATAACTAGTTATAAATTTCATATCAGAATAAAAAACTCCTAAGAGTTTTATAGAAAATGTTTTCTAATTTTATCTTAACAATATAAATATTACAAATTGTACAAGTTTTAAATTATAATTTGATTACTTTGCAGAAAAATAAATACTTTAAAGGCTTGCAAAGAAAAAAGTTATAGCATTTGAAAAATATTTTCCTTAAAAATAATAAAATTAGAATAGAATTACTAATATCTAAGATTAATCAAAATAAGATAATATAAAATATTCAATTATCCATCTTCAATAATATAGAGTTTAGATAAATATCATAAGTCATAATTGAAAAAGGAACCAATCAGAAATTTAATTTTAATCAACTAAATTTAAAAATATTAATGAACTAAACTTTTGCTACTTAATATCACAAGGAATATATTATTAGCTTCAGATGAAGATTGATAATATTTTTACTATAATTAAAGTACAAAAACTTGACTTAAACTCTTTATTATTTTCAATAATAAAAAACTGCATAACTATTGATTTATTAAAATAGAGAGATCTAAGAAACGTCAAAAATAAATTTTAATTACTTAAGATAATAAAAATTTGATTATCTAAATTACTAAATTTGGCATTTTGATATTTTAAAGGAAGGTACATTATTATTCATTTTGGAAAGCTAATGGAATATTACAAAAAAATTAAATCAAAACTATAATTATGTAATTGCTTTAAGATTTTTTAATTAAAGTACTCTTTTAATTGTATGACTTTTTGAAGTTAAAATCCCTTAATTTTTATATATTTGTATTAATAAAATTTCTATAAACCTTTTATGTAATTCTTTTATATGTCGCTTATATAATGAAATACTTATAATTTCTTTTACAAATCCATCTTTTCATTTTATCTACACTAATACCAGATTTTTTAATCTAAGCCCATTATCATAATATATTCTATTTCTATCCTAATTTTACTTTATACATATAATTTAAAACTACATAATCCAACAGTTTTATATACCTTTTAAATATTTTCTTAAGATAAATACTTTTAGATATAAGAGAGATGTAAGAGCTAATCTTAGCATTTCAAATATTAAAATTGATATTATATGGACATTTTATTACCATGCCAACATAACTGAGTCCTTTAGATTTAATTTATTCTCAGCTAATAAAAATTTTTGTAGTCTTAATCTTAGTCATTTAATATGTAAGGTAAAGACTAATATTTAGTGATATTTCTTCTTCTAATACCTTAATTAAATCAATCTTATTCTATTTTTCAATCTTTAACTATTGGAAGCGTTTAGTTCGAATATATTTTAGAGTTCTCTGTTCATTATGAAAATTAGTTTAATTAATTGTTTCTTTTCTAGTTTTAGTAAATACTTATAAATAAATTTAATTTGGTTAATCCATATAATCTGAACTATGGAGTTAGTAAAGAAGACTATTTATAGATGTTTTTTATTAAATACTATATATAAAAATATTCTTATAACTATTATAGAACAAGTTTAAGTGCCTAATCATTTAATTATATTAATTTAGCTATGTTGAAATTAACATTCATTATTCATACTAATTTATTTCAGATGCTTCTAATTCTATAGAGAAAATATAGAAACTGTTGTGTAAGGGTTATTATTTTAGGACTATAATTCAATATTGCTACTAGAGATATTAACTTAAATAAACAAACAAAAATAATGAGAGTCAGAAGTAAGAAATTAGCAGTTAATAAATAGAATGGAAAACGTATTTATAGAAATTAGGAAATTATTAATTGTAGTTTAAATTATCTAAATGAAGAATCACTTACAATCTGCTTTGAAATTATATTATAATATCATTCAAACTATTTTTAATTATAAATTATACTATTAAGTCTTTAGAATAACCTTTGCAAAGATAAACTTTTATAACTCCAAAATAAACTAGTAACAAAAAGAAATATTTAATAGATATATTTAGAATATTTCATTCATTACTTTAATATATAGCAAATTTGTTAAGCATTATAAAGATTTACGTTATTAATCTATATCAAATTAATAATTTTATATTCATAATTCTATTTGAGATCATTAAATTAAGAAACTTAAGTTCTTATCTTCCTAATCTTACAAATAAAATCCTACAAATACTTTTAAATATTTTTGACATTTCTTTACTATAAATACTTTAAAATAAAGA
Organism: Loxodes magnus; assembly: GCA_946699065.1. NCBI lineage: Eukaryota > Ciliophora > Karyorelictea > Loxodida > Loxodidae > Loxodes > Loxodes magnus. The sequence goes on from CAMPDV010000308.1 coordinate 107,260, forward strand.
AGAGAGAAAACTAACATTTAAATACTTGTTTAGAAATATCTAAATAGATATAGGTAACTATATGAGAAATATATAGATAGTAATATTTAATTAAAAATTTAATAAGGTATAACTTAAACTTTCAATTGAATTACTTAATTGTAATTTTTGTGCTAAAATAGTTTTATCATACTTGAGAGATTTAAAAGTGAATCGCTAATGATATATTACATTATTTAGCTTTCATAAACTTATAATAGATATACTAGGTATTAAAATAAATTATCTTATTATTTACATCATATAATAAAAATATAATATCTTTTTATCTCAGTTCATTAAGCAAAACTTACTTAATCAATTAATTGAATTTGCTCAATAAATTAAATAGCTCCTCTTTTGTTGGCTCAGAGAATTAATTTATTAACTTTTTTACAATATTGTGTTTATTCCTTGGATTCTAAATTCCTTTTTATGTAAATCTTATCAACTTTTAATTTTATACATTTTAGTTTCCTTTTATGAGCATTAGTTTTTATGGTTGTACTGGTATTGAAATAATCTCAATGCTTATAGATCTTTTATATTCTAAATATTAGCTTAATGCATACAATAGAAATCTTTTACCTTTATATCTTATACTAAGCTCTTCTAATTATTGCTAAAATAGAATTTTCTACTATATTAATTTCAAATTTCTTTGCTTATATATTGAATGAAGGAATTTAGTAAGAATTTTAGGTTTCTATTTAATGAACTTCAAAGGACATAAAACCTAATAAAAATTGAGAGGTGAAGCTAGATTGGTATCAAATATACTTAAAGCTGATTGTATGTTAAGAGAGAAGAAATTAATTCATTTCATAGAGATGTTAAATGAGCATCTAACTGTATTTGAAAATCATATTTGGCTTACTGTAAATACAAGCTCTTCTAATTAACTTATTCTCTGCTTAATGGACACTATATTCTTTTGGACAGACATATTATTACTTATAATGCTGCTAACATTTATTTAAGAATGATACTTAAACTGTAAAGATTAGGCTATAAAATTAATCTAAATTCCTTTTTCTATAAAATTTGCAAATTGGATAGCATCACTCCAAAAGGAATTCCTAATGATTTAAACAAATAATACAAACTTTTCAGAGTTAATAGTATCTCTATTACTCTCCCCTATCTCTTTATCTCTATACTCTTTTAACTTTGAGAGAAACATTTTAATTAAATAAAATAAATAAACAAAATTTAATTTTTTCTTTATAAACCCAAAAAAGAAACTAAAAATTAGGATTATCTTTATTTTAAATATTATTATATATTAATTTCTATAGAAAAATGTATACTATTTTTAGAAATTAAAATAAAATATAAGTAAAACTATTATTATCATAAACAAATTAAAAATAGATATTTAATTGTAACTATAATATTACTCTTAATACATCTTTAATTTATTTTAATTTAAATAAGGAATAATAATTTTAGATTTTAAAGGAATAATATTAATGTTAAATTTAAATAGATTTATTAGATTAAATTTTATTTAAGCTTTAAATGTTAAATAGAATAAAAGAGTTATATCGAAAATATAAATAAAAAGTAAATAGTTGTAAATTCAATTATTTTATAAATATATCAAACTATTATTTATTAAAAATTTTAAATAAAATTATATATTTTCGTTGGTAAAAATGTCAGAAGGGTAATTTCTTTGTTTATGAATTTTAAACTAAATTTAAGGGCTGAAAGTAAATAAAAATTTTTAAGGTTAGAATTTCATAACTTTTGCTTCTGAAAGGAAATCCACTACATCTGGCAGTATTCACAGATATACTGATGATAAGTATGGATCATTTTGTCCATCCCACTCTAGACTGTCAACTTTCCATAATGAGGCGTCTAACTTTCCAATTTTCAACTGTTAGTTGAAGGGAAATTCCTAGACCATATCTGGAAAAATCCTGTTCGGTCTGTGGATGGAAAATTCTCATTGTGTCTAGATATTATAAGATAGAGGGAGGAGTGCCCAGCATGTGCGTCAGGTGCGCAGCTTGCTAAAGTGCCAGTTGAGTCATTGGGCGTATTTTTGGAAGGAGAGGAACAAATGATACTCCTACAGGAATTTAGGCATTTTTTCAGGAAAGACTCATTCAAAACTGGAACTAGCACTTATGCTGAGAGAAGGTCAACAAAGTAAGGCCACTCCATCCCTTCATAATCTTCTTCATAAATCAGCTAATAGTCTTAAGATTGATGATCGCTAGTGATGTTTAGATTATAACCATATGAGTTCAGACTACTGTTGAGATACTGAGTTTACCTTGTCATAAAATGGCCTCATTAAAGAAAGCATAACATAAATTAAAGATATTCATATCTATCATGATAATCCCAAAGATTGATGGATAGAAATATAAACCTACTTTAAAAAACCTGATGACAAGCGTAAAAAGTTTCTTAAGAAAACAGTTGACTATAATTAACTTTAACTATAACTTAAAATAAATAAATAAATAAATAAATTAATTAATTAATTAAACAAGCATGGTACCACCATTGTTTGGTTCACCAAGAAAAAATAAAGAAATCAAATTTAATTATTAATAATAGACTAGAAATGTTTCTGGCTTCATCTGGTCTCTTGATTCTTATCTTCTTCTCTCCGTTTTTATAATCAAAATTGATTGCCTTCATCTTTAAATTCTTCCAAAGACTGGAGTTAGAGAATATTCCACTATTTGTGTCAAGTTACTTAATTAGGTTAAATTCTTCTAAATAATAGTTAATTGTGATCTCAGTATATCTTTGTTGTTTTCTAATTCTTTATCAGAATAGCGACATGTAAAATCAAGATAACTCTGAGATCTGGATTTCGATTCCCTCTAGTCGACCTCTCGTACCGAAAGAGAGAATCCTCAAATAAGTAAAGCTTATCACACAATGGGCCCATGCTTAATTGTTTGTGGTGGCATCTATTGCAAGAGTATTTGCAGTACAGACATGACTACACGGGATTGCCTACTCAGTCGACTAAAAGTAAAGTTAATTTAAAAAATGAATTAAATATAATAAAAAGTAAAAATGAATAGTAATAAAATTTAATTTTATAATAATGTAAAAATCTAGTTTAAGTTTTAAATTAGAGAACAAAAATGAGAAAAATTAATTATATAATTTTATTAATTAATTTAAAAGATACAATTTATTAACTTATAAAGTATACATGCAAAAGTTAAAAATGTAAGCATATAAATGGAAGACTTTAATTACTCTAAGTTGACAAAATTAATAAAATTAATTAATAATAATAATAATATAATTTATGTTAATAAAATTGTTTGCCGATCACAGGACTTGAAACCTGGTTGCAGCTGCCACTATTTTTTTGCGTGGTTGGGTTCCACGGTCTTTTTTATTGAGAAGACAACCAACTCTCATGAACAGATTCCGTTATAAAATTCTAAAATAATTTTCTTTTATAGATCCCTTCCTTTGTTACATAAAGTCTTGATAAAATTCTTCATGTTTTTTATTCTTTAATTTTTTGTTTGGTTTAAAAACTTTTACATCTTCTTAGAATATGTCATTATGATCTACAGTATCAGTATTTTTTTCTTCTATTTTATTTTGAGTTCTTATATTCAAAATTTTTTATAATTGAAAAGATGGTGGGAGCTGAGAATGACCTTCGTGACAACACTTTCTGGTTTTATGGCTAGGAACAAGTTCCTTTCCTGTCGCTGAGAAAGTCCCTGGTCAGAGTCATTTTCTGAAGGGAACACTGTCTTTGAGATTATCCGCTCTTGGTAGGGGCTTGAAGCCTGGTTTCTCATACCGATGGAGCTCTCTAGCAGCTGTGCCTGGAGCACAAAAGGATATCCCCGTTATTCCATAAAAAGAGAGTGTTGGGTCGTGCAATCGGAAAGGAGTTTCCGGTCCAAAAACTTTTTTAGTTGAAATTAATTAATATTCAAAATTTTTTCAATGTTTTTAATTCTTATGTTCATTTAGGTTGTTTCTTTACTATTTTCTTATTCTGTTATTTTTTCTTAGGATTGAGAGATTATTAATTCATTTTGAGGATCTTCAATCTACATTGATGCAACTGATGATATAGGCAGTTAAGATTAGGACCAAATTTATTATCTTGTAATTTATTTATTATTTATTAATATTGTCTTGAGTTAATCTATTTCAAGGTTGAGCCGTTCGTAGTTAGTAAGAATTTATCAAATTTAATTTGTTAGATTTCAGATAATTTCTTCTTGTTTGACTATAACTTTATTTAATTTTTCAACTTATTCTTTTTCTATTCAAGAAGTTTCTGGGTCAACCATGCGCTTTCCCAAGGAAGGAGATGAAGAGCTTGATTATTCAAAGGCCTACTTTTTTTACTTTGAAATTAGATTGGCTTTTATTCTAGCCTTCTTAATTTCGACCTTGCTAAGATGCTGTCCGATATTAAATGGATTTGTTTTGAATAAAATAAATGATAATTAAATAATGTTAATAAAGTAAATATAGGAAGATAGTAAATTTAAAGGTTATTGTTTAAGTTGATTATTAAGTATTGATTTAAATTTAGGAAATACATAATAATATAATAATATAATAATATAATGATATATTACTTAGTTGATTTATATAATTAAATATAAAGTTTAAAAAGATTCTTAATTAAAAATGTTAATAAATATTTTATTTTATGGATTATAATATATTTACCTCATTAAAATTAAATTATTTTATAAAAATAAACATTTAAAATTAAAATTTGTAAAATCTAGTATAAGCTATTTTTATACTAATAAAGAGAAGCTTATTTTTTATAATCAGTATATTAGTTATTCTATATATCTATATAATACTAAAAATAGAATTTAATTTATAAATGTTTGATGCTCAATGTTTAATATTGGATAGTTGCAAAGGTAACTTTAATTTAATATAACAATTCTGTGTAAAAAGATGATTAAATAAAAATAATAATAATTTAGATTTGATGAAGCACATTTAATATTAAATTTTAGATGTTTTTGTTTAATAATTAAACTATGAATAAGATATATTTTATAATAAAAGATTACTAATAATTTTCTTTATATAACAAATAAGCTATTAAATCTTTAAATTTTTATTTTTTAAATCTTTTTAATTCAAGTTTTTGTCTCTTATATGATCTCAAATTTCTCTAATCTTAGTATCCAATTTAGAATATGAAAAAAGGTTTGCTTTTGAATGTAAAATGTTTTTGTTAAAAATAAGAAATGAAGGAGTTAAAAAGGAATGAAGTAACTCTGAAAATAAATGATTAATAATTAAAAGTTGAATAAACATTTGAAGTATAATAATAAAAACTTAATTTGATTTAAATAACTTTAAATTTAACTTTTATTTATAGAATTTCTTCTAAACAATAAAAAATATAAAAAGGAATAATAATCTGACTAATTTAGTTAAATGATATTTAAAATAAATTTTACATTTTTTTATTATTTACTAATAAATAAAAAATAAATCTTAATATATTCTTTTTTTAATTGTATTTATATCTAAAGCTAGATTAAAATAAATACAATTAGCTTTAAATTTTAGATTTATATTTCTATAAATAAATATTAATTCCTAATCTAAAATCTTTATATAAATAAGTAAATTTAACATATTAAATTACAGTTTTTATTTCTTTAAATAAATAGGAAATAGTGTTCTACTTTATTAAGCGAGATTAAAACAACATAGAAACAAGAAGTAGAAAATAATATTTATAATAAAAAATTATTAGCATTTAATAATAAATATTTAGCTAATATTTTAAATACTGCTATTTTATATTTCTATCTATAATTATATTTCTATAAAATGTTTAATTTTCTTATAGTAGCTTTATCTTTATAAATAAAATGCTTATATGTAAATATAAAAGTGTAATTTAATATATTTTAAAATTAGTAAACAAGTTTATTTATTCTTATATTTTTAATATAAATAGGTGATAAAGAATAAAAACTGATTTAAATGTTAAATTATAATTTAGATTTCTTAATTAAAATTAAATAACTTTACTAAATTATCAATATTTAATGCTATATTATTAAACATTTCAATATTAACTATTAAGCTATTTAACTACTTCATTTATATACATATAATCACATATTTATTTATCATCAATATCTATATTATCAAAATACTTATACATCAATACCTAAATTTATTCATCATATCAAAAATACCAATTATTCAAATAAATCAAACTAAACATACAAATATTAACAAAAGAGATTATACAATAATCACAAGCTAAAGTAATATTATTAACAATATAATTCATTTATTACAAAATATTTAATAATGCATAAACAAATCTTATTTTACTATTTTTTACAAATTATACATACTATTATTATATTCTAAAACTTAATTCTATTTTTAAAATATTTAAGCTTAACTACTACTATCAAATACATATTAAATATTATTAATAAGATTTTAGGGTATTTTCATTTTATAAATAATAGTAGAATTTTATTTAATATACTACTTTTTTAATATTAATAAATTAAATTATAACAAATTTTTAAAATTAAATGAAAACTAATTTTTTGATGATTTATACTATTCATAAAATAAAATTTGTTCATTAAGTATATTTTTAATTTTAATAGTTTTAGTTAATGAAATAAGTTTAACTATATTTATTATTTTAAATAGAATACTACTTAATCTTTAAATTAATCTATAATTAAAATTCATTATTAAAAATAAATATTTTTTTATATTTATAACACTTTAATAGTTAAAATATTTCTTTTCGTATAATTGTAACTATTAAGAAAATATTAATAAATTTTAATTTTTTAAGAATTAAAAATTTTTATTTTAATATATAGCTTGAAAGATATAAATATGTTTAAGACTATTTAAATAAAATATCTATCTAATTATCAAATTTTTATTATAAAAGTAAAAAATAAAATAATTAAAATTGAAAATAAATATTAAAATAAATTGATGTAATTTTGAAAAATACTATTTAATTTTAAATAATTACTTGCTTTATAAATTTATTTATATCATAAATGTATGGGAATTTTAAGTTTCATCACTGCTTTAATTCAGAACTATAATTCTCGAAGATTTCTAGATAGAACTTACCGAAATCCTTCTTTGTTCATGTTATATGTTATTTATCTTTTTTCTCTTCTTTTTTGCTTTAGATAATATTATTTTTCAATTTATATCTACTTAATAATATTAATTGGTTAATATTTCTTGTTCATCATTATTTCCTGTTAGACTTAAATTGATAGCATCACTTTATCTTTATACTTTATCATCTAAATTAAAATTCTTGCTTTTCTTTGCTTAAGATTTCAACATTGATATACATTAATTAAAATTTAGAGTCTTTAATTTTCATTTACTCATAATTTCCTCAGTCTATATATTTGATAATCTAAAATATAGCCTTTCTTACTCTTCTAATCATATATTCAATTATTTTTTTATGGTTTTTGTTGTTTTTCTAGCAGCTCTGTGTCATCTTACTTATCTCTAGTGTTTTATCACAAATAATTCCATCAGTCACTTTAGTTATAATATCCACTCTTAGGCACTTTATCCTTATTACTTCCAAATTTTTTCATAGCTTTAAAATAAGAAAATACTCCCATTGTAAAAATGCTTTTATTCAAATAAAACAGTGAGAAAAAACCTTAAAATAGTTCATCTTTAGGTTGCTAATTATCTATAAACTATACAATAACTTCTCCTTTTAAATAATAATTAATTTAGCTTTTTATCCTGGCTAAGATATGCTTAAAACTCTAGTTGATTTTTCTCTTTTAATATTAATATGAAATAACTATTATTTAAGGAAGTAGTTATAATATCTGATTCAGAGGATTTTCTGATTGCTAAGCTATCTTCTGACTCAAAGTAAAAGTTGCATTAAGTAATATTAGAAAAAGAATGAAATAAAATTGACTGAAAAAACTGGTTAAACTTAACTAAGGTAGCATATAAAATAGTTATAAAGTTTGAAATTTATGACTTTGGTATATTAGTTAAAAATGCAAATTTGAAAGTAGATACAGCATACTGATATCATTAATTAATTATCTTGATTACAAAACAATACTGAAATAGGATTTACAACTTATAATCTTCCTTTATATTCCATCTAGTTTATGTAATCCTAAATAATCTGTCTTATAAAAGCATCATCCTTCTATCTTAATAAACCAAAGTTAAGATGGAAGAAAGTTTAAATATTGATAGCTAGATTGATAAGTAATGCTTTATGAGCTACTTTTTAAATATTTTAATAGCTAAAACTTGTAAACATTATTACTAAAACAAAGTTTCTTAAAATTTAGAGCTTTCTTCACTAAAGAAAAGAATATTGCTTAAGATAGTTGATATGCTTTACCTTTATGATGGTAAATATTCTCTACCTTTCTTATTCTTATAATTTTTGTCTAAATGCATGATGATAAATGCTAATAAAGGAAATTATTTTTCATCCTAATACTAAGAACAAGCTAAGATATCCTTATAACCTTTAAAAATTAACTAGATAAAAATAAAGAATTGATTTAATAATTAGATAAACCCTAAAAATAAGTTTAAATGTAATTAGTAAATTAGAATAAATAAAGTCCTCATCTAAAAATAAAGAGTAATATCAAAATATATAAAAGTATCAGATAGAGTAAGATTCCTAAACTTTACTTTATACAAATTATCTTTATACAAAAGTTGGGCGAATCAAATCAGTCTCAAATAATCATCAAATTTGTAACTTTCCTCCTATGATAAAAGAAAAAAAGGGAGTAATAAGAAAATAAGCACAATATATTAGTTAAAAAGCTAAAAATTGAAGAAATAGCTTCTTAAATATCTTTAAGAAATGATTTAAATGTAAAAGATTGAATAATAATCATACAAAGATGAAAAATAATAATAAAGGAAATATTAACATTAACTTCTACTATATTTTAAAATTTAGTGTTGATATGTATCAATAGAAAATAAACATAAAGGAAAAACACTAGCTGATGTATAAATAATTAAGAGTACCTAATTGGCTACATTTTATAGTTTTTTAGAGAGCAATTAAAGTACATAAAATAAGAATATTCCATTATAAGTTTCAATGCATATTATTGGATTAGGATATAAGAGATTGTATTTAAAAGAAATAAGAAAGAGATATTTTGAGTGTTATCAAAAACAGAGTTATCTATTTGATATTTAGTAATATTTTAAATCTATAATATTGATAAATGTGCTTTTTATGATTAATAGTGTAATAGACACATATATTTCTCCATAATCATACTCAGCATAAATAAATATATACATAATAATTAAAAAACAAAACTTAGTAAATTGGAAAAAAGACTAATACAAAATAAATAAATCTAACACATAAAGTGATGAGGAAAGCTATAAATATTTTAAAATAATAGTTCTATTAAAATAGGTAAAAGAATATTACGAAAATCTTAAAGACATAAAATTATTAAGTTTTAATCCTAAATAAATTTAATATTTTCAATTCTTATAAATATCTAACAAACATACTATAACATCAATTTAATTCAAAGATACTAACACTTATTATACTTTCTATAAGGATTAAAATGGCTTTGTGGAACTTCCTAAAAATGATAATAGAGCTAAGTTGAGTAAAATAGAGAGTTTAAAGAGAAATTTAGTTAAAAGAGGATAAATTTTACTTCTAAGTCTAGTAATGCAATTATAAATTTCAATACTTAAACAGTTATATTTTTGCTTATGAATATTAGATAAAAATTTAGATACTTCGTCAAAAGCTAACTTAGAATAATTATGTTAGCTCTAAAAAGGAAGTTAATTTCAGCTTTTACATTTAAGACTTATTTTTAAGGTTTTTACTATAAAAATAGTAACTATTAAAGAATTTTTTAGAAGCGAGAATAGATTATACTATTAGAGTGGCTAATAATTTAAAAGTTTAATTTTAAAAAGTAGAAAAATTAGATAGAAGGAAATAAGATTAGATATATAGGTTTTGCAAGATGCTTTTATTTGAAAAATTATGCTACCTTTAATAATAGTTAGCTCAAATGATAAATCTAAGAATGAAGGCCTGTTTATATTTAATATGCAGAAGTTAGAAACTCGGTCTTAATAGTCTAGATATCTTTCATGTTAATTTTCTAAACAAAACTGCTTTTATTTGTAGAAAGAGGAGTTTCTTGAAGTACAGATATATAATTATTTTATTTTAGGTAATAGAAATTTCAAAAACTATTTTTAGAAATTTTGAGTTTGATCTAATTGAGCTTACAGTTTCTTGTATAAAACATTTGTCCTGGATCTTGCTTTTTAATCTGGAAATCTTTATTGAGAGTAAATTTTTATGATATATATATTCAAAATTAAGATTTAATTTAAAGTTATAGCCTGACAATCTTAATACCTCTAAAAAAGTATTTTTTATCTTCCATCATTTGCAAAAAAATTAGCTTCCTAATCTAGCCTTTTTAAAGTTTAATTGTTTACTAGTTACATTATTGATTGGATAATTTTGAGAAGTTTAATTTCTTTTATTTATAACATTGGGTATTATTTTTATTTTTCCTTTTGAGCACAAAAATATTTTAACAATTATAAATACCTGCACAAGAAATTTCTTAGATATTTGAATTTGGCTTATTTATATTAAAGCTACTATTTTAGCTCCTCATGCTTTCTCTAATTATTTTAACAATTTCTATTAAGTTTTGCTTTATTTTTTTTATTCGGGAATTTTAATATTCTTAATAAAGCTTGCTTATTGAATTTAGATACATTTTACATTTATGATTTTTCTTATTTTTAACAAGTTAATTTGACTCATTAAGAAATTAATGATGTTATTGTATCACTTCTAACCATTCAGTTTATTTTATAAAATTTCTTTATAAATTTTCATTTTAACCTCTCTAAACTTTTCTTTAATAATGCAATAAATTGAAAGCCATGGAAGCCGCTTTTTTAATGGATTTAACATGCTAATATGTTATTATAACACTTTAAGAGTTAATCTCTTCTCGGAAAAATTTTTAGGCGATAAGATAGCAAATTAAATTAAAGCCGATAAAGAGTATGAAGAGTAGTTCTTAATCACCAAAATAACTTCTCTTTTCTGTATGTTAAATTTTTAATCTGTGTTAAACTTTTTTTTACTCGTAATTTTGAAAAATTTAATTTTAAGTTCTTAGATAAGCAAAACTCTTAAGTACTTTTAGTTTCCAGTTATAATAATTTAAAGCTTTGCAAAGTTCATCTTTTAATTATTTAGCTTTTCTTTCTATCTTTTTGTTTTAATTTCTTTTTCTTTATTTTCATCTTAAATTTCTTATTGCTAAGCAATCTTTCTCTCCAGTTATTCTCTCTAAATTAAATATCTAATAAATTATTTGAGTTAGTAGCATATCACAATAATACTATACATTTCCACTTAATTTGCTTTTATTTAGTTTTGCTGCCTTACTTTCATTTTTTTTAATTTAATGTATGTTTTCTAATTGCATTATCCACTTAAGTCTACATACATTTTTACATTCTATAGATTTTCAAATAAATCTATTAAAAACTTGAATACTCCATTGCATAAATATAGAGCAACTAAATAGATGATAAAAAACGATGCTAATATAAAAATATTATAATAAACAATACATTTAAGTATAGAATTAAACAAGAAACTAGCTAGATTAATAATTACACTATTAAGAAGAATGTTTAGCATCACTAATAAGTGAAATAGCTTAGCTTATAGTGTTATTACATAAGCTTAGAATTAAAATATTTACCTATTACTTTTATTTGCTAATATTATATGTTCTAAATTTATTTTCTATATTATAGTCTAATTATAATTTCTATATATGAGGTATTTATTAGTTTCTATTTAGGATAAATAAAATAGAGTAGTAGCAATACTTATCTATGCATTAATTTAAAAGACTTAAAATATATAAATGGCTATATTTACTAAAATTTACATATTTAACTAATTATGATGAGATAGAATTTGAGATAGAAGATTTATACTTTTACAAAGATGAAATTAACTATGAAGTATTTATATAAATATTTTAACAATATAAGAGTTAGATAGTAAGAAAGTAAAATATCTATAAATATTTAGATTTATATAGGTATAGTATATATAAGTTAAATCAAACTTACTTTCTTAATTAGAGTTAGATAATCTTAATAGTCATTAAAAATACTGACGTTATATATTAGTAGTTAAGTTTTAAATTTATTATTTTTAAATATCCTACTTAATTATAAATTTTGCTATAATTAATTAATTGAAAGTTAAGATATTAACTAGTTTAGTTTTTGATGGTGTTTATTAATTAGAGTTCTTTGATTTGTATAATCTTATTCTTTATAATTTTTAGTGAATATTTATTAGTTTGTGGCTATAAAATTATAGAATTAAGGATTAAGAAATTAGATTAGTTATCACTTTATATAAATTTAAAATTATTAATTTGTTATTTAATGATACTTAAATATAATCTATCTAACTTCCTATCTTAAGTTATAAACTTAGATAACCTGGAAAGTTAATAGATATAAGTATATAAATTTATTTATTTAATTAATTCAAATTTTTAATATAAAAGTTAAAAGTTTCATCTCAAGTTGAAATTTATACTTCCGATATATCCATCAAATTCTTGTGGCTTCCCAATCTCTTCGTCTTCTATCTTAATCTTTATATTTTAGAATTTTTATTTTAATTCTATTAAATTAGCTTCCAAAATTTTGCTACCAAACTTTAGCTTTTTTAAATTCTTAAAAATAGGATAAGAAGAATTAAATGAATCTCAAATTGGTGATACTTTTCAATTAAGTTTGTTAATTGTATATAACTCTAGAATCTCTAGATTATGACAGTTTTAAAATATTAAAGCAATAATATTATCCTATAACTCAATATCGTATAACTTTAATATTTTAAGTCTTTTTATTTGTATTATTTCTCTAGTATGATCTTCGTTAATTTCATTAACATATATTAAGCTTAAAGATTGTAAGTTCTAGCTATTTTCCCTTATAATTTTAATGGTTTCCTAACTTAAATCTTAAAAGTGGGAAAGTTTTATTAAACTAAGATTTTTGCATTTTCTGAAAACAATTCTTAAAGTATCATCATTTATTAAAGGCAAATTTTTCAAACTTAGCTTTTCTAACTTTAAACAAAAATCTCCGATTTGTTATATGGAAACATCTCCAATTAAATCTAAATCCCTTAAATACAAACTTTATAAATTAGGTGTTTTATATAATAGCATTAGTAAACTATCATCGCTAAAATACTAACAGTTGCTTATATTTACTTATAAGAGTTAAACTTCATTCTATTATATAAAGTTATAAAATGATTCTACATTAAAATTGCCATTTAAGTTTAAAAATTATAAATGATGTCCTTTAATCTAATTTAAAATTGAGTCTTCGTTATTTTTTATTTATAAATTCCATTTTTTAAGATTAGGACAGTACTAAATAATCTAAGGGAAAAACTAATTCTGATTAATGTCTAATTACTATATTAGCTCTCCATTTAACCTTAAATATTCAATAATGAGTTTATTTTTTATAAATTAGCTTTTTAATTTTAAAACTTTTAAAGGAATTTACTTACAAAACTTTGCTAAAAAGCTGCCTGTAAATGCTTGAAAACTATTATTTTTTGAATAATGTACTATTTCCAGATTCTCCAATTAAGAGCAATTTTTAAGAAAATATAAATCATCATCTTTATATCATCCTTTAAGGGCTATTTTCTTAAGAAAGTGTAAAGGAAATTAGTCATTTATAATAAAAATTTTATCATAAGCATATAAATAAAATTCTTAAAAATAATCTATTTTTTACTTCTATTACAAATATTATTTCACTAAAATACTTAAACTCAAAAGCAACTAAATTTAGTTCATTATATTTTAAGAAAAATACTTAGAGCTTATTATAAGACATTTAAAGTTGCCATATACTATTTGTTTCAAAAGTCATTTTATTTTAGAAATCATATTATTTTCCTACTACTATTCATACAAAATGCTTAATTTTTCAAAGCTAAATTAGAAAAATTTAAAAAACTTGTCAGTTTACTGTAGTTTATATATATCTTAAAAAATTAAAAATTAAATTACCCTCTGTACTAAATCACTTCTTCTTAAAAAATTACTTTTATTATAAGGATCGAGAAAAGGTTTAAAGAATTTAGATCTTTATAATCACTTACATTAAATCTAAGCATTACTGATATAGATCTATTCATTTGAAAAAAATAATTTTTAAATTTACCAAATTTAAGATTCTCTAAAACAACCTTCTAACTAGAAACCAGAATAAAATTTTAAAAATCCTAAACCATTAAAGTTATCATTTTATCATTAGCCATCTCAAATATCAAGATTTGATTAAAAAAAAATACCATTACCTTCTCTTTTACCTTTTATTCATTATTCCTCATAGAAATCTCCATTATAGTATTTTTTCTCAGTAATTCCTTAAAAAATAACATTTTTCTAATAACCTTGAAAAAAATCAACATCAGAGTATTTAGGTATTCCTTTACCGTCTCTATTAACATCTATCATCGTACCTTCATATTGATATCCATTTATATATTTAAAAACTCCTTTTCCATTTCAAGGTTCATTTTTCATTCAATCGCCTTCAAAAACATCACCATTTGAGTATTTTAGTATTCCTTTACCTTCTCTTTTACCATCTATTAGCGTACCTTCATATTGATCTCCATTTATATATTTAAAAACTCCTTTTCCATTTCAAGGTTCATTTTCAATTCAAATACCTTCAAAAACATCACCATTTGAGTATTTTAGTATTCCTTTACCTTCTCTTTTACCATACATTAACGTACCTTCATATTGATCTCCATTTATATATTTAAAAACTTCTTTTCCATTTCAAGGTTCATTTTCAATTCAAATACCTTCAAAAACATCACCATTTGAGTATTTTAGTATTCCTTTACCTTCTCTTTTACCATCTATTATCGTACCTTCATATTGATCTCCATTTATATATTTAAAAACTCCTTTTCCATTTCAAGGTTCATTTTTCATTCAATCGCCTTCAAAAACATCACCATTTGAGTATTTAAGTATTCTTTTACCGTCTCTTTTACCATTTGATCATTATCCTTCATATTGATCTCCATTTATATATTTAAAAACTTCTTTTCCATTTCAAGGTTCATTTTCAATTCAAATACCTTCAAAAACATCACCATTTGAGTATTTTAGTATTCCTTTACCTTCTCTTTTACCATCTATTATCGTACCTTCATATTGATCTCCATTTATATATTTAAAAACTCCTTTTCCATTTCAAGGTTCATTTTCAATTCAAATACCTTCAAAAACATCACCATTTGAGTATTTAAGCATTCCTTTACCTTCTCTTTTACCATCTATCTGCGTACCTTCATATTGATCTCCATTTATATATTTAAAAACTCCTTTTGTGATTCAAGGTTCATTTTTCATTCAATCGCCTTCAAAAACATCACCATTTGAGTATTTAAGTATTCTTTTACCGTCTCTTTTACCATTTGATCATTATCCTTCATATTGATCTCCATTTTTATATTTAAAAACTCCTTTTCCATTTCAAGGTAAATCATAGAATCAATCGCCTTCAAATACATCACCATTTGAATATTTAAGTATTCCTTTACCGTCTCTTTTACCATACATTAACGTACCTTCATATTGATCTCCATTTATATATTTAAAAACTCCTTTTCCATTTCAAGGTTCATTTTTCATTCAATCGCCTTCAAAAACATCACCATTTGAGTATTTAAGTATTCCTTTACCTTTTCTTTTACCATTTGATCATTATCCTTCATATTGATCTCCATTTATATATTTAAAAACTCCTTTTCCATTTCATGGTATATCATTATATCATTCACCTTCACAAATTTCTCCGGTTTTATATATTAGTAATCCTTTTCCCATTCTTTTTTGCTTCAATAAATTTCCCTCATATTTATCTCCATTACTATATTTAATAAGTCCATTTCCACTTCACGGTTAGTCTATATATCTTTCACCTTCTCAAGTTTTTCCGTTTGAGTATTTATGTATTCAATTATTTATTTAATATTCATTTATTCATGCTTCCTTATATTGATCTCGAGTTATTTATTTAAGAACTTTTTTTCAGCTATTAAGACTTATAATTTTTTAATCTCCTTCAAAAATATCATTTTTTGTTTTTTTTATGAATTTTCATGATTTTCTTCTTGTTCTTTTTTTCATTGCCGAATTTTGTTTTATTATATTTTTTTTATAAGTTTTTTTTTTAATTTAGTTTTTTATATTTTTTTATATTTTTTTTTCTTTTTTTTTATATTTAAATTTTCCCGTGATTCAAATGTCACTTTTTTTATTTTTTAATAAATTTTTTTTTTAATTTTTTTTTTAATTTGTTTAAATAAAATTAGAAAGAAAGGTTTTTTTTTTCTGTAAATGATAAAAAAAATTTATTTTGTTTTATTTCTGATTTATTTTTTTAAATTTTTATTTCTTTATTTATTTGTTTTTACGATTTATACATTTGATACTTTTTTTTAATTTTGTTTATTATAATTTTATTCATCTTTATTATTAAGTTTTCTATAGGTCCATTTTTTGCTTATATTTTTTAAGTTTATATTATTATTCATCCTTTTTATCATAACTTTTGAAAATGTTTTTTTTTCATCATTTTAGATAATAACTTCTTTTGGATTAATTATTTAATTAGATACTTAATTTTATTTATTAGAAAATTTTTTTTAAATTTATATAAAAATATACCTTTTATGTAGAAATTTAAATTTTTTATTTTAAATAAACATCAAAAATTTTAATACATTTTAATAGTAAATATATTTCTACTATTTTTAATATAGTTATAATTTATATTTCTATTAATTTTATTTTATAAAAATTATTTTTTACATATTTTTACTATTTTTATTTTTAATTAATTTCAACTAAAAAATTTTTAGGACCTGAAACTCCTTTCCGATTGCACGACTCGACGCTCTCTTTTTATGGAATAACGGGGATATCCTTTTGTGCTCCAGGCACAACTACTAATGAGCTCCATCGCTATGAGCAACCAGGCTTCAAGCCCCTACCAAGAGCGGATAATCTCAAAGACAGTGTTCCCTTCAGAAAATGACTCTGACCATTGTCTTTCTCAGCGACAGGAAAGGAACTGGTTCCTAGCCATAAAACCAGAAAGCTTACTCATGAAGGTTATTCTCAGCTCCTGCCATCTTTTTAATTATACAATTTTTAGTTTAATTGTGTTTTCTAATTATCATTAATAAAGATTTTTAAAAATGTTTAACTTTATTTTTATTCTAGATATAACTTTTAATTTTTTTGATCTTAAATATTTCTAATATTTCAATATATCTATTTTAAACTAGATAAATTTTTTAATATTGCTATTTATTTTATTTTTTTATAAAGCATAATTAAACTTTAAGATTGTGCATTTTAAAACTGTGCTTTATCAAATAAAATAAATTTTTTGAATTATATTTTTTTGTAATTAAAATATAATTTTCTTTCAACGAAATAAAGACTTATCAAATTATATTATAAGTTAGTATCATTAAAAATAAATAAATAATTAACTAAGAAATGTTTTATTAAATATAATAAATTATCAAAACTATATTATATATAATTGGAAAATTGCACCTAAGAAATAGACCTTTTTCGGCTCATTTAAAAAAAAGAGTAACAATCTAGCCTAACTGAATAAGAGCCGCAATAAATCTAAGAAATATAGTCGAAGTAAGCTTACATATAATCGGAGCAGCAAAGAGTATCAAATATCTAATACGAATTAAAATTACAAAGATAAAGGATAGAAAAACTAGAAAACAAGCTAGAAAAATTGATTGAATAATTAGACCTATAATTCCCCTCTATTGAAGAATTACTAAGTAAAATCTAATCATAAATAATAATTAAATTGGAATAAATTGATAAATAATTTTACGAAGTTTCTCAAATATTCCATTTCATTTTTCTAAATTTGAATATCAAATAAAGTAACTTTAAGAAAAATAAGTATAATAACAAGTGATGATCTAAAAATAATTTTATTAGTAATCAAATATCCCAGAGGAAATCGAATTGGAAATCTAATAACAAGAAACAAAGTAGATTAAATTCTATTGGAGAAAAATCCGGTGCTACATATGCTAAAGGAACCACTGCTGGAGAAATTGCTGAAAGAAACCAGAAATTGAAAGAACTAATAAGAATAAAATTTAGAAGAACTATTTCGCTTTTGACCAACAAGGACAGGATAAATTTACAGAAAGAAAATCTACAACTCAAAAGTTAACGACTACAATAACGGGAGAATTAACCTGAAGGACAATTGGATTTCGGGAAGGAGACAAGGATGGCGGATTAGTGAAATCCTACGACATCCTTTAGTTTAGGAGAGAGCAGGAGAAAATGGAAGATATCTATAAAGTTCTCCCTAAGAATTACAAACTTAAATTTTTATTTTATTTAACTTAGAGTTAAATAAGTTTTTTAATTCAGTACAAAAATTTATTTAGTTCCTTAAATTGTTGTATTATGTTTTAGTAATTATATTTATTTTAAAATATAAATTATTTGCATATTTTACAAAATTTTTCTTATTAAAGAGAATGGAAGTATAGATGAAAACGCAAGATAAAAAGTATATTTATTGCATTAAAAAAATTAAAATTTTTATTTAAGTTTTCGTATTTTAAAATTAATTAATATTTATATTTACTCGAAATGTTTTAGAGCAGTTAAAATCTTCTTTTAAAGATAACTCTGAGCTATCTCTAATGATGTAAGAAATTATTCATGCAATTAATTTCTTAACATATTTATTACGATGAATAAAATACATATACTAAATAATCATAAATTATGTACTTCTACCTGGCTTGAAATCAAAATGTTAGTTAATTTTTTTTATCATTTTTAGTATTTATTTTCATAATTTTAACTTAGTCTTTTAGTTATAATCAAATTAAATTTATATGTTTATTTTCTTAATTATATATTAATTAAAATCTTAAATGAATATTGCAAATGCTTTGATAATATGACTTTAAATAAATTAAAAATTTTTTTTTCTACTTAACATAATTTATTAATGTGGCATTACCTTTATTTTGTTTACCACGAATCAAAGAATTTAAATCTTGTAGGTTAGTTTAAATCTCTAATTCTGGATGTCATCTGGATCGAGTTCTTCTATGAACTATATTTTGAGCATATCTACCCTTTCTTAATTGTTGGAATTTTGCTTCAGACTCAGCTTTTATCAAACATTTGTCCTGTTTTTTATGTATTATGATATCCAATAGTAGCGAACCCTATCAAACAATTTTTCCTGTAAACATTTCCTTATGGAGTGGAATATACTTTAATTATATTTTTTCATAATTTTCATTTTCATATTATTATTTCCTCAAAAAGTATCTATAGTCGCTAGATATATGAAACATCCTTTCACAAAATCACCATTTTTCTTGAAATTTCTAGAGATGTATTCTAGTTTTCTGCAGAAATATTATTTTTAATTTCATTTATTGATTATAGGATCTACTTTAATCTGTGATTTTTTATCCATGAGATTTTGTTTAGAGTTAAAAAAAGTTATTCATGAATACATCGCTTTTCAAATGGCTGTAATTTTTGTTCTGTTTTTTGCAGTTCTTAGTAAGCTAGAACAAAGAAGGTATAAGAAGGAATTCTATTTTAAGTCATACATTCTCATTTTAAAGTTAAATTATATTATTAATCACAGAGCTATTTTTTTTGCTGCAAACTCTAATAATATTTAGTTTCATTCCTCTAGGAAGTAAATTTATACGAGTTATTATACTGTTAGTAAATTTATTCACTTTATACAATTTATTTTATATGAAACCATTTTTATGCATAATATTTAGCTTAAAATTTATTTATTTTTTAAAATAAAAAATAAATTAGTTATTAAGGTTAGCATTAAAATAGGTAAAAAGTAAATAATCTAGATTAAGATTTTGAGATATTAAATAGCTGATAATATTAAAAAATAATTCTTATTTTCCAAAAATCTCTTTTCTTAATTAAAAAGTTTACTATTCACTATTTTATAAATTAGTTAAATATGCAAACAAAATATTTATTTACAACTTATTTTAATTTTTCTTATATTTAAATACATTTTATAAGATTAAATTAAACATAAAGCTAATAAAATAAGTTAAATGCTTTGACCCTTTAACTTTTCTTGCTAATTTATTATTTTTATTTATTTATATAATATTACACTAGAAGAAATCAGGTTTAAAAATGTGAAAGATAATTTATAATTCTTTATATCTTCTAATTAATATTAAAAATAAATAAAGCATATCTAAGTTATATATAATGTTTCTATATTATTATTGTATATAAAATATTAAAATTATAAAGAAGCATATTAAATATATATTTATAAAATATTAAATTCTATTTAAAATTAGATATATCTATTTTTATTAACAACTTTTTTGATTATTAATTTTAAACTAAAAATATAAAAAATAATAAAGCTAATTGATTTAATATTTTTAATTAGAAGAGACAAAAAATGTTTTTATACTGAATAAATCAAATTTAAATTTTTTTAACTTTTAAAATAGTTAAAGTAAATGAAAGTTTATTTACAAAATTTATATTTAATTAAAGTAAATTTATCTTAAACTTTAAATTTTTTAATTATATAGGTTAATATAAAATATTTTAATACTTATTGATGAGGTATTATATGAAATAACCGAAGATTATGTCTTTTAATAATAATCAAACTTTTTTACATCAAAGTGCTATGAAAATAAAGAAATCTTAAATAATCTTAAATATCTAGCTTTTTAATTATAATTATTGAAATATTAGACTTTCTAAAATAACATAAAAGCAATATAATTATTTATTAATAAATTATGTTCTTAATTTAATTTATTAATTTTGAAAAGATAATTACAATAATTTTAAAATTAACAGTCTAAGTACTAAGATATTTTTTAAATTTAGTATAGATAACTTATATTTTCATAGATCTACTATAAACTAAGATACTTAAATTTTATAATGCTTTTAAACAAAATAATTTTAATTTAATTTTAAAAGTTTTGTCTTTAATGTTAAGATAAAAGTTCATTAATTTAATAAGCAAAATGATTTTGTTTTCTACTTATTATAAGCAAAATGATTTTTTAATTTATATATTTTGATATATTCAAAAAGATAATAAATTATTAATTTTTCTAATTTGAAAATTTATAATAAACTTATTTTCTGAAAAACATTATCAAGAAAATATGATTTTTCATAAAAATAACAAATTAATAGTTTGATTATTTAATATTAGGGAAGATTAAAATATTTTAGAAATAAAAATAAATAAAATATAAAAAAAGTTAAATAAGGTTATTTTATAAATTTTATTTATCAAACAAATTTTTATCTTATACAAGTGATAAATAATTATTTTAATATATTATTTATCATTAAATATGATTCATAACATTAAACTTTAAAATAAAGTTTAAAAATGTATATAAAATTAAAATACTTAAATTTTATCCAGTTTAATAAATCTAATAAATTTTAACAATAATTAAAATAGCTATATGATTTCATATTTAATAATTTTTTTTTATTTTAAAAAATTTAAAAAGAAACTATTATAAAATAATTTTAAATATATCTCCTCTATTTTTTATTAATTTATTCTCAATTTTTCTTTTTTTATTTATATTACTTTTTTATTCAAATTGCTAATTCTTGTCTTTATTGATTGATATTTCTGAACTCATACTTATTTTATTTAAAATCGCTATTATTTAATATAATTTGCTTTTTAATTTTACTTTTTCTTTTTGCTTGCTAAATATATAGCCTGTTTCTTAATTAAATACTCTAGATCTTATTTTTTATTTATATTTTAACAGTATATGTTAAAATTTTCAGTATTAGTGAATTTTAAAATGCGATTTTTATAATAATTTACAGAACAGAGTTTCCTTTTTATAATATAAAAGTCTTTTAAATTTTATTATATTTAATTTTTCAAATATTTTAGTGATTTGATTGATGGAAAGAAAGTCGTTATTTTGCGTCAAATCAATCTTCAAATAAGTCTTCTTATTTTATCTTGTTACGGTTATTTCCACCATAAGTGTCATCGACTCTTATATAAGTTGCCTAGTTTTCTAAGTTCTTTTGATTTAAGTACTTTTCTTTTCTCTATTTTCATTTGAACACAGTCCCTCTATTAGGATTCTTGTTGGACTTAATCCAGTTTAATTTTTATCTCTGTATTTATTTAAAATTACCTCTCCCAATTTTTTTTCTTGCTCTTTAAAAATTCAGATGTCATTTTCTATCATCTAGACTTTCTCTATAACAATTTTTTAAACATTAATGTTTCTAAATTTTCGACAGAAGTGAGGTTCATCATCTTCAATGTGGTTCTCAACTTCTTCTTATTGTTGCTTTTGATCTTCTTCCAATGTTCAAACTTTTATTGGCCTTTAATCTAAGTTTTTTTCATGCTTTCTATAGTTTTTTGACAAATTAATTCCATTTTGTTACGGTGTTTAAGAGACTTATTCCTAGTTATTTAATTGGTGGGTAATTTTTAATTACTTTGGCGGAGTTTCAGTGTCTCCCGCCTATCGTTATTTTCTCTTTTTAGGAGGTGGGGCGGGAGAGTATCACGCCTATGAAAATTTTTATAGCCCAATCCCTTTACTTCGGGCCTTAATCTGAATGAATTCTCCTTCATCAAAAGCATCCTCTTTTAAGAACTTCCATTTTATTTAAAAAATAATTTAAGATTAAAAAACTATATCTTTGTTTTTCTATAATTAATCAAAATATTTTTTAATTATTTGATTATTTTAATATTAATTAAATTAAAGTTTTAATTTTTCTTAATTTTGATGAAAAATAAGAGTTTTATATTAATTTTAATTTGTGTATTTAGTTGCGTTTAATAGTCTTGACATTATTTTTTAGCTATTAAATTTAATAATTATTTAATATATAAATGATATATTTTTAATTATTTTTTAGAATGAAATAAAACTATTTTTTATTTCATTGTTTCTGAATAGATTAATTTACAATTTTTCAGAGAGATTATGAGAACTTATAGCACATAATAAACAGCTAATTTAAAAACGACTTATTTAAGAAAATATTGCTTAAATCAAATTATGATAAAAAGGAATTATTTTTTAAACTAATCCTACTTATCTGAGAGCGTTTGAATGATTACTGAAGTTACTATGACTTAAATCGTGACTAATAAAATAGGAGATGAAATAGAAATTAAAAGTACTGAAATAAATAAAATTTTGGAAAAACTTAAGGATCTATTCTCCAAAAAAATGAATTGGAAGATAAAAAGGTACTTATTTTCAATTCTTACGAAAATATTATAGAATTTTTTTAGCTTCAAAGATTAAAAGATAAGATAATCAAATATATTAAAGAAAATTAACAAGATTTTATATAAATAACAAAAAAATACAAAAAGAAAATATTTTGAACTAATTTCAAGCAAGGTAAAAGTCGAGTTGTAACTATCGATATTAAAATGAAAAATAATTACTACAATGTCAAAAATCGAAAACAGAAACGGAAATAAAAAATAAGGAAATAATTATTAAACTTTAATTTGATAAAAAAAATAATTTATTACTCAATTTGGATTTAAATCATCTTTCTTGCTACTTTCATAAATAGATTATATCTGAATATAAAAAAACATTATAATGAGATATTGAATTTGTATTTCTTGAAAACATAAAAAGTAAATTTAAAGTTTAGTTTAGATTCTATTTCATAATTGAAAAAATATTATTTAAAATTATTATTTTAATTTTCTTTAAATCTTAATTTAAATTTTGTTTTTATTTTGCTATAATTAAGTTTTAGATGAAATAAAAAATATTTTTAAGTAAAAATTTTAGTTTTTGTAAACATAATTTTAATTATAATCTAAATTTTAGCTTTAAATACAAGGCTTTAATAAATAAATCATATAAATAAATAATAAAAAAGACTAGAGAGCGCGTAGCATCACAATGGTACGTGGTTTTTTAATAAATATTTTTAAAGTTAAAAAATTATTTTCTGAAGTCTTCCACAGTGCTAGCATTTTTGTGAGTCTTTTCTTCCATAGAGCTATTATCAGAATGCTCCCTTAGAGACCTTAGTATCTGGTATCTTTCATCAAAAAAATTACTTGATATCTCTTCAGTCTTTGTCTTCTCTCTTGGCTCCTACCAAGATTCTTGTTAGGTTCTTCGCCTATGGTTCTTCCTGGTATCAAATCTTAAGTCAATGCCAATTAGAAGATTGCTCCTCCTTATTTATTTATATTAAATAAATATGATTATAGAGCAGCGCATAACACCTTGTTGGCTCGCAGCTCTTTCAGTATTAATATTTAAAATTAAAAAAATTTTCTCTAAATCTTGATTTCATTCTATTCGTCCAAAGAGTCACTTCATCTTCTCCAAATGGAGAATCTTCTTATTAAAAATTATTCTTAAATCTTGAGTCAAATGCTTCAATCTTTCAGAATAAGGTCTAAATAAGAATTAGTTATTAAGTCATTAATTAGAAGACCCGTCAGTCAAACTTTCATACTGCTAGAGAGAACCTTCGGGGTAAGTTAGGCATGTCAACCGAGTTTATCCATCCTTCTCCGTGGTGGTATCTAGTGCGAGATTACTCGCAATGCAATATACACTGCATCAGATTGCCTATTAGTTTTCTGACGCGGCCGATATCCATTTTATATTTTTTAAATTTAACTAAAAAATTTGTGGTACCTTCAATTTTCAGAATATGTTCTTCCAATTAAGGTATTATATTGTTTTTAAATGTTATTGTATATCAAGTTTATTGCTCTTCAGAACTAATTTTCTAGTTTAGGTTTTTTTTTTCTTCTAAGTATTTCCTTTCTTGTTCATTTTCAAGCTAACTTTCATTTTTTTCTATTTTCTGTTGTCAATCTTCTTCTTCTTCATCTTCGCTATCGTTTTCCTCTTCGTTCCAATCTTCTTCTTCCTCATCATTTTACATATAATTTTGTTGGACATCTTATTCTTTGTTTTCTTGTTTTTATTATTCTTCATTCTCTTCATTAAAATTTTCTATTCTTAGATTTGCTTCTTTTTATTATTTCTCGTATTGCTCTTCTTCTTTCTCTTGTTATAGAATTTCTCGCCTCCTTTTAATAAACATTTGAATGAATATTTTTATTTATTCATCCACCATTTCTATTTTTTTCTTAGGAAAAGAGTTTATATATAGTTAATCGTAACTTATTAGTTTCAAAATATCACATTAACCAATTTTGGAGAACAATCATTCTCTTATATCAATGTAATATATACACTCCATTACATGTTGGAGAGTGTCATATTCTCCGCATATACAAAAAGGGTTTTCAATAATATAATTTCGATCTTTCAGAGTCTTTCGAAATGCGTAAGACTGGCTTCTAATCTTATAGATACAAATTATTTCTTTCAAATATTTTTTGTTTAATTTCGTGTATGTTATTTTCGGGAATTATCTTAGGTTTTAAAATTGTTCTGTATATATTTATGCAGTAGGCATTCTGCTGAATCTTGAAAGAGCTAATTAAAAATATGTCTTTTATATTTATGTCTACACATATTTACTGAATTAAATTAAGTTGTTATTGTGCTCTTTATTATCAATTTCTATTTTATAAAATGAGGCCAGTTTCTAAACTTCATCATAATATTGATATCCCTCTTTATAATTATTCTCAAACAATATTCCAATAGATGATTAAGGTTGATTTTAGCTTTCATTTCTAATCTTAAAGAAAAACCTGAAATACTTAAGAGCCATCATGTGTTTGAATGGCATCCAGTTGAGGTCTACAAAGCATGATTCATTAAACGTATTTCCTGCTGATTAAAAGGCTTTTCTGGCTATTAATCTCATGCTCTTTTCAATTCTGTTCAAGATTCCATTTATTCCATACTGCACAGTCCAAGGTATTAAGTCCCCACCGTATTCTGCTTTAGGAAGCGTGAACAGTCTACAAAGCATTTTGAAATTTCAAGGTGTTACGTTTCTATATCTTGATAATGCAAATACTGCCTTTTTAATTGCTGAAAGATAGTTTGCAGCAACGTATTTGCAATGGTTAATTAGATTCTTCTTTTGGTGAAGGATCACCCCTAAATATGTGACTTGCTGTTTCTAAATTATTGCTTGGTCTCCTATTTTTAAGTCTAGTTTTGTTTCTTTGCTTTTCTTTTTTAAAAACTATAACGTTTCGCATTTGGAGACATTTATTTTAAGAAATGTCTAATTGAAAATGGAGTTTGCTTCATTAATAAGTGACTACATATTTTTTTATGAGTTCGATAATAGTATTAAATCGTTAGCTCAACCTCTACAAGTGAACCTATTCTTAAAATTAACACATCTGAATCCTAATATTTCTCCTTTGTTTTCTATATGTCTAATGACAATGTCATAGTATAATAATGCAAGCACAGGTCCATGCGAACTTCCTTACATCACTCCATTGCTAAATTTCAATTTCTTAGAATTTGTTCCGTCTATAATAAAGGAAGTAGTTAAGTTATTATAAAATGATTCTAAAGCCAAGATGAGACCTAGTGGTAATTTGACTCTTCTTAGTTATTTAAAAAGAATTCTTCTTTCAATAGAATCAAACATTTTCTCTACGTCAATTAAAGTTGCAATCAGTTTAGTTTTTCCTTTCGCTTGTTTTCGATAAAGATCTATGATTTATTGGATCACTCATATTTATTAGGTGGTTTATTTGTTCTTCATAAACCCCATTTAGCTTGAGTGGATTAACTGTCTTTCATAAATTATTGAGTAGAGTCTCTTCGTAAGGGCCTTATCATATAATTTCAAAATAGTATTGATAAGGGAAATAGGGCGTCAGTTTTTTCAATCGTCTTTACTTCCTTTTTTGAAAATGGGGATTATGATAGAAGTATTAAGCTCTTCAGGAATCCTTCCAATTCTAAGCATGTTATTTATAAAAGAATGAAGCATCAACGCTAGATAATATCCTGCATATTTTAGCAGTTCTCCTTTTATTCCATCTGGCCCTGCTGCTTTACCATTAGGAATTAGACTTATAAGTTAGATAATCTCTTCTATTGTAAAAGGATCTAAATTGTATAAGTAAGAAAAGGGTTAATTTTGAATTTCTATGTTATTTTCATAAATTGCATCTATTTTCTAGTTACTTAGTTCAATCTATTGGTTAGTTAAATTCGAATGCTTGCTAAATACCTAATTTTCCCATGCTTCTACAAATTAGTCCTTCAATTCCTTATTAAAGTTCATCAAATTTCTTTGTCTAGGGTTAAGTATTTTCTTTGCTTAAGAAAACATATCTTTTGTGGTTTCATTGAGGAGTAGGAATCTGTTTTTGGCCTTTTGTTTTTTAAATTTTCATAAATGATGCTAAAAGCTTTTTCATAATGTGTTCGCTCTTTAGTGAAGATCAATGATTTCTTAGTTATTCCTCCCTATATATGCTAAAGTTTCTTTGTACAATTAATTTGTTCTCTTTGCTTCGATATATTTTTATGTGAGGTCCTTAGGAAGTCTATTATACTTCGGGTCTGGGATAAATGAGCCTAAAACTTAATCTGCATTGTTCTAAATGCAGTCTCTAATATAAGTGTATTAATATTCTAAGTTATCTCTATCAATTAGGAAGAATACTTCTACTTAATCTTTGAATGAATTCTAATAGATAAATCTATCAATAGGATCCTACAGTCTACTTATTTTGTACTTTCTCACTTTTATTTTTTCAGTTTGAAGATGAGTATGGTATACAAATTCAACTGTGAATGGAATATGATCTGAAAATAAGCTATAATTATGAACCTGAAAATTTCTAAATTAATTCATATTCAAGTGATTACTGATGACAATATAATCGTTGCAATACATATTTTTATTCCCTTTATGTAAACATGTGTTCATATTTGCATCGTTTATTATTTCTAAATCGTTTTAGAGAATGAATTCTTAGAATCTATTTGTATTGTCATAGTTGTTAATAGGGTTATCCCCAAAGTCTTATAGTAGAGCGTTAAAATCTCCTAATAATATATGTGAGTTGTCAGGAAAAGAATTAAGGAATACATTTATATATTCATATGCTTCGTCTTTTATATTTTCACTCTTGCTGTTATCTGGCATGTAACAAGATGTTATGAATATATTATCTAGTTTGATTGTAACGAACCTCTCTTGAGCTAATTGTTATATGCTATTCTATTCCGTGCTATTAAGTTAATCTCTAACAATTAAGCAAACTCCTCCTCCTTTTCCTGAGTTCTTGAAATAGGTCCTATATCCATTAATAAGTATTGGAGGATAGTCTTATTTTTATCACGTTTCATTAATTGAGAAAATGTCTAAGTCATTATTTCGTATAAATTCTTCCACGTTTAATTGCTTGCTTCCAATTCCATTTATGTTAATATGTCCAAGCTTTATTATGCCTATCTCTCTTTGCTTATCGATTGGCATCTTTATTTCTTAATTCCCAAATTCTTGTTTGCATTAATATGGTTATTCTACATTGTTCTCTACACCTCCTTTGAGTCTTAGTTATTTTTAAAGGACAATATAGTTAATTCTAAAATCGGTTTATAGCAGCGTTTTAACTATATAATTTCCGTTTTTTATAAATCGATGAATTTCTTATGATGAAGTCAAAACTCCTCCTTTTATTCCTGGCTCATAAATACAGAGAATCTTCTCATTTTGATGAATTTATATGTTAAGCAATTTGGGGCAATTTTTGATATATTACCTGTAACTTATTATAATGAATAATGTTAATGAATCGTACTTTTCGCTCAATTTATTATCGATTTTTATATCTATTTCATTTCCATCACACGTAGCATGGTTTAGTTTGCAAGATAAAGTTATAAATCTATTGCCTACTAAAGTGAAAAGATTCTAATTTCATCATTTATTGGACCTTATAAATTGAATTAGTTAGGCGTCTTTAAATTCGTATTTATTTAAAATCTCTTCAATATTTACTTCATTAAACCCAAATTTTGACTATTTTAAGTTTAAAGTGTCTTGGTTAAATTTGGCATCTCTTCAACTTCTCTTTCCAAATTTTGTTTGGCTATCCCAATTCATCACATATGATGTCTAGATATTTGAATTTTCTAAAATTTCAATCTGCTAATCTTCTTAAATTTAATCAATTAAAAGTGTTTATGTTGAAGCGTTTCATTATTTCTTTCAAGTAAGATTGAGTTTTAACATCTTATTATTTTCTCTATATTTCTGAAATTTATGCATAAACATTTAGCTTCAATTCTACTTGATGCTCATAATCCTGCATGAGTTAAACATATAATCCGTTTAATTCATTATATTACTCTTACAGTTTTCCATTATTCTATTTTGTGATTTATAGTTCTTGTTAAGAAGCAACTAGCTAATGATTGGTAACTACTGTTATTGTTCCTTCATCCTTAGCCTTGATAGAATTTTAAGTTTAAATAACCTAATTCTTTAACTCCATGATTCTTGTCTAACTATAATTGCTTATTAATTTCCCTTTTTCTGTTCATGTTCAAGCATCTTTGCTATTAATTTTTAAACAGGTTTGTGTTTCCTTTTCTCAAAACTATTTTTATTAACACGAGACAAGCCTTTAGTAGACACTCTATATATCTTAATTGATAAATTATTTGTTTAATTTATCATATAAATTCTACAACTTTGTATACTTCAATTCAACGAAGTCGCACTAGGTAGATTGATCTAAGAATAATAAGTCTGTATCAGTAGTTGAATCTAAAGTCGATATAGTTTCTTGAGAAATTTAGTTGCTGAATTGAATTTCAATTTATGTTTATTCATTCTATGCCTGAGGAGTGATTGTTTATGTAAAAAGGCTTTTGACTGATTTGTCATATTTATTTTTTTGAAAGCTCAGTTCCTATGATATTTAATAATTCTCATTTTGTAATAATTAACATTAAGCCTGTTGTTACTGGCAATTGACTGTGAGTGAATGTACCTTTTAGTCGATCTGATCTATTTTGCTTAATAAATGAAAATTTTCACCTTTGAGATTTTAGTTAAGAGTTTCTACCTCCCTAAGATGTTATTATACTTCATTATGTCTCAAATTACATTTACTCAATTCAGCTTGAATGAATTAAATTTGAGTAACCAAGTTGTTTATAATATTTTGGGCTTCTTACTTGGAAGCAAGTATTGCCTCATCTTGTAGTTTAAATGATTGTGTCATGTTCATTAGCTCCTCACTAAGCATAGCTTGTTTTACTATACTTTGCTATTAAGTCTAAGTGAGAAGTTAACTCTAAGTTTCCAATTCTTATATTTAAGTTAAGGAAAGATCAGTATTCGTTTATATTGATTATTATTTATTTGTAGCATTATTTACAAATTATTTGGACTAAAGCATTAACTATTTCTACTAATTATCAAACCTTAAGATTTAATTTTTATTCTAGATTTTCTTAATTTACTTTTGAGCTTTAAATAAATAATTTTGGTATTATTCTAAGTGTATTTTATATTGTGATTTAATGTTTAAAGTTTCTTTATTGTGTTACTCATATATATGTATTAGCTTTTCTTACAGAGAATTATTTTTAGTTATGAGTTTTTAAATTCGAAATTTAAGATTTTTGCTTTCACTTAGCCTTTAATTTTCAAAAGTATTTGCCTCTTCTATCTTGCTTTAAATTTTATATTTTAATTTTGCAATTTTTTCTTAAAGTTACGCATTTTAAATCTCAAGATCAGTTAAGTATGTAATATCAAACTTCTCTTAGTAATCAGTTTAAATGTCTATTGAAATCTGCTATTGAATTTTAATGCTATTTTGTGTATTGAATTGTTGAATTTTTATAGTCTCTTATTAATTTTGTATTTAAATTTAATTTTAGTTTTTAATTAAAGAAATATCTTAAATATCCTAAGTATCTAAAGTATCTTACTGTATATTGGATATTTTAGATACCATCGTAGAGGTTGAAGTAACAAGCTAGTCTTTTTACCTATAAGTATATTTCCTATATTTGAGATTAGTCTTCAATTAATGTCCACGTTTTAAAGAATTGCCAAGCTGTCTTAGTGGAATTCGAAGATATCTATTAATTTGGCATTAACTGCAGCTCTTTAGCAAATTTCTTAGTAATTTCATGATATTATCAACGGATTTAAGTTGCAGCGATTCCATGTCTATTTCATAAAAGTAGTTGAGCATCTGCCTATGCTCATCGTTTTAGAAAGCAGCTTCTTTATTTTTAGATAAAGAAGAGTCGCTAAGAAAGAAATCTTGCGAATTTTTGTACATGTCCATTTTTTTTATTTATTATATCCATTTTATATTATTATAATAAAAATCCAATAATAGATTATTAAATAATTTAAATAATTTGAATATTTAATTTAACTGAACTTTATTATTTTAAATTAAGAAAAATATGCTATCCAATATATTTCTATTAATGTAAATTATTTTAACAAAATCTTATCAAATAAAAAAGTTAGTTAAAAATTTTAATATAGTAAAATTATAATTTGGTATAATTTCTAGTAAGTATATTTTTGCATATTGTTGGATTTTATTATTTAAATTTTTCTTAATTACAGAGTCTTAGAAAATTTTATAAATAATTGATAAGAAATAAATTAAAGATTAATAAATAGTTTAATTTATAATATTTATATAAGGTTTACTATCTTATTAAATAAATAAGAATAAATTTGTTTTTTGTTAACTTAAATATTGCTTAACTTTATAGCTTTAATATTTTTTATAATGTATATTAAATTTTCTTTAGTTATATAATCATATTGGATTCATTTTTTTATTTTTAGATATCTCTTTAGATAAAATTTTGTAGTCATTTGTTATTTTTCATTATTTATTATTTTAAAATATTAATCTTATTATATTGAGAAATAATTGAAAAGATGGTGGGAGCTGAGAATGACCTTCGTGATTAAACTTTCTGGTTTTGTGGCTAGGAACAAGTTCCTTTCCTGTCGCTGAGAAAGTCCCTGGTCAGAGTCTTTTTCTGAAGGGAACGCTGTATTTGAGATTAACCGCTCTTGGTAGGGGATTGAAACCTGGCTGCTCATAGCACTGGAGCTCCCTAGCAACTGTGCCTGGAGCACAAAAGGATATCCCCGTTATTCCATAAAAAGAGAGCGTCGGGTCGTGTAATCGGAAAGGAGTTTCCATTCCAAAAACTATTTTAGTTGAAATTAATTAATTAATTATTATATTGAGAATTAACTATTCCTTTTTTTACTTCTTATTTAATATGTTAATTTATAGAATTATTCATAATTGAAAAGAAAACTCTTTATGATAATAAACTTAAATACTTAATTTTGAGAAATTTTAAAATACTAAAAATAAAAAATGTAAATATATAAAAGATTATAATATAATGATACTATGTTAATAAATAGTTACTTTATATTTAAAATTGAAAGCTATAAGTCTCTTATTATTCAAATTTGAAACAATATAATTAAAAATAAATAACTTATAATTAATACTATTTATATAACATATAAACTATTACAATACATTATTACTCTTTTAAATACTATTTTAATTATTATTAATTAATTAAATCTTTGCTACTATAAAATACTAAAAATAAAAGCATATTTTTATTAGATACTTTAAACAGTATATAAAAATAGAATCTATTTAAAAAGAGGTATGTAGAATTAAATAAAATTAATAGTACTAATTATAATAAATTTATCTTTATAAGTTATAAATTTAATACTTTTTAGATTTATTTAATTTAATTATAATAAAATTAGAAATTAGAATATTTTCTTAATATTTTTAATTTAGCATAATATAATATCAAACATTAATATCTTAGTTAACTAAATACTACTTCATAATTTATTTGATAAGCATATTAATAAAAATTTAGCTATAGCTTATTAAATGGGAATTTTTATTAATTAATAAATTGTCTAAGTTTCTAATAAAATCAAAATAATCATTTTTATTTAAAAAGTTTTTAATAAAAACTAATAAATAGTTTTAGTTGGAGATAATTGAGAATTATATAACTAATTATAATAATAACATCTAATTTATTTTTTACTTTTAATCCATATAATTATATATAATAAAAATTATAAATTAAGTTATAAGAATTTTTCATAATAAAAGTAATTTATTTTTATTTTAAATAATTTAAGAAAGATTTAATATTTAATTTAATATAAATAAACTTCTATGATTATTACAATTTTTATTAATATTTTTGTTATTTTATTATCAAAAAAAAGGAAATATAGAGAATACCAAAGAGTAAGATAAAATACATTTAATCAAGGAAAAAGATAAAAGAAACTAGCTTGACCTATTTATGACAATGCAAATAAATGAAAACTGACAGAAATGTGGAATAAACTAAAAAATCAGCTTAATAGAAAAAATAATTAGTTAGCACCCTTATCAAAAGAAGATGCTAAGGTTTTCAGGAACCAATGATAGCAGTTATATGAAAATAGCGATAATAATTTACCAACTAAATACTTAAAAAAGAGACAAATAGTGGTAAACAAATATGAAATTTGAGAAAAAATTAACTAATTGACGAAATGGAAAGCAGCAAAGCCTGATGAAATATAAGTAGGAACAATTTTGGTAGGAGGGAAAAAGTTAATAGAAGTAACTTAAAAAATGATATCTAAAATGATTTAAGAGATAGTAATAACTTAGGGGATGAAATAATAATACATAAATAAATTAAATAAAATTAATTTATATTAGCGTGGTACCACCATTGTTTAGTTCAAAACTAAAAAATAAAGAAACCAAATTTAATTATTAATAATAGGCTAGAAATTTTTCTAGCTTCATCTGGTCTCTTTGATTCTTATCTTCATCTCTCCGTTTTTATAATCAAAATTGATTGCATTCACTCTTTAAATTCTTCCAAAGGCTGGAGTTAGAAGGAGTTAGAGAACATTCCATTATTTGAGTCAAATGACAAAATTAGATTAAATTCTTATAAATAATAGTTATTTGGGATCTCAGTCATGTCTTTGTTGTTTTCTAAATTCCTAATCAGAATAGCGACATGTAAAATCAGGATAACTCTGAGATCTCGATTTTGGTTCCCTCTAGTCGACCCTTCGTATCGATAGAGAGAACCCTTAAAAAAGTAAGGCTTATCACACATCGGGCACATCCTTACTTGTTTGTGGTGGCATCTATTGGAAGAGTACTTGCAACGCAGATATGAAGGCACCGTATTACCTAATCGGTTGACTAGAAACCAGAATCCATTTAAAAAATGAAATGTTAATATAATATTAATATAAAATAAAGGAGGATAGATAAACCCAATGAACTATAGACCAATCTCTTTAGTAAACATTCTTTTAAAATTTTTGACGTATTAGTATTCTAGCAAGTGCAAGGATATTTTCATAATGATGAAAGAGAATACTAATATGGTTTCAAAAAGGAAAATCATGAGCGCTATAAATCTTCAATCTAAGAATAGCATAGGTATAATCAAAGCGGAACAAAAAATTAATTTTAGTAATATAAAAGGATATTAAGAAAGCTGTGACTCAGTACAAGGAAAAGATATATAAAAATCTTAAACAATCTAAAATACCGGAATAGATAATTAAACTACTTGCAAACTTCTATTGTGAAGAAATAATTTAAATGAAAATCAATGATTAAAAGGCAAAATCATTCTTGAAAAAAAAGGATTAAAAAAAACTAAAAACAATTTAACATGATAATAGCTAGATTTTTAAATGTATGAAAGATAAAAAACATGCATCTATGATAGAATAAAAAGAAAAGAATTGTACATAAAAATATATGCAGGATGTTTTGAATAAGCTAGATGCCATAGCCTTCATAAAAGAATAGAAATAAAAAGAAGAAGTCTTCTAAAGTAAAACTTATTGGAAAAAGTAAAACATGGAATCTGCATTTAAAAAAAATGAACGCATGAAAAAGTAGTAATTAATAGAAAATGAAAAAATAAAGAAAATTCAATAGAAGTGAGATTTGAAAAAAAAAGTAGAACATTAAGTAAATATCATGTTACTAAGCAAATAAAAATTTTTATACAAAATAAGAGAATAGAATAGACCATAAGAAGTAAAGATGAAAAGGGAAAAAAAAATGCTTCTTAGAATATTTTGAATAATAAGAATAAATGTATAAATATTTTTTTAAATTTTTTAGCGTTTAAAACGATCATAAATTTTTAAATTAAACTCTATGAATACTGTAGTTTTAAATTTTATACTTTTAAAACAGTTAAAAAGTTTAATAAGTTTCTTTTGTTTTAAAAGTTTAAATTAAAAATGAAAGATTCTTTTCATGGATTCATTTGTTAGTACAAATGTAAGGTTCTATTTAAGATAAATTTTTTATTTCGTTATTATTTCTAGCGACTAAAATTTTTAGAGATTTTAAAACTTTAGAAAATGATAAACTATTTAGACAAAACTTATTTCTCAAGGAAAAAAATATTATTTATAACATTTCGATTTAGAGTTTTATACTAAGAAATTTATTATAAAATAATAAATGGCTCCTATTTCATAAAGAATATCTTAATTATTCAGAATGAACAATAAGATTCATAGAAAGAGTTAATAAAAACTTGAAAAAATAAAATAGAGCAAATAAATTTATTGGTAAAATTAAAGAAAAAAATACCAAAATAGTAAGATTTTGTCGAATATTTTATAAAAATATAAAAATACATATATTTAATGTTTTTCTTTAAATAGTTTACTACAGCCAAAGTAAAATATATTTTTCAATCTTAATGTATTATAAAAAATATTTTTCGCAAATATTTTAGAGACATTTTATGTTTAAGGAAAATAATTTTTGAGTATAATTTTTTTAACAATCGTAACGAAAAAAATTATAAAAAAACTTAATAAGATTTAAGACTTATTTATTGGGAACGTTTTAAAATAAATCTCGTCTAAAATCTTTGTTTAATGATTAAATTTTGACTTAAAAAATAATTTAGAATAAAATTTATTAAAAAACTGTCGCACAAAAGGGCAAATTTTTATTGCAAATAAAAAATATATAAAGTATAATCATTAATTGGATATAGGATAATTAATTTTTTTATTATTAAATGAATAATTTTATTATCTTTTTACTTTCGAAATAAGAATTGAAATATTTTAGCTTTTGATTTAAAAATATTTTTTTATAGCGTTTAAAACAGATAAACGATCATAAATTTTTAAATTAAACTCTATGAATACTGTAGTTTTAAATTTTATACTTTTAAAACAGTTAAAAAGTTTAATATTTTTCTTTCTTTCTTTCTTTTTTATTTATTTTATTTTATTTTATTCAATAATATTTTTTATTAAAAAATTTTTTTTTTTTCATTTTCTATAATTTTTTTTTTATATAAACATTTTTTACAAGATATGAGGTTTTTGCAATATTTAATAACTTTACAATATTTTTTAATTCATGATTATTTTCATTATTTTTTTATTTTTTTATTTTTTAGATGCGATTATTCCAAAATAGTTTCCTTTTTTCGTTTATAGAACTTTTCATGAATTTTTATCACATTCTTTCAGAAGTCATTAAATCATTACATTTAAGAAGGAAAAAATATAAAATATCTTAAAATAATTTCTTAAGATACATAATATTTTAAATTTTCAAATTTTAATTTCTAAATATGTATACTTTTTGTATTCTAAAAAATTACACTTATCTTAGAAACATTTAAGACAAAACAAAAACAAAAAACTTCTATCCTTTCTTAATATAAATTTTTTTATCAAAAACATTAATGACTTTTTAAGCTTAATATGATGAAAATAATGTAGTTTTTTCCATTAATTAAATGTATTTTTAGCGTCAAACAAGATACTTATTATCCAAATAACATCTCTATCTTTTCTATTTGAATTTCAAATTTTTTAAGTTTTTCATTCAATATTTTGATTTTTCTTATATTAAGATACAAATTTGAATATTTTTAAACTTTTTTATAATATATTTTATGAAAAAAAAGTATATTTTGCTATTAAAAAGGCTTTAAAATTTTAATGATTTTTTTATAATTAACATTAAACTAGAAAAGAGTGATTAATCTGAAATTTTATGAAAACCGTGTTGTAGATTTAATTTTA
This sequence comes from Loxodes magnus, assembly GCA_946699065.1. Lineage (NCBI taxonomy): Eukaryota > Ciliophora > Karyorelictea > Loxodida > Loxodidae > Loxodes > Loxodes magnus. The sequence continues at coordinate 144,645 of CAMPDV010000308.1, forward strand.
AAATAATACTTCTTTTTCTTTCTAAATATCTTAAAATCAATTTTCCCTGCGTTTATGTTTCTTTAAGTTAAATATATTTTTTATTGCAAAATTATTTTTTTCAGTTATATTAAAGATTTTATTTTTATTTTATTCGTTTTAAAATAAAAAATGTTGAAAAAATATAAAACTATTAAACGATAAATGTTAAATGTTAAACGCAAAGCTTTTTCAATTTATATTATATTTAAATAAAGAAAATTAATAAAATAAAAATCTTTAAAATTATAAAGAAAAATAAAATTTAAATTTTTACAAAAAATGAAAAAAATAAATAAGAAAAGAACATCGAAAATTATAAAATTTATTTAAAAGTAAAGCAAAAAATTAATTAAACAAATTAAAAAAATAAAATAAAAACTTATTTTGAAATAAAAATCTGTCTAAATAAAAAATTTTAAATTTTAAAAATGCAAAAACTTTGAAAAATCTAGAAAGTAAAAAACTTGATAATTAAAAAAAATCGAAATAAAAATATGAAAAAAAAGCAATAAAAAAAATAAACAAAAACGCAAAAATTAAAATCTAAAAAAGCAACGAAAACATAAATAAATGAGAAGTAATGAGAAAAGTCGATAGAAAAAGAAAAAAAAGGACAACTGAAAGACAAAAAATAAAAAGAAAAATTTGTAGCCCAATAAAAAATGTAAAGATATCAAAAGATTAAAAAGACATATGAAGTAAGAAACTTCAAAATGATTAATAACATAAAATAATCAAATACAAGAAAGAGCAATGTAGTCATCTAAAAAATGCATTATTAAATCTAAAGAGAAATCCGAAGTAAAAACAAAAAAAATTAAAAATAATATTTAATCTACTGAAAAAAGATTCTAAATACTTCGAGAGTAAAAAAGAAATAAAAGAATGTACCAAAAAAAAATTAAAAATAATCCATAAAAAAAACAAAGAAAGAGGTGGATTTAAACTTGAATTACACAGGGAAACTTTAAGGTAAAAAGGTTTAAAGCATAACTAGAGCAAACTGCATTCATTTTAAAACATTCAGATGTTAAATAAACTTAAAGACTAGATGTTAAAGACCTTTTCGAATAAAGAAGCAAATCAGAGATTTGAATGTCTAAGCTGAAACTGAATAGAAAACAGAAGTTTTTATATTTGGAAGATGTGGCTCTAACTTTGAATTTAACATAGAAGCTTTAAGATAAAAAGGTTTAAAGCTAAATTAGAGCAAACTGCATTCATTTGAAAACACTCAGAAGTTAAATAAACTTAATGATTAGATAATTTGATTAGAGAAAAATAAATTAAAAGTATGAAGAAAATAAATAATAAATATTTCAAATAAATATTGAAATAACTCGAGTAGAATAAAGGGATAAAATAAAATTAATTACTCTTTAACTTTGCTAAAACAAAGTTTTGATTTAAGAATTTGAGAGTAAGATGATAGAGATAAAACTTCATTCACAAGGTAGAAAAATTTATTGAATTAAATAGATTTTCTTTAGATATGATAATATAAACAAAAAATGCTTTTTTAATTTCAAAATCCAACTCTTAGCTCTTGATAAAATATAGATTTTGATGAAATAGACTTGAATTTAATTAAAAAATTCACAAGTAAATAGTTTCTAGCGTTCTTTGAGAAAATGTATTAGTAAAATAAAAAATGTTCAATTTCTAAGCTGATAAAAAGTCATTGCATAAACTTAAAATTAGAAACTATTAAGAAGCTCTAATTAGATAGCAGTAAAATTTATAATTATAGATAAAATTATAGCATAAATAATTAGAAAGAAGAATCAAAGAAATAACAATTGTATTAGAAAAAAAAATATAACTTATTAAGCGAGGAAACAATTTAAATAAGAATGCATAAGTTTATTTTTAAAAGCGAATCCTAGTTAAGTTCTGTCAAGAATGAAATTGAAAAGAATGATTTTATTTTACAGAGATTAATATATGATAAGATGGTTCTATTTTATAACTTTATCTTTTAGCAAGTTTTTGATTATAGATAGAGATCTTTTTAGTAATATTAAATTATCCAAATTCTTAAAACTAAATAGTGGTGATATCTATAACTTACTGTCTTTTTTATGACTCAATGTCATAAAAGAATTATATAATAATCATCATTTATAGAATAATATATTTACTTAAAAAAATGTTTAAGTCATCCAGAATTCCACATAAATTATTGGATTATCTTTTAGATCATGATAAAATAAAATCTTCACTGTAATTACTTGATTCAATTTTTAATTTTATAATTGCTAAATAATTGTTTAATGTATAACTATTTAGTTCTGTTTAAGTTGGTTAAAATAATTACTATAATTCCTAAATTTTCATTATGATTATAAACATTACTCACCCTATAATTCTCAATAAAGTAGCTAAATAAAATACACTAAATATGAGTCTCTAATTTTTTGATAATGCTTTTATGTTCTAGTTTATTTGAAACTCATTTAGCTGTTTTATATAAATTAGCTCAAATTCTAAATATTTGCATAGTATTAATATTTCCTTTCATTTTCATAGAGTTTTGGTTAATTAAATTTTAAGTAAAAGTATTACTTCATTTTCATATTTCTGAGCAAAATTTTAATTCATCGATGTTTAAAATGCAACCTATTACACTTATGTAGAACGAATATCTACAAATTTTATAGTTTTTGAATTTTATTTTCACAATCAAGCTCAATCATGAACCAATATGATAATAAAAGCAATAATTACTTAATAAAAATTTATTAGTATTTCTTTTATATTATCTACATTTAGAATAATGCTAGCTTCCAAGTATTTTTAAAGCATAATTACTTTAGTTTTATATTTTGAAAATTTTTAAAGAAAGTCTTATTCATAATGATAATATATAGAATTAATATTTTTTAGTATTGATGATTTGATTATTTTAAACATTATTATACATTATTTACCTATACTATTAAATGATTTGATTGCTCATTAATTTTAATCCGACTATCATTTCTTAGTTTTTATAATTTTCAAATGTCTATTGATGCTTAAAGTTTCTTTCAAAAACCATTTTATGATATTGCTAACATATTAATGTTTTTCTATATTAAAGGGAAATTATATAGTCTGACAGTTCTCTTTTTGTAATAATTATATACAGCTTGTTAAATTTAATATAATTGCTTAATATTAACGATATTTAAATATCAATGTAAATTAGCTCTATTACAGATATTGTAAACTTAGAACCAACATTCTAGTAATAAAATTACTATTATATATAATGTGTTTTTAGTAAATCTTTAATTGGCTTTTCATAGTAAGATTTTTGTTTATTCATTAATACAAAAACTAACTTTCTAGTGTGATAAAAATAGCTTACTTTCAACAAAAACTAGAGTTTTATAAAACAAAAATTGAAAAAAATTAAGCTTATTTTTTGAATTCATATATCAAGCAATCGTTTCTAATTATATAAGCAGAAGTATGAATTGCCATCGCATATTTGCTCAAGTATCGATAAAAATAAAACTTACCATTAAGTAAGTTTATTAAATTAAAGGACTAAATTATTTTGACAAAAGCGAATATTTGCATTGATAGTTAGATAGTAAGATTAATAAGAAATCAATTATATTTAATAGCTATAATTAGTATAAAATATTGAAACAATAAGTTTACAATTTATAAAAGTGGAAATTTATTACATTTGGAGTTATTTTTTCTTTTAGTTTTCTAAGATTATTAAGTTATAGAAAATCAAAATTAAAATATCTAACATCATCGAAAATAGAAAGATAAAGAAATAAAATTTCGAATTTAGCATATTTTGATAGTTAAAGGTAAATATTAGCAAGAAATTATAAAAAAGACACAATTATTAAGAAAAATCGATGAAATAAGGCATTATCATAGCATTAATAATCTTCGCTTTTTATATTTTTATTAGTTATTCTTCAATTAATCAAATATAAATATATTAAAATGGGGATAATACGCAAGTGATCATGATGAAAATTGTAATTTTCTTGCTGATTAAGTTTTTATTTTTTCCATATCTTTCATTGATGAAGTTCTTAATATTTATTGCGTTATCTTTATATTTCAGAGTTGCTTTTCTTTATCATTATAATAACTTTTGGTGAAGATTCATCAAAGTTGAAAGTAATAAACTTAACGTAACTTTCATGTTCCTAGACAGTGAAGATTTTGTATAATATTTATTTTAAAAAAGTTAAATAGTTGCACACTTGAAAAGCTAGCAGAATTAAAATCCATCTGGTTTAAAATTAGCGCAAATAATATTACAATTAGTATACTTTAAAGCTAAACTTTAAGTGTAAATTTTAAGAATTCATCTTTTATTAGTTCTCACAATGAAGAGCAATAGAATATAAATCTATCGGGAATAAAAGATGTAATTAACTTGAAAATAATGTAATAGAAAGCGAATATCTTTTACCAATCTTTAGTTATAAAAATTTTGTAGTATTAAAATAAAAAATTTGCGAGTGTAAATCCATTATAGGTCAAAAGTTATGTTTTATCTAACAAAAAATAGTAGTTAAAAATGGCAATCTCATTATTAGTTAAACGATGAAAAGTTTGATAAAAATATCATTAAAAGCTAGAAAAGTAAATTCATTTGGACTACAAAGAACACTGATAGTAGAATTATAATTACTTAGATATAATGATTTTTAATGTGTTTTTAAGCATAAAAATGATTTAATTTTCTTTTGAATAGTCAGTTAGTATAGTTTTCTCTATGTTGAAAGTAGCAAAAATGGAATAATAGTTGTGTTGAGGGAATAATGTTTTCTTTAAAATTTTTATGGTTTAAAAGTTGAAAATATCATCTCGTGAGAAATAATTATTAAATCAAGATCATCAGAGCTAAAAGCAAAATGGATAAAAGATCAATGCTATTAGAGATAAATTATTTCTTTATGAATTTTAAAATTTTAATAGATGAAGATTTCACTAAAAAGAAATCGGGAAGATATATCTTAATGAAAGTAACTGTAGTTTTGAGAGCTATAACTATTTAGAGGAAGATGCTTACTGTATGATTTTAAAGTTTCAATGTTTGCTCGTAATGTCATATGAAGAACTTACACTTAAATTATTGTGGATCAATAAAATTTTATGAATACTCTTTGAGAGTGTTAGCTTCTATAAATTTTTTTAGTTAATTTTGAAAACTTTGCTGATTGAAGAGATAGCTAGAATAGTTTCATAAATGATAAAAGTAAAATAGAAAAATTTTTTAATGTCCTTTATTTTAAGAAATTTAAGACTTCAAAGTTTTATAGGTGTTTCATCATAAGCGCTAGTATGTAAAGTTCCATCGGGATGAAAAAACGTTAGTAACATAGTTAAAAGGGCTTTTATCAAGATTAAAAAAGGATTTTTTCTTCATATCAATTTAAAATTAAGTAAATTTTGTATTTTTCTTATAGAGTGAGATTCCATATAGGTTAGAAGATTACAAAATTTAATTTTTGTATTAGATGAACTAAATTTTTAAGAATTTATTGAATTAATTAAACTTTAAGATATTTTTAACTTTCATTAAATTTTTTTCAAAGTCTAAAAAATTTAATCCATTAAAATCAATAATTGCACACTCATCACATTCTTATAAGTTTTTTCCTATTAAACTAGTTTATTGCGAGTAACAATTTCATTAATTATGCTTCGATTCTTTTTATTAAGTTTTTTAAAATGCTAAATAACTGTTATGTTTTATAGTAATACTTACTAAAACTTTATAGATTTTGAAACTTTTTTTATTTTTTTGGTTCTTACAAAATTTAGATTATTTACTATATCAATATCTTTTAAATCAAAATATATTAATAAACTTTTTTGAGCAATAATATATAAAGGCTTTAAGTAATTTATATAAAGTATTTATTTAGAAAAGCATAAATTGCTTAATATATTTATATTGAATTAATATTTTAAGTGCTTTATCTTCTTTTTATTAAGTATGCAAATTTAGAGAATTTAATGAAAAACATTATTTTAAGACGTTTTTATTAGTAATGATTTTGATTTTAATTCTAGAGTCATTTTATTTAGGACTTTGCACTTAGCAGCCCAATAAGGGAGTCCAGTTTTACTTCAAGCGAGTCCATCTTTTTATCGATAGAACTAGTTTGAACTTTAAGAAGTTCGACTTCTTTCATTTTCTCCTCAATAGATTTCATCTTTCCATCAATAGAATTCATCTTTCCATCAATAGAACTTGTTTAAATCTTAAGAATTTCTATCTCTTTCACTTTCTCCTCAATAGAGCTTGATTTAGTCTTAAGAATCTCTATTTCTTTCGCTGTTTTCTCAAGAGAGGTTAATGTATTATTTTTTCCTTCAAGAGAATCAATCTTAGCAATTTTTCCTTCTATAGTATCTAATTTCTTTGTGCTTTAATCAATTTTTTCGTTTATTTAATCTTCAGTCTTTTTGATGCACTCTCTTACATCTGCAACTTTTCCTTCCCATCCAAAACCTTCTTCTTGATAATAATTATCACAAATATGAAGATATTACTCCTTATTTTCTGGATTTCATAATGAAAGGATCTGTTCTATCTCAAGAAGAGCTTAAGTCTTTTCTCTATATTCATAATAGACTTGTTAAATTTAAAACTTATCAAAGGAATCCCCTAGAATAGAGATTATCATATTAAGTATTGCCACTACACTTAAAATAACAGCTAAGAGGAATGTGGTATATATTATATCCAATCCTTCCCTATCAAGTACTACTGAATCTCCTGCTATCAAATCAAAAGATGAAATCCATAAGCTTTTAAATGAGACTTCTCCATCATTAGCTGCTAAATATAGAAGGCCAAATGCTAATGTGGTGCAGACCATTAAAGTAAGGAAGTATCTTATTTTGTAAAAGGAATCTAAAATCAGTTTTATGTAATATCTTGTTTAGCCAAATGATCTAAAGGCCATAATTCCACGTTCTATGTTCAATAGTAAAAAGATTAAGTTAAATGTTTCTATTTAGATACCTAAAGCACAAAAGAATATCCATGGAATTAAACAAATGATTCTAGTAATATCAACTATATTCCAAGCATTCTTAAAATAATCCAACCTAGTTATTCTAATTTAAAGTAATTCCCAAGCAAGCAAACAAGCATTTATTAGCACCAATAAAATAAAAGCAAGGTAAAAAAAGCAAATGGTTTAATCATCAAAGCAACAATAAGAAATAGATTAAGTCATATCAAGCAAGAAATACCAAGGACTACATATCATAAGTAATTTCACTTTAAATTAATATAACTTCTTATTATTTTATGCTTGTATAAATCTTTATCTTTTGAGTCTAAGAATGAATTCAATAATTCTATGCTTTAATCAGATCCAACTACAGAAGGTAATTTGAATCGAGATGTAGATATTTTAAGATGCTCTTTATATTAGTCGTCTAATTAAGAACTAGTTTCTAGAGATGAATCTTTTAAATAAGTATTTTATTGTGAGTTATCGAAAGGAAGCTATTACTAAAATAATTTAAAACTTTAAACAAAAAAGTCAGCGAATTTAATACGTTAATCTTACTGAACAAAAAGAAATTCACGAAGATTTTTGTCAAAGTGAAGTAGCACGTTAAGTAATTTATCCAAAAAAGTAGAAGAGTTACGTAAAATATAAGTAAAGTCAAGTTATAAAGATAAAAATGTAGCTCTTTAAACTTATAAATTAGTGTATTCAAGTTAAGATATGAAATCCAAGAGAAAATCAGTAGTACTTTAATGTTAGTAAAAAATAGAGTAAAATAAAGGTGAATGGTCAAATATATCATTAAATAACTATATCTGATAGTTTTTAAATGCTGATTTTAAAATTTCTGTTTTACCTAAAAAGCAACAGAAATGAAGAGGAGTAAATAAAAATTAAGTAAATTAGCAATTCCATGAAGCTATCATCTAAAAGTTACCAGAAAACAAATTCTATCAAGTATTTAGAAGATACGGCAAAAAAATGCTTTACAAAGGAATGAAATAAAGGCCGAACAAAAATTAAAACTAGTTAGTAAATTTCGGAACACTTACAAAATGCAAAGAAAAAGATGAATATATAGGCTGTAGGTTTCATACTTTAATAGTTGAATCTTTTGAAGAACTAGCGAGTGTATTTCCATCTGGACTGAAGGCAACACTATTAACACAATTTGTATGTCCTTTAAGAGTAACGATTTCTTAATATGTTTGAAGGTTCCAGAGTTTGATAGTTCAATCACTTGAAGCACTAGCAAGTGTATTTCCATCTGGACTGAAGGTAACGTTTCATACTTCGGCATCATGTCCCTTAAGAGTAACGATTTCTTAATATGTTTGTAAATTTCAGAGTTTTATATTTTTATCACTTGAAGCGCTAGCGAGTGTATTTCCATTTGGACTAAAGGTAACGTTTCATACTTCAGCTTCATGTCCTTTAAGAGTAATGATTTCTTAATTTGTTCGAAGGTTTCATACTTTAATAGTTAAATCTTTTGAAGAACTTGCGAGTGTATTTCCATCTGGACTAAAGGTAACGTTTCATACTTCAGCTTCATGTCCTTTAAGAGTAATAATTTCTTAATATGTTTGTAGGTTTCAGAGTTTTATAGTTTTATCATTTGAAGAGCTAGCGAGTATTTTTCCATCCGGACTGAAGGCAACGATTCTAATTTCGGCCTCATGTCCCTTAAGAGTAATGATTTCTTAATGCGTTTGAAGGTTTCAAAGTTTGATAGTTTTATCATTTGAAGAACTAGCGAGTGTATTTCCATCTGGACTGAAGGTAACGTAATTAACTTAATTTGTATGTCCTTTAAAAGTAATGATTTCTTAATTTTTTTGTAGGTTTAAAAGTTTGATAGTTAAATCTTTTGAAGAACTAGCGAGTGTATTTCCATCTGGACTGAATGTAACGTTATTAATATGATGCCTATGTGCTTCAAGAGTAATAACCTTTTAATTTGTTCGAAGATTTCAGAGTTTGATATTGTAATCATTTGAAGGGCAAGCTAGTGTATTTCCATCTGGACTGAAGGCAACGTTATGAACATAACTTGTATTTCCTTTAATAGTAAAGATTTCTTAATGTGTTTGAAGGCTTCAAATTTTGATAGTTTAATCATTTGAATTGCTAGCGAGTGTATTTCCATCTGGACTGAATTCAACGTTATTAACCAAATTTGTATGTCCTTTAAGAGTAATGATTTCTTAAAATGTTTATAGGTTTCAGAGTTTGATAGTTCAATCACTTGAAGCGCTAGCAAGTGTATTTCCATCTGGACTGAATGCAACGTTTCTTACTTAATTTATATGTCCCTTAAGAGTAATGATTTCTTAAAGTGTTTGTAGATTTCAGAGTTTGATAGTGTAATCATTCGAAGAACTAGCGAGTGTATTTCCATCTGGACTGAAGGTAACGTTTCATAATTCAGCTTCATGTCCTTTAAGAGTAACGATTTCTTAATTTGCTTGTAGGTTTCAGAGTTTTATAGTTTTATCACTTGAAGCGCTAGCAAGTGTATTTCCATCTGGACTGAAGGTAACGTAATTAACATAACTTGTATGTCCTTTAAGAGTAATTATTTCTTAAAGTGTTTGTAGATTTCAGAGTTTGATAGTGTAATCATTCGAAGAACTAGCGAGTGTTTTTCCATCCGGACTAAAGATAACTTTTCTAACTTCGGCCTCATGTCCCTTAAGAGTAATGATTTCTTAATTTGTTTGTAGATTTCAGAGCTTAATAGTTAAGTCTTTTGAAGAACTTGCGAGTGTATTTCCATCTGGACTGAAGGTAACGTAATTAACTTAATTTGTATGTCCTTTAAGAATAATGCTTTCTTAATGTATTCGAAGGTTTCAAAGTTTGATAGTTTTATCATTTGAAGAACTAGCGAGTGTATTTCCATCTGGACTAAAGGTAACGTTATTAACCAAATCTGCATGTCCTTTAAAAGTAATGATTTCTTAATATGTTTTCAAATTTCAGAGTTTGATAGTAAAATCATTTGAAGAACTAGCGAGTGTATTTCCATTTGGACTGAAGGTAACATAATTAACATAACTTGTATGTCCTTTAAGAGTAATTATTTCTTAATATGTTTGTAGGTTTCAGAGTTTGATAATTTTATCATTTGAAGAGCTAGCGAGTATTTTTCCATCTGGACTAAAGGTAACATTATTAATATAATCTGCATGTCCTTTAAAAGTAATGATTTCTTAATGTGTTTGAAAGTTTCAGAGTTTGATAGTAAAATCATTCGAAGAACTTGCGAGTATTTTTCCATCTGGACTAAAGGTAACATTTCTAACTTAATCTGTATGTCCCTTAAGAGTAATGATTTCTTAATTTGTTCGAAGGTTTCAGAGTTTGATAGTTTTATCATTTGAAGAGCTAGCGAATATTTTTCCATCTCGACTGAAGGTAACGTTTCTAACTTCAGCCTCATGTCCCTTAAGAGTAATGATTTCTTAATGCGTTTGAAGGTTTCAGAGTTTGATAGTTTTATCATTTGAAGAACTAGCGAGTATTTTTCCATCCGGACTAAAGATAACGTTTCTAACTTCGGCCTCATGTCCCTTAAGAGTAATTATTTCTTAGTTTGTTTATAGATTTCAGAGTTTAATAGTTTTATCATTTGAAGAACTAGCGAGTGTATTTCCATCTGGACTGAAGGTAACGTTATTAACATAACTTGTATGTCCTTAAAGGGTAATTATTTTTGAAAGGTTCATAAAATTTTATTTTTCCAGGTTTTATTTTAAGGCTTCATATGTTTATTCTATTGTTTATTTTATTGTATTTAATTTTTGGTTTGTCTTTTTAATAGACAAACTTTAAAAGCCCTAAATAGACTTGGATGACATAAAAATATACAAAAATTTAAATTAAAAAGCAAAAATTATACTGTAAAAAAGTATTAAAATAATAAATTTTCTCGTTTAATTTTTTCTTATCTTTTTTTAAATTATTTTTTAATTTTAATATTTTTTATTGTCCAAGTCTTTTTGATTTTTTTATTTTTTCTATTTATTTGACAAAAAAATTAATTTCTATAGTATTATTATTTTTTTATTTGTATCGGATTCTTGCTTCCTTTTGCTTTTTTTATAATATTGAATGCTTTTTGAAATTTAATCATTTTCTTAGGGCTATGCTATTATACGTCTATTCTTTGATTTAATTTTTTTCTAAATTATTTAATCAATTTCTGTAGAAAAGAAGATTTGAAAAACTCAAATAAAAGTTTGTTTTTTCAAGTTTCAAACTTCCTTAAAGGTTTTTAAATTTTTACAATTATTTATTGTGATTTTTTCAAATTTATATTTTCCTTGAAACTTTTGGTTTTTTTATTATTAGCAAATTAATTTGATTTTTTTAATTTTTAGTTTTTTATATGTTTACAATATTTTTACTTATTAATTTTAAAATAGAATACTTCTTTATTTTTATTTTTTATATATTTTATTCTTTATGTATTATCAGCTAAAAAAGTTTATAATTATTTAAATTTTTTCCTTTTACTTTTGCAAGTTTATTTACATCCACAATTACTATTACATTCTATATAAGTATTTTCTATCAAGTATTTTAGCTTAATTCGCAACATTAAAAACTTTTTTTTTAAATGAAATTTATTATAATTACTATTTTACAATTTATTTAATTACCTGTATTATTATTAAGATTTGTAAATAAATAAATATCATAATAGAGCGCTCAGCGCCTCGTTGGTGATCAGCTCTTTCAGTATTAATATTTAATATTAAAAAAGTGTTCTAAAAAGCTTTATTTCATTCTATTCGTCCAAAGAGTCACTTAATCTTCTCCAAATAGGGAATCTTCTTATTAAAAATCATTCTTAAATCTTGAATCAAATGCTTCAGTCTTCTTGAATAAGGTCCAAATAAGAATTAGTTATTAAGTCATTAAATTAGAAGCCCGTCATCAAACTTTCATACTACTAGAGAGAACCCTCGGGGTAAGTTAGGCATGTCTCAATTGAGTTTATCCATCTTTCCCCGTGGTGGCCTCTAGTGCGAGATTACTCGCAATGCAGTATACACTGCACCAGATTACTTACCAGTTTTTCTGACTCTTACATCCATTTTATATATAATATATAACATTAAATTGGTCTTCGTAATTATTTTCTTAATTTATGTCTAATTAAAATAAATGCTTATTAAATTTATACTAATACTTTTATCTTATAATCATAATTTAAAGCTTAAAAATCTAAAAATTAACTCTTTAAATTAGAAATTATTAGTTAATTCTAATTTATTTAATAAATACCTAAAGTAGTATTTAAAAATTACCTGAGTTAATTAATATTTTCTAGCTTCTGTTTCTCTAAGTATAATTTAAAGGTTTAATTTGAATAATCTATAAAGAATGAATACTTTTACTCTATTTATATAACATTTTTTAAATATTAAATAAAATAAGCATGTTCACTTCGGTCAGTAGAACTAGTAGTTAAGTTGTGCAGTATATGTTGCATTGCTAGTAATCTCGCACAAGATGTCAACAAGGAGAGGAGATGACCAGTTCGGAAGAAGCAAATCTAATTTGCTTGGTAGTTCTCATTAGCAGTATATACGTTTGACTGACTGGCCTATTAATGACTTAATTACTAATTCTTACTTAATTCTTATTCAATAAAACTGGAATATTTGATCAAGATTCAAGAATAATTTTTGATAAACTGATTCCCCATTTAGAGAAGCTAATGATGATTAATTGGACGGTTATAATAATAACAAGAAGTATGAAAACACCTTTTTATTATTAAAAAAGTCCGCAATAAAGAAGCATTCGCGTATTTTATAATAATATTTGCTTATTTTTTACTTTAATAAGAAGAAATCGAACCTACAGCTTAGCTAAAATCGAATTTACATTAAGACAGAACCTATCTCGTCTTTAACTAAGAGTTACACTCTATGATTTCTTATATTTCCAATTGCAAGTTTTTTTAATAATTTTAGTAATCAAAAAATTAATAATGATATGAATCTTTAATGACGCCACGCTTCAATAATATAAATATATCAAGTTTATATCAAAAATTAAAAGGTTAAATTCTTAATAATAAAAGTAGATATTTAATTCATATTTCAGTGACTAATTCTAAAGTATTAATATTTCTTCTCCTTAAGTTTATAGCTATAGATATAGATAACTTTTTACATTTTAAATTAATATCTGAAATAAGTTTCTAGCTTATCCAATTGTACTTTAGCATTTTACATTAAATTAAGTCAAATAGTCATATTCTTATAATATTTATATAATTATTATATTTGAAACTAACTTTCCATCACAAGTCATATGACTTAATTCGCAAAAACAAATTAATAATTTTTTTCTCGATAGCTATAAGAATATTTTGCTTTTATCATTGTTTTGATCATAAATATTTAATAAGTTAAACAATTTTAAATTCATAATTCTTTAAAAACTCTTCAATATCAAAGTTTTGAGATAATATTTGTTTTATGCTAAATTCAAAAATGTCAAATTATATTGTGTTTCTTATTAATTTCTCTTGCTATTTTATGTTTGTATGATCTTTTTTTGAAAGAAGAAGTTGAAATTTAATCTTTCTTGATAATAAAATAAAATACTGATCTATTGTAAATTTATTATTAATTATATAATTAACTTAATTAAATAATCTAACTAACTTTGTTTTATTATTAATTCTTGAAATTTAACTAATCCATGTCTCTTTTCTTTTATTTTTAAAGTTCAGATACTCTTGCATAATCATCAGGCTTACCTTCAACTTTGGTTTCATAATATTTGTTTAAATTAAGTTTATTATATATTCGAAATATTATATAATTGAAAATATGTGGTTTCCAAACTTTTAATAACTTAGATTGCTTTGATAGTGAAAATTCTAAAGAAACTAATCAGTCAATCATGTACAAAGTAAAAAATAGTTTCTTCAGAAGTTGGGGAATCAAATACCAGCAATAGACTATGTCAACCACTGCTTAACTAATTCTCGGAACATGAAACAAAAAATTATCGGCTGTGACAACTTTTATTCGGTATGAAGTTGGGTGATACGCGAATACTGTTTGGTAGTCAAGAGACATAATCTATCATTATTCCATTTTTAGGATTAAATTACTTACCAATAATTAACAGGTAAACACGTGGTTAACCTAAAAATGGTGAATCCATATCAATCTATTTATTATAATTATTATTATTATAAGCTTCTTACATTTAAATTCATTATATCTTAGATTCTACTACTATCAAAAGGAAAGATACAATTATTAATTTGTATTTTCCTTTATAATTCTTCTATCATTCTTATAAAAACATTTTTCAGTTTAAATTATCTTGCTAAGAACTTAAAAGATTACTGATTAGGTATGAAATTTATCATTTCTACTTTTGATAAATTTTAATTTAATTATAATAATTCATTTTTTCTTTCATTTCTAAATCAAAAGAATAACTCTGATTCTTTTCAAACTGATTTATTTAAAGTTTAAGTATCATGCAAAGATTTCTAGTATAAGGTAAAATTTATTGAATTTTCATATTTTTCCATTTTTTTACGTTTACTTCTTTTTGATGGAAATGTATTCTAATTATATTCCTATTTTCTTAATAAAAACTTTAATTTTAGTCAAATATAAAGTTAATATACAAGATATTTTAAACTAGATTCATATTAGTTTAACTCTATTAATCTCTATATCAAGGTTTAGTATTTATTTAAAATGGATTTTCCTTTAGTTCTTAGTTAATTTTGATTAATTTTTTTCTTTTATTTTTAACTATTTCTAATATAACTAAGAATTAAACATTGATAATGATACATATGATTCAGAAAATTTTAATCTTAAAACTTCACTTAACAAAATGATCCTTTTATTATTCATTTACTGTGCTATTTGTAGCATCTTAACACTTAATTTAAGTTTAAATTTGTCTGCTTTTATCTTCAGTTCCTGTTTATTCTTATTCTGAAAATTAGTATGAAATAGCACATGTTTACTAAGCTATTATTAAACTAAAATAAGCAAACTCACTAATTCTATTCTAATAAGCTCTTGATAGTTAATTATTTTTGATATATTCATAATTATAAACTTTAATCTAAGTTCTGTCTGCTTTTATTATTATATTCTTATTTATCTCTTCCTCATTATTATATAAACCTTAATATTAAAAAGTAAACTGTTAGGTGCTATTATTGTTGTCATTCTTTAGTAATTGCTTTTTTACTTACATTTTTTATTTATGATTAAAAAAGGATGCTAGGATTCAAAACTGGACTCTTTGTGATTTTAAAATGACTGGAGTTAATGAAATACTAGAAGACTAGGACCAGAAAAAGGATACCAAAAAAGTTACACATCTGGATGAGTCTACCATCTCTGAAGAAAAGCCTAGGAAATAGACTAAAAATATAATGAGATCAGAAGTCTCGAATCTTACAAAATAATAATAAATAAGCTACGATTAGCTAATTAAAGTGGTTCTGTACATCTAGGAAGAGATAAAAAAGTTGAAGAAAGATAATAAAAGACTGATGGAAAACTTTAACTTGTAGAGGAAATAGAATCAAAATTACAACCTAAGAAAGAGACCTTAAACGCATTTTGAAACTTTTCGCAAAGCCAGAACAATCATCCATAACACTAATAATAGAAGCAGATAGAACTGCTCAACAAAATAGAAAAAATAAAAGAAAATCAGCGAAAATTGCAGCATTAAAAGGACCTAGGAGAATAATTAAATACCCAATGATTATCAAAGGAGAAAATAATTCAAGATTTAGACTTTAACGAGAAGCAAAAAGATGCTATTAATTTAACTCTCGAACGAATCTATGGAAAAGATGTTAGAAATTTCGAGACTTCAAATAAGAATACTGAAACTACTAGAATAAGATGGAGAATAGAAAGAAGATACAACAAATAAAATTAAAAAGAGAAAGATTATATTGTAATAAATTTGGAAAAATATACAAGATCAAAGATACCAATCATTATCTAGGCGAATGGATACCTCAGTGACAGTATGCATAGTAAGAGAAGAGTTATAGCGACATTTAAACTTTTATATTTAGCTTCTAGAACAATATAGAGGTTTGTAGGAAAGAGGTTGAAATACCTCCAAGTACTAAAAACATTTAATTTTGTATTTGTAATTTTATTATTTATTTTATAATAGATTTTGTTTAAGTTTTAAACTTAAATATTGTTTAAATACTTTAATTATTTCTCTTAATAGGTATTTTTAATTTAGTTCTATTAATTATTTTAAATATATTTTTAACATTTTTAATACCCAAGATATCTATCTCTTTAATAGATTCTACATCTTAGTCATAACAGTCTCTTAAACATATTTTTAAAACTAAAATGGTACAAATACAGTAAATTATTTTTTATTATAAATGTACTTCTATTCTTTTAAAATTATCTATATTAAATATCAAAGTGCTAGAGCTATACCTAGTAATTCCAAAGGGATTGGAAATTATTAGCTTATAAGTTACTAGTTACAATTCCTTAATAAATTTCTTAGCAAGTTCATAATTTCTTTAGCTTTCTATAGTTAAATCTATTCTAAATATAATCCTTTAATTTAGACAAGCCCTTGTTATGCTAATCTTTTCAGCCAGAAGATTTAAAAAAATTTTAAATATAGAAAAGCTGTTAAGAATAAGCTCTCACGATCATATTCCTTCAAAATTTCTAGTGATAATTCTAAAAAAGGTAATAGGAACATATCTTGTATTAATAAGCTTCCTCGATGAATTTCGATAAAAAAGGTTTAAATTTTTTCAAAGAGCTTCAATAACTAAAAACTCAAGTAAAAAGCACTAAAATTAAAAAAAATTACATTGAACTAAGTAAAAAAATATCTCAAGAAAAGTAAGACATAAATGTAACATATGAACTAGGGAGAAACTTCAATCATTATGAAATATAAAAATATAAATTTGTTTGATTAATATTAAAAGAATAGAAATAGAATATAATTTAATAGATTTTTATTGGTGTCATCTTAGAAATTAGATTTTAAACTATAATCTAATAAATAACAACAAATTTTTAGGATAAATCAAGGCTATATGTTAAAAAAGACCATAGATGCTGCAAAAAGAATTACTATAACCTGTAAGAATTAAACGAGTCAGCTTCCTAAAGGTCTTAATGAAATAAAAAATAGAACTGTAAAATACCAGAGAATTGCCAACTTCTACCTTTAAAAAAATAATGGAAATAAATAAAAGCATTCTTACTTTAAAAGGTTCAGAATTTTTCTCAACTGAATAAATAAATATGAGATAACTAATTTAGCTTTTTTAAATTTAAATTTTAAAATAAAATAATTTTTTGACATCTATAACTGCAAGAATTGCTTTCTTCAATTATAGAAATTAGTAAATATTTTGTATGCTTGTTTAATTATAATATTGATCCCATCTGTTTTAATTACTCTTGCTACAATCTCATCTTTTATTTCTTCCTTTTTTGCTTCTTTCCATTTCTAATAATTCTAATCTTTTTGACATAACTTTTTTGAGAATTATTTTTATTTATAAATCTAAATATCCAAAATAAGATTTAGGAAAAGAGTTTATGAGTCCTTAATCATATAATATAAAGCATTTTAAGTCATAATTCCCAGGCTTTTACGATGTCAATCTCTTATATTAGAATAGTATCTACATTTAAAAATGTGCTCGAATGCTTCATACTCTCAAACCATACAGCAGGCATTATCAATAGGATAGTGATGATCTTAAAGATCTTTTCTAAAATTATAGGATTGGGTTCTAAGTTTATATATACTGATAATTTATTGTCTAAATTCTTTGTTCAACTTAGTGTAAGTAGTTACTGAAAATTGGTTAAAATTACTAAACTGCTCAGTATATATTTTAGCTGTTTTCATTCTCTTAAACTTTTGAGTAGCTATATTATAGAAATATTGTTATATTTTGTCTCTTATATATTTAGTAAAGGAGTTTTAATTTGTACAAATCTTGGAATTCTACAGGTCGATACTATAGAGGTTTTATAAATGCTAAACTTGATCATAATATTGAAATACTTTTTTCCAGTTTTTAATGAAAAGAGAGTCTATTGTCAATCTTGGAAAATAAATGCTTTCTTATTTCATTTTATAATAGAATTTAAAAAACTTTATTGCCATAATGTGCTTAAAGGTAGCCAGTTTAAATCTATATAACATGATTCTTTAAAAGTTTAAATATCTGCTTAAAATACTTATCCTAAAATCATTCTCATACTTGACTCAATTCTATTCAAAACTCCATTTATTCCTTTTTGAATGCACCATGGTATTTTTTCTCCTCAATATTCTGCTTTAGGTAGTATAAAAAGTATGCATAAAGTTTTAAAATGTCAAGGAGTTACATTCTTATATCTCATTATTTGAAAAACAGCTTTTTTCATTGCAACTAAATATTTGAACAAGACTTCTCTACAATGGAGATTAAAATTATTCTTCTAATATAGAATTACACCTTAATGTGTTACTTGTTCTTTTTAAATAATTGGTTATTTTTCTAATCATTAATTTAAGTTTTATTTTTTTTAATGTTTCTTTAAATTAAGATGCATTCAGATTCACTAACATTGATCTTTAAGTTAGTTTATGTAAAAATCTTACTTGTTTCATTTATTAACTCCTACATCTGCTTTGTAGATTTGGAAAGAAGTATTAAATCATCTGCCCATCCTCTGTAAGCTAAGTTAACACTTAAGCCCTGGCATTTGAATCCCTATTATGCACTTTTACTTCCCATATATCTAATTACAATGACATAATACAGCAATGTCAAAATTGGTCCTTGGTAACTTCCTTATATAACTCCGTTATAGTATTATAATGTTTGGCTTTCTTTCCTTTATAATAAATGAAGAATTTATGTATTTGTAAAAGGATTTTAAGGTTATTATTATTCCAAGTGGTAGTTAAACTCTCTTAAATTTATCTGCCAAAAGTCTTCTTTCTATTGAGTTAAACATTTTTTCAACATCTATCCGTGTTGCTAACAATTTAATCTTCCCTTTATCAAGTTTCCGATAGTTATCAATTATTTGTTATACCATTCAAATCTATCAAGTTGCTTATCTATTTAATATGCATTTATTACATTTTAAAATTTGATAGTTAAAAAAGCATCAAAATAGAATTTAATTAAATGATAGTTTTTATAATCTTATAGGACCAAACAATTTAAACTAAGTATATTAATAAAATAGATTAAAATAGATTAAAATAGATAAAGAAAGTCTATTAATAAAAAAGAAACTAATTTAAAAATAAGTGCTGCTTATGAGCATTATGTTGTAAGGGCTTTATTTAAACTCATCCGGTAAAATCATAGTTAGAAAACAAAAGTAACAAATTAATTTAATTTTTTTAATTAAAAAATAACTTTAAAATATAAAGATGTAATACCTTCAAATTATAAACAGATTTTTCGATTATTTTTCTTTCAAAAGTAGAATATGATTCAGAAGTAATTCCTTGAGCTATCAGTCGTGGAATAAAAAATTTAAAAATAATATTCATGCAAGATAAAGAAAAGTAGCAAGACAGGCCTTACAAAGTCCGAACTGACATTTAATGAATCTTGTTTCATAGATCTAAATTGATTACCAGTTGAATATTATATTGCAATTAAATACATAAAATTCTATATCAAAATAAAATTAGAAACTTAATTAAAACCTGATTAGGATATTGTTTTTCTTTTTAATAGATCTAAGAGTGATAGTTTAGACTATTTTAAAAATCTTTAGAAATTGTCCTATACTTTTAAATAAATTTAATTAATTAATTTTAACTAAAAAAAGTTTTTGGACCGGAAATTCCTTTCCGATTGCACGATCCGACGCTCTCTTTTTATGGAATAACGGGGATATCATGTTGCACTCCAGGCACAGCTGCTAGGGAGCTCCATCGCTATGAGCAACCAAGCTTCAAGCCCCTACCAAGAGCGGATAATCTCAAAGACAGTGTTCCCTTCAGAAAATGACTCTGACCAGGGACTTTCTCAGCGACAGGAAAGGAACTTGTTACTAGCCATAAAACCAGAAAGTTTAATCACGAAGGTCATTCTCAGCTCCCATCATCTTTTCAATTATATTATTTTAATTTATTTTTATTCTAAATATTCTATTAATACTTATATAAAATTCAATTTTCTTCTTATGTAAGGTTTATTTTTATTTTACTATAGAAAAAAATTTATAAAATTACTTAATTAAAAGAATTTATTTTATAAATTTATTAATAATATTGAAAAGGCATATTTTTGTTTATTATTATGATAGGTTTTATAATTCAATCAATTTAAAATGTTAGCTCTTTATGTTCCATCTACTATCGATATATCTATTTTAATTTTATGCTTTCATTCTTTCATAACTTTCAGTAATATAAATTCTTTCTGCCAGTCTCTTAACTCTCTAATTAAATTCATTCTTGAATACATAGAAATTTCTACACTATTTGTATTAGTGTCCTTTTTTCTTGCAGTAATAGCATTTTCTACTCTTCATTATATTCTGATAAATTTTCGGTCTTTTTTCAATTTCCATTTGACAACCTTGCTAATTATTTTAAAATTATTCTTAAATTTGATTTTGCCCCAATATCGCAATTGGTTCTGGCTATTATACAATTTCTGTTTATTTAATTAATTATTATTATGGGTCTAATTTCATTTACTATATTTGCTAAGAGCAGTCAGTTTGAATATTTCAATAAGCGTCCATTTCTCTTTCTTATTTAATTAATCTATCTTCTACGTTTTCAAGATTCTCTATTAATATTTTATTTTACTCCTTAAGCTTTTTAACCTCATTAAGCAAAATTTTTACTAATTCTGTAAGTTATTCAATACTATTTTGATCCTCACTAAGATTAATTTCTGAAAGATCTTAGTCAACTGGAGTTTCTTATTACTTTGGAGGTGTGACATTCTCTTCCTCGGTTTTGATTGTTTCTACTTTTTCTCTTCAGATTCTTATTAATTTTTACCTTTTTAATTTTATTTGGTAAAAGAGCCAGGCTTCCTTTTTTTAATTTTTAGTTATTCTATTGATTGATAAATTATTTAATTATATAATATAAAATAAGTATTAAACTAATATCTCTAAATCACTAGTTTAGGAAAATAAATCTACTTTTCATGAATATAATACTTACTCCTTAATTTTATTTTATAGTTTTGCTTATTTTTCAATTTTCTTTTATTATCTTTTTTATCATCATCAAATAAAATAAGAGTATATAAAGGTTCTATTTATATGAGCTAATTTAATTTAACTTAAAATTTAAATAAGAGTTTAGAATAAAAGAGATAGATCTATTCGAAACATTCGCTTTTTAAAAAATCAAATGCGAAGATGAAGAAGAAGAAGATTGACAATAGAAAATAGAAAAAAATGAAAGTTAGCTTGAAAATGAACAAGAAAGGAGATACTTAGAAGAATAAAAAAACCTAAACTAGAAAATTAGTTCTGAAGAGCAATAAACTTGATATATAATAACATTTAAAAACAATATAATACCTTCAATTGGAAGAACATATTCTGAAAATTGAAGGTACCACAAATTTTTTAGTTAAATTTAAATTTAATTTAAAATCAATTTTTTTTGAAATGATGAGAAATGAGGAACATTGAAATACTTTGCAAATGTTCTCATTAGTTTTAAGCTGAAATAAATAACGGAAGTTAATATTTTATATAATTAAAAAATTTGTAATATGAGCTCAGTTAAAGAAAGTAATTTATTTAATTATTAGAAGATAAAGTTATAGACTACAATGAAAACAGGAACAAAATTTAACTTTTGAGGAATTATTTCACTTTTAGAATTCTAAAAAATACAGTTACTTGAAAACATTAAAAATTAATAAGATATCAGTTTAATAAGTTTTTAGATCAAGAATATAAAAGCTAAGATATTAATTAAAAAATGGAGAAATAAGTTTATTATTAAATAAATCAAGAAAAATAATGATATCTTCTCAAATTTATAATATTATTATACGATAACTTTAAATAAGCATCCGTATATAAAGTTATTATAGCTAAATTTCTTTTTTATTTTTAAATAAATATTAGTAATTATTTACTGTATTAAATTAAGAAGAAAATTCAGACTTAAGATATGAATATTATAAAAATATTAGTGATGTAATAAAAAATTTGAAACTATTATTAAATATCAATTAAAGAGTGAAGAAGAGCCTGTAAATATTTTCTTCAAAATTAATAAATAGTAAGTTATTTACGACAAAACCAGCTTATTAAATGTAGAAAAAATGATTAAAAAATAAAATAAGCAAATGATATTTAAATATATAGATATTTTAACTCTAAACCACTATTTACAATTCAATCTATTCAAAATTGCTAAAATAAAAATATATAATGTAGATTTATTTTATTAAGCTCATGGAAAAACTTATAAAATCAAATATATCAAAAGTTATGTTAATTCAGATTAAGTAAAATGCTGTGCTAATAAAGAAAATAGGGGAACTTATTTTATGCATTACTCAAAGTTTAAATGTTTATAAAAGTAAAGACTTAGAAAAAAGTGGAAAAATAATAATGATAAGTAAGTGATTTGAAAAAGTGAGAAAAAAGAGATTTCAATAGTCGATAAGTTTTTGACATTATATTTTCCAACTTGAAAGTTAATCTAGATGTATTAAAAAAAAATATAAGAAATAAAAAATAAAAAATAATCAGACCAATAGCAATAAAAGCATAAATATGCAAACTGTGTAATTTTAAAAATTTATAGATTTAGAACTGCAAGTTATTTAAATTAGTTTAAAAACTTTTGAAATAAAATTGCTAACTACTTAGCTAAAATTTACAATTATCTCTCTTTCTACCTTAAGAAGAAAAAAGCAAGGCATTTATATAATATAATTTATTTAATTTATACTTATTAATTTTAAGCTATCTAAATTAAATATATTATCCCATTTTTGAAAAATATTAGAAAATTAAATTATTCATTATTTATCGCTAAATTGAATTTATTTGATAAAATTGATTCTAAACCATCTAGATATAAGATGTATTTTATTTAGTTTTAAAATTAGTTTAAAGTCATCTACACAAACATAGCTATAATTTATTTAAAATTAAATGAACTCTCATAGAAATATCGTCATAGTCTGAAAATTTGAAAAATGAATAAATCAAAAAAAATTTAATAGAAAATAGGAGAGAAAAATGTTAAGTGATAGGAAGTAAGAAATTAGAATACTATGAGATAAAATGATTGAATATAAGTAATGTAAATCGAATTTTAATTATTAATATAAATAATGTGAAACATTTATTAAAGAAGATAGTATCCCTTTTTTACTTCTATTTAATATGTGAATGTCTAGAAAATTTTCAGATTCTACTTCATAACGATAGAATGAATCTTTATCAAAGAATCAGTAAACAAAATCTTTAAAAATTTTTTACTTTTAGCAAACTAATATTTTATAGCTTTTTATATAATCTCTTAACATATTTTTAAAGTAAGGATTTTAAAAAATTTACTTATATAAATTAAATTTGAAATAAAAAATTAATAAAATTGATAAAAATAGATTGTTAATTAATTATAGTAATCTTCTTACTAGCAAAATAAAATGTAATAATTAATAATTTTTTAGCATTTTCTTATTTCTTATTCGAAATTTTTATAATTAATTATATTTTAAAACTACCACATCTCTATCTTTTTCAAACCCTATTATATTTTACAATTTATTTTTTATAAAATTTCTGAAATATCTAAATCGAAATAATTATTTTTCAATCTTTATTTATAAAAAAAATTATATTATACAGCACGTAGCACCACAATGCAGCATCTCTTTTTAGAATGTTAAAAGAATTCATTTTCCTCCAACAAACCTCATGGTAGAAGATATTCTTCACATATTTCCTCAAATTCTTGATTCATTTTTTCTTCTTATTCCTGTTAGATCTTGTTTTCTGTTAATCTCCTTTTAATTATTCCATAATAATATTATGCATTTAGATAATTTTTAAATTGTTTAATTAAAAACTTAAATATAAGGAAATCATTATAATAAATATATAATTTTAATAAAGGCATTTTAATTCTTAATTCTATGTTTTCTATTTATATAAAAAAGTAATGATGAGGAATTTTTTCTTTTTTCAAAAATATTAAAAAAATATTTTTTTATCTTTTATAGATACAAATCTGAAAATTAAGAATTTTTGAATTTTTTAAAGATTTTATATTATATAATTAAAAATTAAAATTTTTGAATTTCAAATAAAAAAATGACAGAAAGTCTCAAAAAGAGTTTTTTTGCAGGCTCCATAGATAAAGGAACAAAAACCAGAGACCTCTAATACTTCATCCATAACGTCTTCTATAATAAAATAATAATCTACTTAATCTTTATAACCTCCAACAGTTGAAAATTTAAGACGATCTTAAAAAAATAAGAATTTAAATAAACATAAACAGAATAAAACTAATAATAAAATATTGACTTTCTTCCTAAACCGAGACCAAGTAAGTATAGGAAATAAGATAATTCAAAAACGAGGGAAAAACAGACAAATGAAGAATAATTATTAATTGAAAATCTTTTGAAATCTGTACGTATTCTGTAAGAAGAAGTAAAAATATTAAGATAAGAAAACAAAATATTATTAGAAAAAGTTAAAATACTGAAGAAAGATTAGTCAAATAAGAAATCGAAGTATAAAAACTTGAATAAAAAAGAATAGAACCTCTAATCTAAGAAATAAAAAATGGAAGTAGAAGACGATAGGCAAATAGAATCAACCAATATTAGAAGGATTCTCAAGAGAAGTTACCTGTGCTAATTGAGATTCCATAATTTCAAGAGTTGCAAGATATACAAGGAAAAGATGAAGAGAAATAGCGAAGAAGTCTGAAGAGAATTAGCAAGAATTTATGTGAAGATGGAATGGAGAATTTACAGAAGAAGAATTCCCCATTCGAGTTCCAGAACTCCGAAGAATTGGATGATCCGAACTATTTTAAGCATCCAAAAGTGATCACTGGATGTCAGTAGAAATGAGGTTAAAATACCTCAAAGCCATAAATGCTTTAATTAAGTTTATTATTATTATTATATTTTTGAATTTCAAATCATTTTAGATATGATAATCATTAAAAGCGTTGTAGATAAAAAATTGAAGTTTTAAAGAAATTTTGACTATAAAACGAGAAAATTAGATGTCTTTAAGGTTTCATTGCTCGCAAATTCTTTTTTGACTATCGTATTCAAGCAATTTAATTTCTTAAAATTAAAATGTAAAAAGAATAAAAAAATAAAATAAGGCTTCAATAAAATATTCAATATTACCTCCTAAAAATAAGAGAGGAAGTATGAAACGTAAATGTTTGAAATCACGTCGTCTTTTAAAAAATAACTTCTAAATAAACTTAACATTAAATTTCCATTGACTGAAAAAAGATAATAGAAAAGTCTCTCACTATATCGAGAATTTATTATAAGAGGAGAAGTCTAGGAAGTAGGCTATGAACATAATGAATCTGAGAAGTCGCAGAATTCATCACTAAAAAAATGATTAACTATGAATAGTTAGTTAAAGTAATGCTAGACTTAAAAAAATAAGTGAAAAAACTAAAGAAGGACAACATAAAATTAGAAGGGATCTTTTACATACAAGAATAACTTAATTCAAGATTCGAGTCTCAGGAAAAAGATTTGCTTTCTAAAAGATTTCAAAAATAAAAATAATCAATCTTAAAGTTAGTAATAGAAGCAGATAGAAATTGGAAATAGAATAGAGATAATTGAAAAAAATAGCAAAATCTATAATTTAAAATGGAAATAGGATAGTTTGATGGATAAGATCAAGATCTTATTCTGTCGCTGAGAAGATCCCTCTTTAGAGTCAATCTCAACAAGAGATAAAATTTTTCTGGCTATCAATTCTTGCAAGCAAATTGAAGCCCTTCGGCCCGTAGTAATGGAACTCCTTGGCTGGTGCTTAATAAATTAAGTAACAGGATATTTGCGTTGCTTGCAATAAGAGAATGCCCTGGGTCACTTTGCTGGAAAGAAGTTTCCCTTCCCTTGAAAGAGAAACTTTTTAAGTTTATAATTAATAAATAAATTATTTTCTCATAAGTCTTTTATAATTTTAGGTTTGAATATTAAAGATTTTATTTTTATCCTTTTTAAAATTTTAGAAAAGTTACCTTCAATACTCATATAAATCTCCTTTAATTAGTATACTGTAGTATTATTAGGTTTTTCTATAAACTCCAATTCAAAGTTTACTGGAGTTTTTTTTCCTCAATAGCATAACAGATTCTCCGAAATTATTGAGAGTTTAGCCCTTTATAGAATTAATTTGATCTTTGTCGAAGTTCTAATAATTGTCTGTTTATCCTAACTTTATGCAATAAATTTTTTAACAATTACATACTAATTCCTAGAATATCAAAATTCTATTATTTATTATCAAGACTGAAGTAACAATTATTGAGAGATATTTAAAATACTTTGTTTAGTATTTTTTATTTTTACTAATTCTATTTTATGTTAAAATATTTAAAATACATTATTATTTGCTACTTTTTAGAACTTATCGATATTTTGTATTTTATGAATGAAAATTTTAAATATTGCTACTTTATTCTAATTGAAAAGTTTAATTAATTCTATAAATCATAAAATTATTGATTAAAGAAACCTTTAAATTTTTAATTACATATTATTTAGTCACTCTAAATCTATCCAATTTACTAATATTATTTTATTCAAAACTAGAAATTTCTTATTTAAGTTGTTTTATCTTTATAAAAGGTGAAGCAATCATAAATTAGTAAAACAGAATAATTTTTAATCTAGTAATTTTAATGTTATTTTTTTATCCTTTTTAAGCATTTATTTACTATTTAATTGTTTTTCATTTATTTTAGGATATTTTTAGTTACTTATCTTTTTATTAAATTAATACTAGTTTTCTATATTTATTATTCAAAATTTTGTAAATTTTTTTCATATCGGGAACTAGAAGTTAATATACTTTTTCTTATTTATTACCTTTTGAAGTTATTATCTTCAAAAATAATTATAATTTTTATTATAAGAATTAAGCATAATTATACACTTTTTATGAGATTTTCTCTAGTGATTTCAAATTTAAATTTTACAGAATTGAATGAGATAAAGTCAAGATACTAACTAAACTTGCATAATAAATTTCTAAAAACAAGTAAAAAGCTTTTCTTTGCTTTAATTAATAAATTTTATTCCAATATTTTCAAGATTATTAAAAAGATAATTATTATTATGGTAAAGTTCTAAAATTTATACAGTCATTAATAGTAATTTAAAAATATAAAATATACAAATTCTTAAATTTAGAAATCAAATTTACTGACTTTTCGAAATCCAATCGGAAAGATAAAAATAAAAATTTATATAACTAACTTTACGAAAAGCAGTATTAGAGCAACAAACTAAATTAAATAACATCAATAATTTAAAATTTTATTAAATACATAATATTTATACTAAATATATTATAGAAGATTAAAGGAACATAAAGAAAAACATGTGCTATTAATTGATTAAAGTTTTATATATTTCAGGAATTTTTTGTAATAAACTTATTAAATTTACTTATTACCTTTTTATCAATCAAATAATATATAATTTTCAATTAATTTATCTATAAATTTATAAATTTTATCATATTAAATTAAAATAGATTCTATTTTATATTATCACATCGCTTTAGTCTGTTAAAATGCTTATAAAACCTTGATATTATACAATTTTATGGTTCTATATAATAATAATATAAACTAATATGTCTTTATTATATTTTCATATAGGTAATAAAACTGTTTATTTGCATATTATTAATAAGTTCTAATTTACTTATTGCTCATATTCTTTTTCTTCTACTGCTTCAATTTATCCAGATCATTCTACCATTGTAGTAAATTCTCATTTCACTATAGAATTTCAATTATTTTCTCAGCAACTTTAAATGAAAGTTTTAGTTCTAAAATCTATTTCTTTTAACTGT
This sequence comes from Loxodes magnus, assembly GCA_946699065.1. Classification (NCBI taxonomy): domain Eukaryota; phylum Ciliophora; class Karyorelictea; order Loxodida; family Loxodidae; genus Loxodes; species Loxodes magnus. The sequence continues at coordinate 172,795 of CAMPDV010000308.1, forward strand.
TTTTAAGTATGAGAATTAAGAGTAAGGTATTTTGATTATATGCTAGAATCTTCTATAAGTCGTTTTTTTTAAGTTTTGAAATTCTTTAATTAAGTCTTACAGAACTTCGCATAATTAATTATGAACCAAGCTATCTTATTCTTCACATAAGCAAATCTCAGAGAACTTAATTTAGAAGTGTCTTTGCTTTAAGTTTTATTAGAAATAATAGCAAAATTTGTAAATAGAAATTATTTCTCTAATCATAAATTAATTTAGTGTATATATCATATGGAAATTATCTTGTTTCTTTATCAATATCTTCAAAGTAATAATGTACAGTTTACATCAATATCATTCTTTCTGCAACATCTTAAAAGAACTATTCTATGATTGTGTTATAAACTTATTCAAAATTTTTTTACGATCTTCAATATTCTATACATTTATTTCAGAATATTAAGCTATTTTCTCCAAGTTTTTAAAATATCTCAGATTAGCAATTTTTGTTTTGTTAAATAAAAATGCAATATTAGAGTCAGGATTCTTTTATGTTTCTTATCAAAAATTTAAATATCTCCTGGTTATGTAGTACTCAAAAAGTAATCACCAGTTTATGTTAAATTTTTAATCTACTTATAATATTCTTCCATATCATATAAAATGTTTTAATTTGTTAAATTTTAATCTATTTCTCTTAATAAATATTCTGTTTGTCATAAATGATAACTTTTATTTATTTATATATTTACCTTTCATTTGTTTGTGTTTATATTACTCTTGTGGTTCATCTTATAATATTTTTTATAATTATAATCGAAACTATTCAATTTATTAATTTCTATTTTACATTTATATTTATTCTTATTAATTCAAGTGTTCTCATTTAATCTAACTCTTTAATATTTTGTTATTGTTTTATGGAAAGTAAACAAATATTTTTATGATTTAATTTTCTAATTTCTAAAACTCCTTAGATCAAATTCTTTATATATAAATCAGGTGTTATCCTCATATCTTCTTTAAAGTGAGTAATTATTTCTTTACTTACACTAACTAAACTATAAATATTAAAGATAGATCACTAGAATAATATAAAATTTTAACAGTTTATAAATAATATAAAAATATAGAATAGACTGTAAAAATGTATACACTAACACTAATTAACTTAGTAAAATAATAAATAGCTAATTAATTCTAAATATTATATAAAATTGCACCTTAGAAATAATAGATTCTCCAGCAAAACTTTATACTATTAGTAGGATATAGCTAATTTTTTCTATCTTCTTTTGATGGAAAATCAAAATTTAATAAAAGTTATTACTTAGCTTTTTCTACGAACTTAAGAACTGACCAACACTAAGGAAATTGCAAAATCTGAAAACTCAATATTACGATAGGAAATAGTTATAAATTTGTACCTGTAGAGAATTTAAGGAATAATATCATAGATAGAATAGATCGGAAAAGATATTTAAAGTCTTGAAATTCTAAGCCAGAACAACCATAATAACTTAGCGACCCAATGTCTATATGATTAGCAATAAATAACATAAAAGATTCCCTAACGGAAAATAATGACAAGCAGCCAGGGCAAAAGAATGGAACTGCTATAAATTTTAATAAAAACGAAAATGATTGAAAGAAAATATTGATTTATATATTTAAAATATAATATACAAGTGAAGTTTAATTTTATGGAAAAATATACCAACTAAACAAAGAAACTTCCTATATCTAATAAACTGTCAATTAATTCAATAAAAAATGAATGAGACTTTGACTTATGAGAAAAAATTAAGAAAAATATCCTTAAAATTATAAAAAATCTTGAAAATGAAGATCCAAACAAGTTTGAGGTAAGCATCCGTTTTCAAAAATAAATTAATATGTGGTAAACCAAATAAAGGTAGCACTGCAATAATGAATTATGTTATGACATAAAGTTAATTTGTAATTTTAAGCTAAAAATAATAATAAACATTTTATTAGAAATTTGATTAATTTAATTAAACGCAGGAAAAGTTATAATTAAAAGACTTGAATATTAAAACACATTAATCTTGAAATAAAGGTAAATCTCCAGATTATTGTTCATTCTGAATAATTAAGATATTCTTTATGAAATAGGAGCTATTTATTATTTTTATATCTATAATAAATTTCTTAGTATAAAACTCTAAATCAAAATGTTATAAATAATTTTTTTTTCCTTGAGAAATAAAATTAAGTTTAGTCTAAATAGTTTTTTAAATAAAAATTTTAAAATCTCTAAAAATCTATGTCGCTAGAAATAATAAAACAAAAAAAGTCTTACATTTGTACTAACGAAAATAATATGAATCCATAAAAAGAATTTTTCATTTTTAATTAGATTAAACTTTAAAACAAAAGAAACTTATTAAACTTTTTAACTGTTTTAAAAGTATAAAATTTAAAAATAGAGTATTTTTTCATAGAGTTTAATTAAAAAATTTATGATCGTTTATAAACGCTATAAAATTAAAAAAAAAATTTAAATCAAAAGCTTAAAATATTTCAATTCTTATTTCGAAAGTAAAAAGATAGTAAAATTATTCATTTAATAATAGAAAAATTAATTATATATCCAATTTATAATTTATTTAATTTTTATTTGCAATAAAAATTTGCTCTTTTGCCTTGTGCAACAGTTTTTTAATAAATTTTGTTCTAAATTATTTATTTTAAAAATCAAAATTTAATCATTTAGTAAAGATGAGATTTATTTTAAAACTTTCCCAATAAATTTATAAATAAGTCTTAATCTTATTAAGTTTTTTCATAATTTTTTCGTTATGATTGGGACTTAAAAAAATTATTCTCAGAAAGTATTTTCCTTAAACATAAAATGTCTCTAAAATATTTACAGAAAATATTTAATTTTATAATTTAAATATAGATACTATCATCATTAAAATTGAAAAATATATTTATATTTTACTTTGGCTGTAGTAAACTATTTAAAGAAAAACATTAGATAGATATATGCATTTTAATATTTTTATAAAATATTCGACAAAATCTTACTATTTTGGTATTTTTTTCTTTAATTTTACCAATAATTTTAAGTTTTTTTTTAAATGACAGCTAAAATGTCTCTTGATGATCTTCTCTATAATGATTATAATTTCTCAAACTCTTTTATCCTTTAAAAGTTTTTTCAATTTTATAAATTTTTCTATTTACTTATCCTTTAGCCTGCAAATTTTTTTTATTCCGGCGCTTTTTTTTTCCCAGTTTCATTTATATATCGTTTTGCTATTTTTAATTTTTTTGTTTTTCAAAGATATTTTTCTTCTTTTATATTACCTATTATCTTAAATTTTAATACTCATCGATCCTTAATTATCTCACTTTGAATGTATTTCCATCATTTTCTCAGTTGCTGTTTTAACTTCTTTTCATGGCATTCATATTATTTTTTCTTCAGATTCAAATTTTTATTTTTCTACCCCTTAGTTTGAGATTTCTAAGACTTCCTCTTGATAATTTCATTCACTTATTATGTCTAGGTTGACTAGCATATACGAAAATTCTCATATATTTCTTATCATTTTCCCTCTTCGTTTATATTTTATCAAAATTGCTAGTTTTTTTCTTCCAAGCAATGGAGAAATCTTGCTAATATCAAGTTTAATTTTTTTAAGTTTACCTTTTTTATCCTTTTTTTACGCTAATGATTTTGCTATTTAATCATTGATTTTCAGTTAAATTTCTTCTTCACAATAGAAGTTTGCTAGAAGTTTAATTATCTATTTCGTTACTTTAGATTGTTTAAGATTTTTCATATATCTTTTCTTTTACTAAGTCAAAAGTTTACTTAATATCCTTTAGTATTATTAATACTTTTTTTCCTTTGATAATTCCAGTGCTGTTCTTAGATTGAAGATTTATATTGCTCATGATTTTCCTTTTTTGGAACCATATTAGTATTCGCTTTCATCTTTATGAAGATATCCTTACACTAGCAAGAAAACTCATACGTCAAAATTTTTAAAGCATTATTACTAAAGAGTTTGGTCTGTAGTTCATCGGGTTTATCTATCATCCTTTTTTGTATTTTAATATTTCATTACATATTCATCTTTAAAGTGGATTCTTGTTTCTAGTCGACCAAGTAGGTAATACGGTGAAGTCATACCTGCGTTGCAAATACTCTTCCAATAGAGATGCCACTACAAAAAAGTAAGGATGGGCCCATTGTGTGATAAGCCTTACTTTTTTGAAGGTTTTCTCTATCGATACGAGAGGTCGACTAGAGGCAACCGAAATCCAGATCTCAGAGTTATCCTGATTATACATGTCGCTATTCTGATCAGGAATCTAGAAAATATATAGTTATGATTAAGATCCCAAATAACTATTATTTATAAGAGATTAATCTAATTGGGATATTTGACTCAAATAATGGAATGTTCTCTAACTCCTTCTAGCACCAGCCTTTGGAAGAATTAGAAGAATTTAAAAAATGAATAAAATTAATTTTGATTATAAAAATGGAGAGAAGAAGATAAGAATCAAAGAGACCAGATAAGCTAGAAAAATTTCTATTCTATTATTAATAATTAAATTTGGTTTCTTTATTTTTTCGTTGTGAACCAAACATATGTGGCACCACGCTAATTTAATTTAATTTAATTTACGTATTATTATTTTATTCCCTAAGGTATTACTATCTCCTAAATCATCTTGACTATCGTTTTGTAAGTTTCTTCTATTAACTTTTTCATGCCTACTAAAATTGTTCCTACTTATATTTCATCAGGTTCTGCTGCTTTCCATTTCGTCAATTAGTTATTTTTTCTCAAATTTCAAATCCATTTACCACTATTTGTCTCTTGTTAAAGAATTTAGTTGGTAACTTATTATCGCCATCTTCATATAACTGCTATCATTGGCTCCTGAAAGCCTTAACATCTTCTTTTGATAAGGTACTAACTAATTATTTTTTCTATAAAACTGATTTTTATAGTTTCTTCCACATTTCTATCAGTTTTCATTTATTTGCATTATCCATAAATAAGTTAAGCTAGTTTCTTTTATCTTTTTTCTTGATTAAATATATTCTTGTTTTACTCTTGGTATTACCTATATTTCTCGTTTTCATGATAATAAAATAGCAAAAATATTAATAAAAATTGTAATAATAATAGAAGTTTCTTTATATTCGATTGAGTATTAAATCTTTCTTAAGTTATTTAAAATAAAAATAAATTACTTTTATTATGAAAAATTCTTCTAACTTAATATTAGAAATTTGTTATATATAATTATATTGACTAAAAGTAAAAAATTAATTAAATTTTATGCTTATAATTAGTTATATAATTCTCAATTATCTTCAACTAAAACAATTTATTAATTAATAAAAATTTCAATATAATAAGCTATAGCTAAATTTTTACTAATATGATTATCAAATAAATTATGAAGTAGTATTTAGTTAACTAAGATATTAATGTTTGATATTATATTATGCTAAATTAAAAATATTAAGAAAATATTCTAATTTCTAATTTTATTATAATTAAATTAAATAAATCTAAAAAGTATTAAATTTATAATTTATAAAGATAAATTTATTATAATTAGTACTATTAATTTTATTTAATTCTACATACCTCTTTTTAAATAGATTCTATTTTTTATATATTATTTAAAGTATCTATTAAAAATATGCTTTTATTTTTAGTATTTTATAGTAGCAAAAATTTAATTAATTAATTTGATTATAGAGCGCGTAGCACTCTCGTTGGTGCGCAGCTCTTTAAAAAATAAATGTTTCATACTGACAAGAATGTTTGTTACTGATATAATTATTCAGTACTGATAAAAATATTCAATACTGATATAATTTTAGAATACTCGTAATCTTTAATACTTGCTGGAGGTCCAAGGACATGGCAGGATTGTGTCTCATTGCAATCACCAAAGCAGAGGACGACATGTGTCAATTATGGGTACTTAAATTCCCCACCTCTGATGAAGCTCGCAATATTATTTCTTTTTCGTTCCAGAATTAAAAATAAATTAAACCAAGCCAAGACCAAGCCAAGCCAGTGTCGAAGGTCTAAGAATCTTATGTCTCGAGGCCAAACCAAAGCAGAGGAAGACATAAAGTCGATTATGGGTACTTAACTTCCCCAACCTCTAATGAAGATGAGCTTGTTGTTCATCTTCGAACAACTATGGCGGTTTTAAAAAAATATATAGTAATAATTAAAATAGTATTTAAAAGAGTAATAATGTATTGTAATAGTTTATATGTTATATAAATAGTATTAATTATAAATTATTTATTTTTAATTATATTCTTTCAAATTTGAATAATAAGGGACTTATAGCTTTCAATTTTAAATATAAAGTTACTATTTATTAACATAGTACCATTATATTATAATCTTTATATATTTACATTTTTTATTTTTAATACTTTAAAATTTCTCAAAATTAAATATTTAAGTGTATTATCATAAAGAGTTTTCTTTTCAATTATGAATAATTCTATAAATTAACATATTAAATAAGGAGTAAAAAAAGGAATAGTTAATTCTCAATATAATAAGATTAATATTTTAAAAGTATAAAAATATTAACTTAAATCATTTTAATTTAACTACATTTCTTAGGTTTACTTCTATATAAATAAAAATAATTAAAGTAGCCATTTATCTTAGATAGTTTAATGATAGAAAAATAAAAAGTTAAAGATTTAATATAATTTACTGCTTAATAAATAATAAACTTAAATGATAATATTAATCAAATTTTATTTAAATGAATAATTAGATTTTCTTATTATTCTAATAAATGCTAACTATTTAAATTTGATGTTTATATTACTAAGAATAAAATGGGTAATTATTTACTTTTAAAATAAATTATTTAAATATATTTTTATAATTTTACTATTTTACTACTAATATTAGGGTTTCAGTTTGCATTTCCTTACTAATTTCTGTTAAATCTTTTTATTTTTAATACTAACTCTAAATTTAGTTTTAATTGTGAGGATTGCATTAATAACTATGAGTCTGACAATAATGGCTCATCTCGCTAACTAGATTTAGCAATAATTTAGAGAAGTATTTTTATTAGTAATTGAAATAAAGTTTTAATATTTATTCTAAAATAATGTATGACTTTAGAAAAGGATTCTTCTCTGCTCCAAAGAAACAGAAGCCAGGAACTTAACAACACTAAGAGGAACAAAAGAAGCTTTTGAAAGTGACTCATGCATTAACATTAGCATTGAAGGAGAAGCTGAGGTTGTAAATTAAGTCATCTTACATCAAAAGGTCTCAGATTTTAATCCCTCTGGTTAGACAAGCATAGAATAGCTCATTAAGGTAGTGCTAAACCTTTAGGAAGAGGTCAAGAGAATTCGAGGTTAGTAAGCAGATCCAACATGGACTACAAGATACTTTAGACCTCATGATGGCAAATAAAGATAGGAATTGGACGCTATATGAAAATATTAGAAAAAACAGTGCAACCAGACGAATTCCTTGGTGCAGAGGATTCAAGATTAAAGCTAATAAAATGAAAACTTATTATAAAACTAGAGAAGCCTCTTAATTCAGAAGATTCCAAAAAACTAGAACGCAAACTCAGATAAGATGGAGATAGAAAGGACTAAATTAGTAACTAAGACAACAGAAAAAAACTATAGTAAGGAAATTGTGCTACTATTGCAAGAGTTAACTACACCTGTGGAAGAATTGTGGAGAATTTAAAAAGGTGGAAGAATAATAATGGAAGAGGCAAATAAATTAGCAAATAAGAAAGAACAAAAACTAATTTGGTTTAGAAAGAATGTAGAAATCTTAAGATTGAAAAAACTTTAAGCCAGAGATCTTGGAATTAAAATTGAAACAACTAACGGTTGTAGAAGAGTTAGAAGAACAAGAATCACGAGTACTAGAGAGCGTAAAAAGTTAGGCAATCAAAATTTTAAAGCATTTATTTAGTGGTGATCTGTCGGGCGCCACAAACATGTTTAATAATGATAATAATATTAATATTTATTCTAAAATTTATTGAAAGTTTTATTAAATTGCTATTAAACATCTCTCAGTTTATTAATTAAAACTTTCCAAATTTTAGTGTAGGTCCATACACTATTTCTCTTAGTTTATCACTATTTTTCAAGGTTATTTACTTGATTTAGTTCATAACAAAAAAGTGTTTACCTTTTTTAATAGTTTAATATTTTAACTTTTTTTAATAAAACTTCATATATTGCTTTTTAAATAATTAAAAGTTAAACATTAATTTAGTTCATACTTTTCATTATATATCATTTAAAAATGGAAGATATGTCCTATTAAGCCTAGTAGGCAATCCGATGAAATATAGACTGCATTACAAGTACTTTTGTAATGGAAGCCATCACGGAAAAGTAAAGAAGTTCTCTTTTAATAAATCCTACTTATTTGAGAGTTCTCTCAACGATACGAAAAGCTAATTAGGAATATTGAAATTCACTCTAAGAGTTTTCCTGTCTTTACATATCACAAAACTGGACTTAATTAGAAAAACTTAAAGATATAACTGAGTTTAGATAAATTTTTAATTATAAGAATTTAATTCTAATGCGACATTTGACAAAAATATTAGGGATTTCTCTAATTCCTTCTAATTTCAGCCTTTGAAAAGAATAGATATAATTTAAAGAAAGAATGTAATCAATTTTGATTTATAATTAAAAAAAAAGGAGAATATATCCAAAGAAACCAGGTTAAACTAGAATCATTAATCGAATATTAATAACAATAAAACCTAGTTTCTTTTAATCGCTGTGATTCTAATAATGGAGTCATTACGTTAATTAATTTATTTATGTTTCCCTTATAAAATTATTAAATAAATTGCTTAGCGGATCCAGACAGTCACCGCTTAAAAGAATTTTTTAAGTTTGAATCTAGTTTTTAACTAGCTCTAGAACTCGCAAGTCTTGTATTTCTTGTCTTCCATCTTTTGTCATTTCATTCATTTGTCATTTTTCCCAATATTTCCAATTCAAGGTCTGTTTTCAATCTATAAACTTTTCCATTCTCTCTACATCAGATTTGGTTTTTTCCTTTTTTTATCTACTGTATAACTTGTTTTTTCCATGAATTTTCCTTTACTTTTCAGAATTATTCACAGTTCTTCCACAGATGTTATTTACTTTTGCAGTAATAGCATAGTTTCCTTATCTTAGGTCCTTTTTGTTGATCCGGCTTGGAATTATTTTCTATTTCCATCTTATCGGAACTGAAATTCTATTCTGATAGAATCTGCTAGTTTTGGAGACTCTTTTGACTTTGCAAAATGTTTTCAAACTGCTAGCTCTGGGCTTGGATCTACTGAACTACGGAATTTTTCTGACTAAACTGTTCTTGTTAGCACTTCCATAGAGCATCGATCTCTCTTTCCTAGTTAGACATTCTGAGGTCTAATTTGTCTTACAGTCCGTGCTGGATCATTTGTGATAGTTTGTCATTCTCTTTACGAAGCTTCCTAATCTCTTTCTGGAGGTTCAGCACCACTTTGATGAACTGTTCCATGCTCATCTGGCCAGAAGGATTAAACTCCGACACCTCTGGGTGGAGAGCAGACTTCATCTGGTTTCTCGGTTTCTCTTCTGAGGTAGAGGTTTCCACGTGTTAGGCTTTCTTAACATGTTGCTATTCTTCCTGGTTGGACTAGGTTCCAGGATATTAAGGTTAAGCGAGAGAAAGTTAATTGGCTTTCAGTTTTCTCTCCTATTTCTAGGAGGCGGTGTAAAAACCAGATCTAAAGCCTTCCACCATTTTTTTTATGTTTCCCTTATTTATTATTTATTCATATTCTTTAGAAATCATAAACACTTAAAATATAAGAATAAAAAAGAAATACATAGCTTCAAATATCATTTTATCCTAAATCTGCTTATTTTTAAAATAAAAGGTACTATCTTAATTTACCTTATTTATCTTCTTATCTTAAGTAAATTCTATAAAAATTCTTTTTACATTAAGATTAAAAATTTTACACTCAGATCTATATTTTTTATCTAAATTAAGAAAATAATTAGGTATAATTTACTAAAGATAATTTTACTTTATTTTTTAAATTATAAAATTATCTCTATGAATATCTAATTTACGTAATTTGATAAGAATATTTTATTTTCATCAAATAAATTTAAGAGTTCTACAAAAAATCTTAAATAAACATATTTGCTTTTTTTGGTTATTTAATTGCTAAATTCTATAAAATGCATATTGATAAAATTACTATTTAAATGTCTCAAAATGTTTACTTTTTATTAAAGTTATTTTTTATTAAAAATTACTCTTATGGTTTAGTTTAATTACTTTAGTTTCCTTTTTTATTATTTAATTAATTAAATTTTTTTAATTATAAATTTTTCCTTTTTATCAGAATTATGCTTTTGAAATTTAATTAACATAATTGGATTTATTAATAATACTAATACTAATATTAAAGAATTAAAAAGCTTATTTCATTTATTTTTTCTTTCTGTTTCATTTAATTCAATTGTGATAAAATATTGCTATATTTTAATTTTTAATTTGAGTTTATTTAACTTAATTCATTTTAGATTTTTAATTAATTTATTAATTTTATAATTTTTTAATTCTAATTATTCAAATCCATTTTTATACAATTTAAAAGTTTAATTAATTTTTAATTCTAACAGTCGTTAAATATCCCTATCTTTTATTATTAAATAAACTTTTATTATTTTTATATTTTTATATCATTAATAATTCCTATCGTTTATAATTTGTATTTATATAATTTTGAGATTAAACTTATTACCTCAGAGATTTTTTAATTAAAATAAATTTAGTTTATTATGCTTATTTATAATTTTCAATCTTTTTTACTGCTTTTTTAATTTTAAATTTAAAATTCCCTTTTATTGCTAATTTTTTATATGCTTTACTTTATTTAACATAATTTTAAAAGATTAACTTAATTTATATTTTATTTAAACTAAAATTATTAAATTTAACTATAGAAAATAGAAACAATTTTCTTATCCTTACATAAACTAAATTTTTTTATTTCTAATTGATTAATTTACTTCAATTTTACTTCGTTAATTTTATGAATGATATTTAAGAAAAATAGTCATAATGAAAATAAAAAGATGATTGATTATAAAAGAATTAAAATAAAATAGTAGCCAATGCAAAATATAGGACTAAATTAGTTTTATTTCTTTGCATTTATAAAGAAAAAGAATATTATATTTATTTAAATTTTATTTATTTAATCTTTTTATTTAATAGTTATAATAATTTAAACTAATTACCAATATAAATGTTTACCTTCTTCAGGGATTTCAACCTGACCGGGGCGTCCTATTAAGTTTTGCGTGGCAGGGTTCCATGACCGTTTTTTTAGGAAGTTTAACCAACTTGCTCTCTCTATGTTTTGCCATTAAATTTTTTTTGTCAATTCCTTCTCTTGCTATTCAAACTCTTGAGATCTGACTTCGCGTTTTTTTCTTCTCTTACTTGAAGGTTTTTAAAGTCTATACAGTTTCTAATTAAGTGTTATGTTGATTTGCAATATCAACATCTTTTTCTGACTACTTGCTTTTTTTGTCTCTTGATAAGGATTCTTTCTATTTTCTCTAATCTTTCAGAAATTCCTTTATTTTTTCCTCTTAAATTGAGGCAATATTTTGTTATTGGATTTGAGGAATTTGCTACTTGTATTCAGGGTTTTCTATCTGCATTGATACTACTTAAATAGATGGTTCCTAGAACTGTAATCATATTCATTCTCTTGCTATGTGTTTATTTGTGACAAGTAAAGTCTTTAATTGATCGAGTTCTTCGTAAAGCACTTCGTACTAAGTTAAAATGGATTATAATTACTCTGAAAGGTTAAAAATTGCTCAGATTTTCTTTTCGATCCGGTCTTTTGAAGTCTGTCGTTCAATACCTTTAGTTTTTCGAAACTCTTACTGGAGATTAACAACTATTAGAACTAACTAAGCAATGTCTACTTTCTCCTTTCCAAAGTTGAATTAATGCACTACCTGATGCATGACGATTTCTTGCTACTTTCTTGGCTTTTCAGACGCAGTTGGAATTTAAGAAGTATAATTTTTTCTTTCTTTCTTTCTTTTTTAGTTATTACAAATAATCTTATTAAGAAAACGATTAATTATAAGATGACGTGATATGAGAAGTTGCTTCAGGTTTTCTCTTCTGTTCTTCGGAGGTGGTTAAAAACTCTTCTTGCAATTGGACAACTTTTTAATATATGTGATGAATATTTAATAAAAATCTAAGACTTAAGTAAGTAATTATGGTTATAAAACTATTTTAAATACAAGACAAAAGAATAAAAACCTTTAATATTTAAAGGAGAAACATATATTAAGCTAAATAAATAACGATAAAATGGTTGTTTATTCAAATATTTAGACCATATTATTAAGATATTTACTAAATATACTTCAAACTTTTTAGTAAAATGTAATAATATGAAGGAAAGCAATAAATTTTATTTATATAGTAATTAATTAAATCTGTATTATCAATAGTAATCATCTTAAGCAATTATGCAAATTGATTAAATTTTTAATTAACATTCTTGTAAGGAGTTTAAAATTAATGAATATTAAGCTTGTATCAATTATATATAGTGCTAGATACGCAGAAATTAATTAATAGGATTTTAACTTTTTGTAAATTAAGAAACTTTTAGGAGTAAATTATATGTCGAGATCTTTTTCCAAAATGTTCTTTATTTTTTTATTAATAATTAATTTTAAAATGCAAAATTATAAAATTAATAAGGTTAATAAGATAATATATTAAAGAAATGCTTTTAAATTATCTGATTCACAATTTTTTATATCTAACCTGCTCTTTGATAGGTTTTTATTGCTTTACATATAGTAATAAGTAAATATCCGGTGAGGTGCGAACTTCTTCTATAAGTATACACTATTTCAATATAGTTTTGATATTTTCTTTATAAATTGATATTTTTTTCTTTTTTTGTTTGCAGAACTTTCACAATTCTTTACTAAATGAAAGGTTGAATCAAAGTGATAATATTTATTTAAGTTAATTATTAGTACTTAAAATCCAGCTGCAATTTTATTCCATTCTTTTTATAGATTCATTAAATTGCTATTTTTAGGTTATTTGATAGACATTTTATTTTAGTTCTTACTTATCCTGCATTTATGAATATTCTGCCACTTTATATGCTGAAATTAAGTCTTTTTTACTAATTTCTGATTATTAAGAATTCAATCAGATTACACCATTAAATTTTAAGTTCTCTTTCAAAACTCAAAAGTTTTTCTTCTAAATTTCAACGTTTTTTTTAATTCTTTAATTTCTTTTTAATTGGTAACATTTCTAATAAAAAAAATAAAATGGAAAGCTTCAAAAAGAGTTTCTATACCACCTCCTCGAAGAAGGAGAGGAAACCAGAAGAAAATCTCGGGCAGTCTTCTTACACTTAACCTTAACATTTTTCTTAATAATCTTAACGTCCTGGAATATAATAGAGCTACGAAGAACGGAAACAAATTTAGAAAAGCACTCATGTGCTTACTCCAACGTCGGAGGAGAAGTCTAGAAAACAGGCGAAATCTGCTTTGCACTAGGAGGTCACAGAATTTAACCCTTCTGGGCAGATGAGCATGGAACAGCTCATTAAAGTTTCACTAAACCTACAGGAATAGGTCAAAAAGCTTAGGAAGGACAATGAGAAGCTAATGCATTAACTTAACCTAGCAGAAGGAATAGAGTCAAGACTCATGTCCTAGGAAAGAGAACTAAGCGCCTTTTGAAACATATCGCAAAGTCATAATAGCTAATCCTAAAATTAGCTTCAGAAACAGACTGAACTGGATAACAGACTCATAAAAATAGAAGAGAAATTAAAAAAATTAAAGAAAGATTAAAGCGAAACTGGAGCTATGCAAATGGAAATCGAAGCCTAAAAAGAGCAAATCCATCAAGAAAGATAATTAAAAACCAAAAAGAAATGTTTCTGCTGTGGAAGTGTATGACATCTTTATCGGAAGTGTTGGAAATTTTAATAGAAATAAAGAAACTATTGGATAAAAGAGCAAAAAAAGAAGAAAAAAGAAGAAGCAAGAATGAAAAGAATGTATTGTAACCCGGATGGTTCAATATACAAGATTAAGATGGAACCAAGGCAAGTTAAAGGAGGGAAAATCTGGAAAAATCCGAGTTCCCAATCTCGCTAAAATTGGGCGACCCGAACTTTTCTATTTAACAGCAGGGAGCATGAACTGCTGTCTTCCTGAAGGGGTTGAAAATCCCTAAAACGGAAAACATTAATTAATATTATTATTATTATTATTGGTAAAACTTCTCTTTATTTCCGCTTAAATAGAGTTGATTCTCTACATTAATCTATTCTTTAGCATTCTATAATAATAATTTTATTTCTCATATAAACATTTCTCCTATTTTAAAAGAATAGATAGCCTTTATTTTTTCTTTATATTTAGCTTGCTATACTAAATTTCTTCTTTGTTAAGTCAAAAGCAAATTTTTGCTTTTTTTATTCTCATAAAACTTTATAATATAATATTTTTTAAGTACATATATGGATATTTTCAAATACTTAATAAAAAGAAAACCTAAATATTTATAAAACTATACTAAACTCTAAAATAAATAAAATACTATTACATTATACAATATCATTAATAATCAAAAATTTCGTAAATTACATTCTTAAAGACATGTACAACTCTAAGTAAGAAAAACTCAACATAATCGAATTTTATATCGATTAGATAAAATTTTTTCAATTTAAATAAATTTTGATAAATTAAAAATCTTCTAATTTATACGATAATAGCTTTTATTTCTTATTTTAAATTTTGATATACAATTAAAAAGCTAAAATTATTATATTTAAAAAAATACATCTAAAATAAACAATCTCTAAAATAGAGCAATAAAATATAATAAGAAATAAAAATCAATCTTTAACATTTTTTAAAACGAAAATCTTAAACTCTAACAGTTAATCTAAGAAATTACAATAAAAGTCTGTGTTCTAATTTAGTAAATTGATTAACTGAAACAAAAAAACAATAGACTAAAATAAGATATCATAAGTAAATCTTCTAATCGGCAATTTTATTCATAAATCCAAAGATTTAATAAATATTACTAAGAATGAATTGTAAAATAAGATGAACAGAGATCCATTGGATGTTTAGATATAGAGAGAAGAAATATATTAAGCATTAACTAAAAAAAAACGATAAAAAGGTTCTGAAAATGCAAGAAGCATTTTCATAAGGTAAAAAATTGTTGGAAACTTTAGAAAAAAACAGAGGAACGAAAGATTTAAATAAAATATTTAGAAAATATGCCAATAAAAAAGATAAATTATATAGAAGAAAAGAAAAATTAATCATTCAAGCAAAAACTCAAAGAATAATGAAAGCAAGAGAATAGAAAAAAAGAAAATAAAAATTTGTATAGAAATCTTATAAAGCAAATCTCGGCAGGAGGAATAAATAAAATTGAGTTTTGGATTTTAATTTTTATCTGCTTTTTGAAATTCTTAAATATGTCGAATTTTCAATATTTATTATTAAAATGATTTATTATATGATCAGAACAGCTTGAATAAAATTTAATCTGGATAAAGTATTTAGTAAAAGCAAGAATGAATTCATCAAGACAGCTTTATTTAAAAATGTAGAAGCTATCAACGTTTAAGCATTTTACAATTTTTTAATAATTAAGATATTTATTTATTTACGAAAACTAATAATTTTTTTCGAAATTTCTCTTTTGCTTATGATTAAATTCCTTTTTAATTTGAATTTTTTTTTTAAAAACCTTTTAATTTCCAAATACAAGTGACTTTTATATAGATAATTAATTCCAGTATTTATGATCTAATTATTAATGCTAAGTATTTTTCTTAAAATGTTCTGAACTAAATTTAATAGTGACTCTGTATATCTATTTTAATAAGATATTATTTGAAATAAAAAAACTAATTATTTAAGGAATTTGCGTTATATGATAAGTATTTTATTATATATGACTAATTTCCTCTAAGTAATCTTAAGAAAATAGTTCTTAAAGGCTTATGAAATGATAATTATTTAGAATTCCTTTAAAAATGCTCTGATTTGGAAACTCTTGAAATAAAGCATTATTTAAATAATAAAAATTTTAAATAATTTACAGGTAGTTTTTTAGTTAAATTTTGCCAAGAGATAAATTTAAAAGTCTTAAAGCTAAAAAGTTTATTTATAAGAAAAAGATTTATAATTGATTATTTAAAGTCTAATGGAAAGACAATATAGGAAATAGAAATTAATTAAAATTAAATTTCCTCTAAAACTATTAAATAATGCCCTAATCTTAAAAAATTCGATCTTTAAATAAAGGATAGAGATGATTCTATTTTAAATAAGATTAGAGGATATCATTTATAATAGCTAAACTTAAGTGGAAATTTCTAAGTATAGTCGTTTACTGACTTTCTATAATAGAATTTTGTTTAACTCTTGTAAGTAAATATTAGTAATTGCTAGTATTTTAATGATGATACCTTACTATTACTATTATAAAAAACGCCTTAGTTGCAATGCTTATAATTAAGGAATTTAGAACTAATTGGAAATGCTTCTATTTGGCAAATAGGTGATTTATGTTAATAATTGAATCAGCTAATTTTGCAAAATTTACCTTTATTATCAGATGATATTTTATGAATTATTTTCAAAAAATGCAAGAAGCTTAGTTTAATAGAACTTTCTCATATTTAAGATTTAAGTCATAAAACTATTAAAACTATAAGAAAAAATAGTTAAAATTTAAAATCTTTAAGTTTAGGAAGTGTTTTTGAATTTAATGAAGATCATATTAGAGAAATAATACAAATTAAAACACTTAGAAATTTAAAGCTTTATGATATAGAGTTAATGGATAGTATTATTGCTTTAGTTATTTAAAACTGTCATTATCTAGAGAAATTAGAGTTATATACAACTAACTAATTAAAAAGATAGGACTCACCACTTTGAGAATCATTTAAATTCCCTTATCCTATTTTTAAGAATTTGAGAAAGTTATAGTTTGGCGCTTTTAGCTAAATTTTAAAATCTTAGTTATAAGAATTAAAATAAAGATTCAAAAAAATAAAGATTAAGATAGGAGATGAAGAGATAGGAAAGCCAAAAGAATTTGATGGATATATAGGAAATATAAATTATTTCTAGAGATGAAACTTTTAACTTTTATATTAAGATTTGATTAATAAAATGATTAATATGGTTATAATTATTATCTATTCATAATCATTTTCCCTATATTATCATATAAATCTTCCATTTAATCTTTACTATACATAAATTTAGTAAATCTAACTATTCGATATATTTAAAATTAGCTTCTTAATAAAATAGTAATATTTCTATTTTATTTCATTTAAAAATAAATAATGGATTTTATCAAACTAATACCTCATTAAAGATAGTTAATATAATAGACTAGAGTATATAAAATCATCTTTAAAACTTTTAAATCAGTTGATTAATAAATTAATACCTAAGAATTTTAAATCTTAGCATGTATAATAGCGCTATATACTTAGCAAATCTTATTTATTAAGTCTGGTAATTTAAATCTTAATCCTTCTTAATCTTCTTTCAATTCAACTATCAATAGGCCTTCAAATCTAATTATATTTTTCAAACAGATCTTCATTTTTATTTGAACTCTAGTATTCTAATCTCAATTAGATACATAAATCACTTTAGTTATTAAAACTCTATTCTTAGAATTTTTCTAGATTTCTAGCGTCCTTTATAGTTCTATAATAAGCAAATAATCTATAGTTAATATTCATATAAATCAGTCTGTAAATAACTTGCTTTGATTCTCCTTTTTTTAGTAACAGTTTGTCGATTGTCTGCTTTCTTTAGTTTTTGGAACTATTAAATTTAATTAAGATATATTTAAAATTCAAGTTGATTTATCTCTTTTATATAATTATGACGCTAATTTAAACCTAAAAAATATCAAAAAATATCTATTAAGAAAGATTTTAGCTTTCAAATTAATTTAATAGTTGCAAATTCAAAAAAAATTACATTAACAATCTTGACGAAAGAATGAAGTAAAACTGATAATAAAACTGGCTAGACTTAACTAAATTAAGATATAGAAAAGCTTTAAAATTGTATGTTTAACATTTTAATACTCTAGTTAAAAAATGTAACTTTGAAAGTAGATTTAGTATATAAAACTTACAAGTTTAGTAGCTAGATAGCAAAACTGTACTGAAATTGAATTCATAACTTTTTCCTTTTTGTATTTAATCTATATTGTATAATACTAACTCAACTACCTTTTAATAGTTTTATCCTTCTATCTTTTCTAAGCAGATACTTTATTAGAAGAAGGTTTTTGTTCTAGTAGCTAAACTCAGTGATACTATACTAGCTATTTTTAGATGCGTTTTAATAGCCAAAATATGTAAATTACTAAAGCAAAGACTTTCAAAGTTGGATCTTTAATTGTACAAAATTGCTCTAGATTGCTGTAATTCTTTACAGTTAAGATAAAAAATTATCTAATTATCACATTTTATTATTCTTGGCATGTATGATTAAAAAGGTAAATGAGATCAGCAAGCAAATATGCACTTTATTTAGTTAAGGGAATTAAGAAAAAATAACTTCTTTAATTATCTTTAAATGTGATGGACTAATGCTCCGGACATAGAATCGTGCTGTCTTAGGGAATTAAATGGCTACAAATACGAAAGATAAAGTAGCGGCAGAGAATAATGGTACCCAATGTCTAATATATATAATCTTACTAAATAAACATTACTTAAAAATATAAAAGTGTTAATAAAAGAGGACAATAAATACTGCAGATAGAACATTCTCTGAAGTTAGTTATAAAGGATTTTTAATCTTATAAAAAGATGGAATGAAGAAGTGTTAAAGGAAATATTAGCGATAATTTCTAATGGATAAAAAGATTCGGAATTGATATGTACTGATAAAGAAAGATGGTTTTAAGGAAAATATATAAGTATAAGTATATTTATAAATAATATAGAGAACTTAAATAAATGCATTGGCAGTTCATAGAACGCTTTAATAAGTGCAAAAAAGAATATTCCAGTATTAAGTTTCAAAAGAGTAAATAACGCTTGCCTTTAGGTTAACATATAAATAGTTACATCTGGTGCTTGCTTCCATAGGAAAACTATGTTAAATGAAATTTTTATCTTTTTTTACAAATGACCAACTTTTTAAATAAATCTAGAATGTAAATCTGAACATATTAAAAATGTAGAAGCTATAGCATGGTATTAGGAATATGAATACCTTTTTATATCTCTTTTTTTATAAAAAATGTAATTGCTCATTAAAATAGAACATTCTTGAAGCAAAAATAGATAAACATTTTTCTACTCAGTTAATAAATTATCTTAAGATATTATTAGAACTTTTAAATTTGATGCTGCTAATTTAAAATTTGTTTATTTGAAGAGCAAGATAAGAGTTGTATATTTTTAGATGCTATTAAAATAAGAAGGATATAATGAAGAAACAAAAGAAATTGGTCTTTTAGCAACCGGAGTATCCATAATATAAATTAATAAGATTAGTGTATAGTTTAAGATTGTTCTTGCGTAATCTTAATATTTCTTAGTCCGTTTTACATTCTATTATTTATGAGAAAAATTATCTCTTTCTCGTGCTTAACTTTTAAAGTTTAAGAAATAGTTATTTACCTTTTTATTTAAAAAATTTTGAATACATTTCATATATTTTATTATATAACCAAAAAATGGACGATGTACATTAATCTACAGAATAAGGTAATAATGGAAAAGTAGACTGTATTGCAAATACTCTTGTTAAAAGATGAAATAAAGAATACGTAAGACATGCCTTTTTAGTAATAAGCCTTATTTTTATTATGAATCTTCAAAGTATATCTAAGAGTAATAACCTCTATTTTATTATTAAGGAAATAGATTAGTCTCTTAATTCCTGGATATCTATTTATTTCAATTATACTAAGCAATATACTATTACTCTTTAAAAGAGAATCTTCCTTAAGTATAAGTATATCATGCTTTTCCTTCTAAGCTACTAAAATATAAAAAAGAGCAATTAAGTTTGGATTTGCTAAACTTAAAGTTTCTTACAAGAAGTAAATGTATTTATCAAGTACTTTAACTTGAAGATCTTCATTAAAAAGAATACAATGAAAAAATATAAGAGATTTGTCTATTAGAAATCCAAATATTCATTATATATATTTTTAAGTTCTTTTTGAATCTTAGCGTATCCAAAGATGTATGCTTTACACTCCGTCATTCTCGAAAAAAATATATCATCCATTGCTTAACATTTTATATTTAAGTCAATGTTAGTAACCTTATTTCATTGGATAATGTTCAAGTATGCTCCATAGTATTATTAAATTAATTAAATTATATTTAGAGATTCCTTTAGTGATAATAGCATTTCAAAGCTTAAATATAAAAACCTAATAAATGATTTAAAATATCCTTTGATATTCATCTTTTTACTCTTAAAGTTACTACCTTAACTTGAATTAATTCTATTATTAATGCTTAATTAGTACATTCTATTGATAAATTGACAATCATTCTTTCTTATTAAATTTAGCATACTTATGTTCTTATTATAACAATGTAAGAATAAACTTTTTCTCAAAGAAGATTACTAGGTAGTTAGAGTTAAAATAAAAAATAGAAGTAGATAAAGAATGATAAGATAAACTTTAAGCCATTATAAAATTGCCTTCTCTCTGTGTAATTAAACTAGTAATAGTCTAAAGAGATAATATTCAAAAGGTATAGCAGAATCATTTTTAAAATAATAGCATTGCTACATGTTCATTAATAAATCTTTTCGAGAAAAGAATTGAAAAATTCGAAAAAGAATGAGATTTGAGAGCTTGATGATGAGACCTAGACACTATAAGAATAGAAATAAAGATTCCAGGCTGAGAATGAAAATCTATTTTAGTTTAGAAAATAAGATTATTGTAAGTAATACGATGATACTAATTGATATAAGCACTTAAGATATTAAATATAGCCTGTTAGGATGTAAGCAAAAAATATATGAAATTAATGAAACTTAAGGAAAAGAAAAGAAAAATAGAAGAAAATATTTAATTTCAAGGGAAAGTCTTTAAACAGAGCTGTAGAAGGAAAATAATGAAGAAATTATCTAAAACAAAATATTTTTATAAAAGTCGAAATCAAGATATCAAATTTGTTATTAAAATAACTCTCTTCTATATAAAATAGAGGAAAATTTATTTACGGAATAAGCAAGAAACGCTAAAGAATTTAAGTATTTACTTTATTAAGAATATCCCCCATTTTACCACTTAGATATATTATTTATTTTCGTTAATTTATTATTATTTTTAATAATTTTCAAAAATAAACTTTTTGATCAAATAGAAGAGTATTTGCTATTTCTTATTCGATGATAAAATCAATTCTATTTCTTGTCTAATCTTTTGAGTTATAAATTAAACGAACAATATTTAGGTCCATGTTCATCCATCTAAATAATTTTATATTTACTTTTTTAAATATTTTTATAAATGTTGCTACTTTTTTTGAAAAATTGGCATTAAATCTAAACCTAAAAAATGTCTTTAATTTTATGATGACTAATATTCAAGAC
Source organism: Loxodes magnus (assembly GCA_946699065.1). NCBI lineage: Eukaryota > Ciliophora > Karyorelictea > Loxodida > Loxodidae > Loxodes > Loxodes magnus. The sequence goes on from CAMPDV010000308.1 coordinate 194,540, forward strand.
AATTTATCATATACGCTTATTTTTTCATTAAGCAATTTATAATATTCAATAGAAAAATTTACTTAAATAATCCAAAAATATATTTAAGTTACCTTTATAAATTTAATTTTATAACTTTAGATTCAAATAAACAATATGATATAAGTAGTTGGATGTAATAGGAACAGTTATTTAACTTAAATTTTTGTAATTTATGCTTAAAGCTTTTTGTGAATATCCCTATTATGAATTTTATGACTTATTGTATGAATTAAAATTTTTAAGTTTTTTACCTTAAATTTTAGATTTTTCAAGTCGATATATTTTCAGCAGGTTGCTATTTTAAAATGTTCTGATAATAAATATTAATAAATTTATATATTCTTAATATATGCTACAAAATTGAGGTAATTATATTTTATTTTAGATAAAAACAAAATTTATCTCTTTAATAATAAATCTTTTTTAGATAATGAGTAAATAAATAAAAAATAAGTAGCATATTTTATAATTACAGTTAATATATAGACAAAGCTAGAGAATTATTAGGATAAATTAATATTATTTTTCATAGTATTAATTGCTTTTCCGATTTATGCAATTTTATCGTCATTTTGATTCCAAACATGAAGTTCCCAGAAAAGTCTTGAACATTACTAAAATTTTGAATTTTCTCCAGGCAAAGTAACAAATATTCTCCATTCTCTTGTCTATCGGTAATTTATTATCTTAAATAAGTGTCTCCTTTTAACTGGAAGATACAATTAAAAGTTAAGACTTATTTCCTTTCTTATGTACTAAATAATCAAATCACAATCAACCGCTTAATATTTAATAGCTTTTTACGTTCCTCAATACTTGGATTTTATTATTATTCTATTTATTTCTTAAAATTATTTCAGTATTTCATAATTCCTTAAGAACCCAAGCAATCTAAAATTGCTTTTGTTACTTCTTTCGTTCTTAATACTTATATTCAAGGCTACGATTATCTTAAAGAACAATTATATTGTATGACATAAGAGATTCCTGTCGCTAATGTTTTCGTATAATTTATTTAGTCACTTTATTGGATATTGCTTTCGAAACTATCTTAACATTTTTAGTAAAAAGGGAAAGTTGTTATAGTTAAGCTTAGAGTTGTACATAAGATATGAAATCTATGTATCGTCTATTTCATAAGAAGTAATAATCGGCTAATTTAATAAAAACCCAAAAAGTAAGCTATTGTAAAGGTATAAAGTCCTATATTAGTCCCATATACTTAAATATTAAATTTCTAAAATTGAAGAATTATTTAAGCAATCAGAAATATAATCATTCTCATTGATAAATTAGAAGCTTAACTATCCAAATTCTTTTACTAAAAGTATAAAATAATCTATAATACATGTTTTATATTAATGAGATATAAGTTACTGTTTATCTAAATAACTATAACAAAAAGTAAAAAAATGTTCTTATTTTGAACTATAAAGTAATAAACGATCTATAAATAAACATAGTATTTATAATAATAATTAACTATTTTAAGTAATTTGGTTCTATAGAAATAAATGCATTATATAATTAAATAAATATGAGTATTTTTATTAAAGATTTATAAGAAAAGATACAAAAATCTGCTTGATTATTTAACAAATCAGGATATAAAAGATGAAATTAATGAGATATAGCTATGTAATAACTATCGGTAAATTATAAGGTTTAAAGGTTATTCAAAGTGCTGTCTATAGTTTACTACTAGTAGATGATTACAATTTTGTAAGAAATGATAAATGTATATTCTTTTATCGCATGATTTGTTATATCTAATTGAATAGCAATCAATTAAATACTCAACTATGTCGTAAAGCAATTTTTATAAACAATAGCTGATATCCTAATCTTTTTTAATTTCCCTTTTCTTTTTTACTCCCTTATATTTATACTTTATAAGTTAGCTATATAATTTCCTGATTTACAGTATATTATACATTGCTCGACTGTTTATCTTAAAATCTTTAATTATATCTTATTTATTTACTCTATAATTAGCATCTAAACCTTCTTTGCTTTTTTAAAGCTTTAATCACAAATCTTATTCCTAGCATATATTTAGTTCTTTGAATCTATTCTGAATTACTTTGCTCAAAAATTTAGCGTTGAAAATCTATCCAGCTTTGAGTAAATAAACATCTTTGCTTTGATTCGCTTTACTATTATTCTTTAGCAGTTTTAAGCTAATTTTCTATTATTTTATAGTGTTAATTTACATCTAGAATGAAAAGGCTTTCAAAAGAACTTTAGTTTAAATATATTTTTAACTAAATTTAATTTTAAATAGATTTTTAAGGTTCTTAAAATAATATAACCAATCTGCTGTAAATAAGTTATAAAGGTAGCTAAGTGTTACAGGCTAAAAATAAAGGAATGGGAATTAATACTCATTAATTGTAAAACTATGTAGTAAGAAAATACTTAAAGAGGAGTCTTTTTAGCATTTGTTGTCTTAACTTACAGATATAAAAATATAAGAGCTATTAATTAGAAATTTAATATAATAATATATCAGTAGATGAAGCAAGCCAATCGAAAAACTAAAGATATTTAAATTGATAGGTTTAAGATAATTAAGAGAGTTAGATTAATAATTTGGTCAAAAATAGTCAATTAAATACTTAGCTGTATTAAAGGTTTTTTTCTTTAACTTCGTGATTTATCTTCATTTTTGATATTCATATGGATATAAATTTGAGAAATTGTAGGAAATATTTTTAGTAAAATTTAGTACGGTTAGTGTAAAAAAATGGAAAAGAAAAATCCTCTACACTTTTTAGATAAATTTAAATAAGCAGAAATAAGAAAGTTTAAGTGATTATAAGTTTTTTATTACTATTTTTAAAACTTTACAAATATAAATAAGTGATTGGGGATGACACTGTACATCACCTATGTCTTCGATATTATAAAAAGAAAAATTGGATATTACTTTTATAAAAGATATTAAATTTAAAGAAAACAAAATCTTAGCTGTTTAGAAGCTTGTATACTAATATGATAAAATTTATAATAATTTATAATAAATTATAATTAAGAATAGCAAAAATTTAACTAAAAGCTTTGTAAGATATATAAGAATGAACAATTAATAAGTTCTGAAATTCTTAAAATATCAGTATAAAAGAATCAATTGAAAATGTTCCTTTATTCGTAAAATTTGGAGATTTTAATGAAGTGTATTTAGAAATATAAGCTAATCGTTAACAGTGTTTATAATATAAATTTGAATAATATCTTAGACTTTAACCAAAAATAATCTAATAAATGAACTGATTATTGGGATTATATACTAAACTGAGCAAACACACTTTAATGTTCTTTAATTTAAAATATTTACTTTATTTAAAAAGTGAGTGAGTTGTAATAAGAGGTTCCATAATTTATCATTTGATAGATATTTCTTTTTATATAAACTATTATATTATTTATGTAAAATCTACTATATTTTAATAAGTTTGATAATTAAATGTTAGATACTAAATTAAGATTAAGACTTATTTAAACGTAGATTAAGAAGAACACTCATAAAAATAAAGCAGAAACTATTTTAAAAGTTATAATTAAAGATATTTTCCAAAATATATAGAAACTATTTTATTTGTATTTTAGTATTTAGAACATTAAATTTAATTATTTTATCTAATTATCTTATGGTTTCTCATTAGAGATTATATATTACTAAAATACATTTCATTAAAGTATTTAGTTTATTTTTGTAATTTGATATATAGAAATTAAAATACCGGATATATTTACTTTTTATCATTCCATTAGGATATTTCAAATTTATTGTTATTAGTAATGGATTAAAATAATGCTTCTTATTTAAAAATTTCTCTTATGTGACGTCAAAATGAGTAGAAGAAATCTAGATGACGAGTTCAAAGGCATAAAAAAAAAGATACTTGGATTTGATTTAATTTGATTTGACTTTAAGATTTAAAGGTAAATTATTTTTTAACCGAAAAAAAATGAATAGAATTTGGAAGAAATGCAAAGATAAAAATTCCATCGAATCAAAATGCAAGAAGAAATAGATAAGACATATTATAACTACAAAAGGCAAAAAAATAGATTATTTCCTATCAGATATTTTGATTACAAATATCATTATTAAAACTAAATTTTATTATAAAGAATATTAGAAGATTACTAACCAGGTAAAATAATACTTCAAAACAAAAAGATTAGAATTAAATAGTAGTTATAAAAGCGCAAAAGGATAAGTTGATAAATTGGATAGCTTATTGATAAAGAAGAAATATATTAAGGAAAAATAACAAAAAATGTAAAGGAATAATATATGATATTAATAAATAAAAGGTAGAATGATAGATCCAATTAATTACAGGCCAATATCTATCATTAATCAAATACTGAAGATTATAGATCTTTAATTATATGATTAAGTATAGCTATATTTGTTTTAATGAGAAGACTAATTATATAGTATGATTTAAATCTGGTAAATCAAGCATATAACAACTTTCAATCTGAGGAAAATATAACAACCATTATGCAGCTTATAAATTTAAAACGAAACTTAGATAAGTAGATTTCTTTTATTATTTAAGTATATCTAGGTAGTTAGACAAAAAATTAAAAAGCTTAAAAGCATCATTCTTTTGAAGAAACCACTAATCCCTATATTTATATAAGAGAAGAAAATGTTCCATAAGCAATTTCTAATAGGAAAAGCTATTAGAATCGCATTTAGGGATATACTAATTTATAATTAGCTGACTTTCTGTTTTAAGTCATTATAAAATAAACCTTATAATACTAATTATGTATATAAATAAGCAAACTCACAATATCCATTATATAATCATAAAATAGCTTTCAATAAAAGTTTATTTTAATAGCTATGATAAGAGTAATACGGATAATCTAATAGTTCCTTTTAAAAACGAACAAAGATATTAATTTTAAAATAGCTTGCTTTAATACTCTAATTATTTAACTAAATTGATACATTTTACTGTTGAAAATCTATATAAATTTAAATAAAAAGTAAGTATTTTAAAGCTAATGAGTAAATACATAATTTAGTATTCCAAAGAAAACTAAAAATATAAACTTCAAAGCTAATTAAATATAAAAATATAATAAGCAATAATATTTATCACTTTCATTAGTAAAATTAAATAATTATAAAATGCTATTATTTAAGTGAATTAATATAGCAAATTTAAGGTTTAAGATTTCAATTTAATATTATTGATAAATTTTATAAGCAAATATTTATTAAATTGATAAGGATATAAAATTTAGGCTTCTAATATGTTTTGTAGAAATAGTAAATAAAAAAGGTCTATAAAAATATTTTATTAGTAAGCCAAAAAATAGATATAACTTTATTCTACTTCAGTATAATGAAATAAAGAGAATATGCTTAATTAGCACTACTAAAATTAAGTTTAATTAAGTAATTGATTAAAAAGAATAAAAAATACCAATATTAAGAACATAAAATTAAATAATCCATATAAAATTAGACAGATAAATAAAAATTCTTATTTAAGCTATTATTTATAGAATTTAAAATAAACTATAAATTAATAAAATAAAATAAGAATATAGTAATTTATTGAGGAAAATAATGTTATAGAGAACTAAATATTAGTGATTATCGGAATGAGAGAAATAAAATAATTGAATGTTTAAAGTATAGAATTACATCTTGTAAGATTATTGAATCTAATGTATATAATAGATATTAAATAAGGATTTATTGATAAAATAATATAAGATACAGAAAGACAATGTATCAACAAATAAAATAGATTTGATTGATAAATGCTCACGATAATAAACCATGCCACCTTTGTCTAATGCAATTAGATATGTTGGCAGATAATAAAAGGATATAAGTAATGTTTTCCTTCATGTCTATTAAATATCACTTGATTTAATCATGAAAGATAAATCGACCATTATCTGCATTTTGTAATATCGAACTAAATTGTTAAGAACACAATTAAGGCATAAAGGCTTTAATGGTATGTGAAAGACAAAATTGAGGATTAATTTTACACAACCGCAAACTGAACATGAATAGAATGCCTACTCCAAAAATATACACTTAATAATTTCAAAATATCCAAAAATTTCCTAATATTACATATACGACAGCGAATAAGCAATTTAGAAGAGAAATTATTAGTATATATAAAATAATATTACTATTATAAGGTTTTCGCAAGGATCTCAATGATCATCATTACTCTGTTGAGTTTCCTTTTTGTATGAGTGGAAGATTTGATAATTTTGAACATATTATGATCTATATTTCTATATAGATATAAAGAAATTACTTAAAAAAAGGTTGAAAATTATGATTTAAGGTGTCTCATAGTATATGATCAAATTTACATTAACTATTTACCAACCTATAAATTAGAATTTTGGATTTATAAATAAAAATATTCCACAAAATGTTACTTGAAAGAAGACGAGAGTTATTTACGTCGGAAAAAGCTGAATAAGAATATGTTGCAAAGAATGATTGAGAAAGAGATAGTACTATGATGAACATTGCGAAATTAATGTCTTTTGAGAGAAATCATTCTAACAATTAAATAGTCGAAAACAATTTTTAGTTTAAATTTTGATAAATCAATCATATAAATAAAAATATTCTTACATCTTATATATAATTAGATATAATATGATAGCTAAATATATAATAAAATTGTTTTCATTTTGCCTAAATATGAGAATAAGAAAAATAATAATATCTTATCAATATCATAAGGAAAATAATACAAGGAATAAATATAACAAATAATGACAATATAAAATTAAAAAAGTATCGTAATAATTACTTTAAACAGAGAAGAAATAATTTTAAGTTGACTATCTATAAAAATAAATCAAAATCCTATCAATAATAAATAATAAATGATTAAATTTTATTATTTAATAATAATCATAAAATATAAATAAAACATATTTTATTTTATATATTTATAAACTTTTTACTATAGTAGAATAGAAATGGATTTGGAATTAGAAAATAATTTAATTTATGTAAAAATTATAAAAAATGCAAAAAAAATATTTAGCAAAATTTTAATTAAAATTTGCTAGAATAAAAAAATATATAATTAATTAATTTAAATAATATAAATAATCCTTGTTAGGAAAATATTTTTCGTTTCTATACAATAATGGCTTTTGTCAAAGCTTTATATAATAAAATACTGCTTGTAAATCTTAAGAACTATTTGATATAATAAATAAAGAAAAATGATAGAATGATATTATATCTATCTATATTTTAATATCTTAGAAAGCAATTTAATTTTTAAATTAGTTTTCGAAATAAAATTTATTTTCATAGTAATATAAAAATTAATTTTATGCTTTTTAGCAAAAAAATTAGCTAATATAAGCACAATAAAACTTATCGATCCTTTTTAGTAAAATATATAACATAAACTATCTTTTTTATTTACTTTAATACAGAGTGAAATAAAAAGCATTGAAAGTTATATTTTCCAGTCAATGCTATAAATTTTGAAAAAATAAATCAGTACGATTCTTTATTTCTAGATTTCCAATTATGATATGGTTTTTTCATAATCTTACCATGAAAAGTAAATTAATTTCTAAATTTTTTTAATTTTTAACAGAAATAGGAAAAACTAATAAATTTTTTTCAATTAACATTATACTTTATTTTATTACTAAATTTATACTTATGAATTTAATATAGCATATTAAAACTATTATTTAAATTTATGCTATTTCAGAGAAACCTAAACTAGCCTTATATTTCTAACAAGTAAAATAGAAATTCAAATTAGAGTTAGTATATGATTCATTATTGTTACTTATTTAGAAATAAAAAATTAATTAAATAAAAATTTTTTGATTAAAAGATTAACTTTATAAATGAATACTTTCATTAAGCTTTTAATAAATTGTTTATAAACTAGAAATATATCATTTTATTTTAACCATGCTTAATAGCAATTTTCTATAAAATAAAAATTGATTAGATAGAAAAAATTAATAAATGAAGTATAAAAATTCTTGATTTGTTCGCTAATGAATCTGATAATAGAACTGAAAAATATATTCTAGCAGATATTATTAATTAAGAATAATATTATAAATAATAAAAATTAAGAGAAAAGATTAAAGTAAAAGTATTATTTAACTTATAACTTTAAATTTAGAAAGTATTTATTATTATTATTGATATATATTTATTTTTAGTAGGGAGGAGCAATCCTCCAACTAACTTATATTCTTGTACCAGGAAGTACTTCAGTAGCGATGAACTGAGCAAGAATCTTGGTAGGAACTAAGCAGGAAAGAACTGGAGGCATTAAGTAACGGTTGATGAAAAATACCAGAGGATTAAGTCTTTTGAGGCATAAATCCGACCTTGCTCTATTAGAAGGCATCATCGAGAGTGCTTAGCACTTTATAGTCCAATTTATTTAAGATTAAATAAATTAAACGAAAAATTAACTCTATAGATTAATAATCAAGTTATATTTGCTAAGATACAAAGAAAATTAAAGGAGAAAGTTTTAAGGTTTGCAATATTTGATTTAATCTGCTTCAAATGGTATAAATAAAGGGTAAAATATTATATTTTAAATAACCTTTAATTAAAAATCCAAATTCATTATTTATTGAATCTTTTGTGATGATTTACTGATTCTTTTTGACTAAATCATACAATTAAATTTTTACAGACTAGTTCAAAATTAAATTTTATTTGCATGTAGATTGTTTTATTACCTAATAGCATTCTATAACAATAATCTTTGATTAAAATTAATCAGTCTCTTTCTAAGAATTTACAGTTTAAATATAATTAATATTTAGAACTATAATTCTTAAACTTTGAACTTCTAATTTTAGGTTTTAAACTTATTTTTATCTTATTCAAATCAAATTTTTTAAGGTTTTAAAAAGGAATTTTCTGAACTTGATTCTGCTAAAATGAGACTATTCAACAATCTGAATCATTAACCAAACCACCAATACCACAAATTAACTTCTTTTTATTATAAATTGTAAGTTTTGTCTTATAACAAAGAATAAGATACAAACTATAATAATTTCAAACTTCGTTGACTTCTAAAATCTTTATAAAACTTAGGTGGTAATATTAGAGTTTGTATTTAGAATAGGATTATAAATCTTATAATGATTGCTAAGAGTATAAATCTAAATCTTTTAGGAATAAAAAATTCTATAATTTAATTTTTTTCCCGAATTTAAACGACAAAATAATAAATATTTTACTATGCTTGAGAATTATTATTTCAAATATTTATAAACTTACTTTAAATAAGATATTTATAGATATTTATAAAATTATTATAAAGCTATACTTGAATTTTTTGTTTTAAATAAAAAAATTATTTGTGCTTTTTAATTTACTCATATTAGAATAAAAAATTAAAATATTGCTTTAGTAATTAACTAATCTTCTATTTGCTATAATCTTGATTGATTTTTTCTAAAATGTTTCGTAATTATAAAATATTAACTTTCTTTCGTTAAATGTTTTTTGCATTTTCTACTTAAAAGGAGATTGACATAATCATCTTCAACCTCCTTTTATACTTGGTGTTGCTTTAAAAAATATTATGCAATAATTTACAAGAACTAAGACTATCTCGACTCCACTAAGTTCTTTTTATTTAAAAAATACCATGTAATATTCTGTATAACAAGACTTTTACTATAAATAATATCATTCACTTATTTATCTTCTAGAAGGCTTATTTAAGAACTTGATAACCAAATATAATGTAAGCTATTCTATTGCAATTTATATTTAAGACTTTTCAAAAGTGAGAAGCTTCTTTAAAGCCTTTGAATAATAGATAGTATGACTAGTAAGTTCTTACCAAAAAAACTATAATTTCTCTATGAATTCTTCAGAAGTTAAACTACTTCTACATTCGGCTTAGAAAGTGTAAAAAATCACATAAAATTTAAATCTCAAAGATTCAAATTTTTACGCCTAAATACTTAAATGCAGCCTTTTGCTTTGAAAAAATTTAAAGGTAAATTCTTTCCTAAAGTATTTCAATCATCTTTTTGATGCATACCTGATTTTATAAATTTCTCTTATATTTATAATTATCTTTTATATAACTAAATTTATTACTTTTTATCTCTAAATTATTATTAACAGCATTATAGTTCAATCATTAAAATACTTATGCTCAAATGTTTTATTATTTTCTGCCTTTATAATAAACCACCTGATCGTTTAGAACGATTCAAAATGCTTGTAAAGGTAAGCAGTCTTCTTATAAATCTTATTTTTAACTTCTACTTGCATTATTTTCTAGATCTTAGCTAACAATTTTACCCTCAGTTAATTATATTTAAGTAAGGTCTAAATTGAACAATAAAAAAAGCTATATAATTATATTTAATATTCATTATCTAAACTTAATTTTCCTTTTGATACTAAGATTTTTAAAGAATCTCATCTAATTATTTTTATTCTTGTTTCATTCTAATGTACTACATTTACTTTTTATAGTTATTATTTAAGCTATCTAAGTATATTTTCTAGTATATATTTCAATATTTAACGGGTATAAATCTATTATGAAGGTAAAGTTTATTAATTGCATTATATGGATAAAGATTATGTTCGAACAGGAGTTATGTTGCATAAGTATTAGTAAATTATTAATAGCTACTATTATTTGAATTTAGACGCTCATTAAGCTTTTATTATAGTCTTAATCAACTTTGTATTTATTTAGTATATCTGCTCATAGAATACCCTAATATTAATGAGTTTAAAACTAGATATTTTTTATAGTCTCTATAATTTTTAATTTGCTTGTTTCAATATATTTAATTTTTCAGCTTTGAATGCTAAATAAATTATAGGGATTTATTCTCTTAATTACCTATTATCATTAACTTAATAGCATAATGATTGGTATTTTATATTTAAATTATCATTAGACTGTTTAATTATAACTATGAAAAAAGAATATATAAAAAAGGTAAGATAGCTGAAAATTAACTATGGACTCAGATAGTACACTTTCAAGCAAGTGGAGGGCATATTTAATAATGAATACCAACATTGTTTGGAAGATTTCAGCTTTGAGGGCTAAATCCTTCCATTTTAATCTCATCCTATCTAACCTTTCTTGAGGAATGATAAGTATTATATAAATGGCACCGTAGAAAGAAGCAAAAAATTGAACCCTTGCATAGGTTCGATAAAGCTGAAAGGCAAATTTATCTATTTTATTTTATTTAATAACAAAAAATAATTTTCCACATATTTAGATGCTTATAAATTAATCTTTTAATGTGGATAAAATAATTTAATTATTATTTAATAAATAAAAGTTTAAAATCTAGCTATAGTCACTATCCTCTATCTTTATTTTCTGATTTTTTTACTCTATTTATATATTTCCTCTACTATCTTCTGAAGCTTATTTTTTCTATAACCGTCTTCTCTTTTTATTTTAATGAAAATCATCTCATCCTTTTCACTAAATCTACTATCTTACTTCTTATATAAGTTGGGGTATAAGGCACAAATGTTTTGAGATTATTTTATAACTTTATCCAATTTTCTGAGTAGCAGAAACATTGATCTAGAGCTTAAAGCGATTAAAATTCAACATATCTGTTACTAGCAAGAGCTTTGGATTATATTTAATGCCCTATAATTTTTCCGCTTTGATATATTACTCTACTCATATTAAAATCAAGCTTTCCAGCAACAAACTATAACAATACCTTAATTTATATTAACTACCCTTTTTATTTATCAACCATCAAAGTTTAATTTTCCTACAAGCATTTTTTATTACTTTGCTCAGCAACACATTTAAAAGCGAAAAACACTTTATATAAACACCTCATATTTATAGGAAGGCAAATAAAAATTATGAATAGCAAATATATAAAATATCAAAAAATCTAATAAAGTATAACCAACATTTAATTAATCTTGTCATAATTTAAACATTTAACTGACATAAAGTGAGGCGATATCATAAAATAAATATATTATTATGAAGAAAAAATAAAGCTTCTAACTGATTTATTTTAGAATAAATTATGATTATCGCTATGAGAATGTTTTAGTGTTTATGTCTACTAATTAAGTTTGCTTTAAAGTGCTTAGTTATTAAATGGTAGAAAAATCTTATTCTTATCTATATAATGTGGATCCTGAGGATAGTTTAATCAGAGCAAATCCGTTCAAAATTCTATAAATTCCTTCTGATGTTAGTGAAGGTAAAACAAAATCCGCTTTTAGAAGCAAAATTTCTAGTTCAGACAGAGATATGAGAAGACGTGCTACTTTGGCGTGTGAATATTGCTTAGATAGAAATAAAAAATTTAAGCCCAATTTCTATTATGCTCTAATTGGAAATGTTAGATTTTTGAAATAGTGTCGATAATTTCTAGATGATGTTGACGAAAACGACGAGCTTGGCAGAACTGTACTATATATAGCAGCTAGATCAGGATATTTTGACGTTTGCTAACTTGCTCTAAAGATGGGTGCTAGTGTGAATGAACTTCACTAATGTGGAAGTACACCACTTCATGCCGCAGCATTTTATGGTCATTAAGCTATAGTTGAACTTTTGATTCAATATGGAGTAGATACTCGAATTAAAAACAAATGAAACGGAACGGCTCTTAATGAAGCAAAAACAACAGTCATTGAATAAATAATTACAACAGGAATGAACGATAAAATTGATTCTCTCGCTTCTAAACTTATTTCTAATGGATTGGGCACTAATGTCAAGCTTATCACTCATGGTTAAAATACTATTGGAATTAGGATTCTCCGCAATTTCTAGAATTAAGATTCCACTTCCAGAGCGATCGTAAATAGCTCGGAATTTTAGTATGATTGGGATCCTGCTTGGCATGGAACGAAATATGCCTATCTTGAATCGATTATGTAGAGTGGCCTTGTCTGTAGCGGATAAAAAACACTAAACGGATAATTTATAAAACCTCCTTCCGGTCATTATAAATTAGATGAAACTCATTTCGGAATATAAAATTGGGCGAAAGCTATCTTTTTATCTCCAAGTATTTTTTATGCTGCTGATGAATGTTACTCGGAAAAGATCACAGCTCATAAAGACAGTTGGCGTATATTAATACAGGCCAGAGTCAAAAAGGGAAGTTTCAAATCTTATGATCCTACCACTTACAAATATGAACCAATAGAAGGAGAGCCTGCTTAGCCAGAGTGAAGAGTTGAAGTTAGGGACACTCAAACTACTAATCTAATTATGAGAACAGAAAGTAAAAGAAATGTTATAGTAACTGGCATCGTTTTCGTATTGAATGACTTTCTACTTAACGCTAAAAACTATGTTGATGGTAATCTTCTCGCTGATTGGTCAACAAGTTCAAAAATATTCTTTAATACATGAAGTCAACATTTTATAAATTTATTTTTATTCTTTTACCTTAAAATTTTGTATTTCTAAAAAGGATATCTGTAACTAAATCAAATAAACAATATCTTATTAAAGTGAAAAGAATGAAAGTTTATACTTTTAATACATCATTTTCCTTTCTATATTTAATTAAAACAATTAAGCACCATATATCCTTAGTTCCTCTCAAATTTATAATATCTCGAAAAAGATTAAGGTTACTAGATCCTTCTTTTCTTTAAATTTTATATCTTCGTTCCCCATTCTTAATTATTCAAATATGAGTATTTTAATAATTAATTCCAAAACAAGTTACTCTTCATATATGGAAGTTATAATTTTACCTTCTTAGATAATATTTTTTAATTTGCTTCTATTTATCCATTCTTCGAAATAAAAATTTATGTGTTTTCGCTAGAAAATAACTAGATTTATTTATGAAAATCCTAATTCGGATATAGCCTTTTTACCTCAAAAATACAATAAATTTAACTTCACTACGAAATATATAGTAGAAGCATTAAAAATACGATTTAGATATTTAAAGAACTTATGATTTCAAAGAGTTTAGAAAACACCTCAATATTTACATCTAAAAAAATCCTTCTAAGCATACTTTCAACGGAATGCAGCAATGTCAACAACAAAAAGATTTATTATCTAAATAGAAATTAATTAAAAAAGATTTTCCTTTATTAGCATACACTAAATATGCTAGACATCTAATTCAAGAAACTATCTCAATCTATAAACTAAGAATTTATACTTATAAATTTTAATATGAACTGAATCAGCGATATATCAATACTTAATTTAATAAACTTTGTTTATGTAGATAAGAATTTGTACATTTTAGCACATTTCAACTTTAAACTTTATATATACTTTTTTAAGAATTTTAATAAACATAAAATAATTAATGAAAAGATTGTAAAAGACTATTTTTATTAGAATCAAACTATATTAATAAATAATTTACAAAAATATGAGGATTAAAGTAGATAAAAATATTTCACCAAGAATTATTTAGAAGATAATTAAATTATTTTTAAAGACTAGAATGAAGAAAAAACAGATTATATTAATAGAAACCCATAAATAGATTTAATCAGTTAATCAAGTCCTTATCAAGATGAGAGTAAAATAGAATCATGATTAAAAAAGTAGAAATTTTTAATTTTAGCATAATTTGCATGATTATATTCTAATAAGAATACAAATATGTCAAAATATTTCTAATATTGAAGCTCTTATAATTTATTGTTATTATTATTAAAATTCAAACAATATGAATTATAAAGAATAAAAAAAATGTATTTGAATATTTCAATTTAAAAATAGATAAGCTATAAATCTTGAAGTAAAAGATGCTAAACAACAGAGAATTTGGATATCTCTTTAATAATGTTTGCTTTAGTTTTAATATTGACCATTAATGCTTTAATATTCTATGAAATAATATGAAAAAGTTAAATATAACACTTTTAAGTTTGAAACAAATAAAACAATTTTAAATCAGAATTTAAAAAGAAAATTCATAAAAGCATAAAAGCATAAAAAAATGTAAGTTAACTAGATAATTAAAATCAAATTATAAATAAAATATTTTATAAATTAGATCAACAATATTCTAATAATTTTTTGACAAAATCAGAAATTTAAATAATCTAATTTTTATAATTAATAATTTTTTTAATTTTTATTCAGACCAAGTAAAGTTTACTTTTTGATTGAAGTTTGAAAAATTTTAATGCTTGAAAAGTTCTCCTTTCTCAAAGAATTTTTTGATCTGTCCATTAATTCTTGCTTTCTCATCCGATCTTCCAGTTGTCAATGGAATGAAAGTTTTTGCCTTGCGTCAGATCAATTTGTAGTCAAAAACAAGCCAACTTTACGCTATTATTAAGATTAATTCTTACTTTTACTTAAAATTATTTTAAGAAAATCTTTATAATTAGATTTATTAGGAAAGTATACTCATTTTCATTTTTAAGTAGATATTTTTCTCTTTATGTTTTTCTTTTTTAAAAATGTAATTATTTTTTAAGCTTCTTTATAAGAGATATTTTAGCTTAAGATATAGGTGTAATTTTAGAAGGTTAGTTCAACTTATTTACTGTCTTAATTTTTAGAGTTTTTATAGTTAAAAACAATTAACTTAAAATTATAAAGATTATACTTTATTTACGATATTCATTTTATATATGCATATTTTTTCTCTTATTTATTAAAAAATCTCAATTTTTTGTTATATTAAACACTTTGGTCTTCATAAACTTCTGCTAGCAAATTTTAAGACTCTTTTTTTCCAATAATTAAATACATAAATTCAACCTTCCTTCAATTTCATTTTTTAACTTATAAATAGTAAAATAAACTATTTCTTAATATCCTCAAATATAACTTATATATACTAAGAATTAATTATTTTAAAAGGTATTTAAAAGATAATAAAATCTATGTAAATCAATTTAATTTAATACTATATATGAACAATATCTTTTAATTATACTGTAAGTTATTAAATTTCATATGTTACTTGAATGTTGATATTATAAAATTGGAATTTTAAGGCCACATTTTCAGTATAATTTAAAAAAGGCTTAAACTTATTAATTATAAATTGAAACTAAAAACGATGCAACTGATAAAATTATTGTAAGTAATGAAATACTAAAAATACCAAAATAAATAAATGATGAAATTAAAAACTAAAGGAGTAATAAAAAATATTTATAAGTATATATTCCTAATTAACTGTATATCAAACTACATAAATTAATTAAATAAAAAGTTTTAATTTATTATACTATAGTAATTTATTATCTCTAATAAGAAATAAAAAAATAACTAGATAAAATAATTAAAATTTATTTATTTAAATGCTATAAATCATAAAAAATTGCTTCAATAATCGTTGATTAATCAATTTAATTAATTAATTGAGATATCAAAGATTTTTAACATGGTTATGTATAATTATATTTCTATTCTAATTCTTAGATAGTATAAGCTTATAAATTAATACTGTACTTATTTAATAATATGTAAAGCTATTTAAATAAATAAATAAATTTAAAAAGGTCATTAAGATAGATTGCAGATATTATTATATTTAATATATAAATATGATTAAAATTAATAAGCAAGATCTTTTTATTCTGCTTATTATATACTTTATAATTTTAAATTTTTGCTGAGTAACAAATTCGATCAAAAAGTTTATTCGAGTTTATGAAATTTGGAATAAAAATAAAATGAATTCTGAGGGAAGAAAGATTTTTCGATATAATGCTTCCTAAATTTTTTTTAAATTCATTCCTTTTCTGCCTGAAAATATATGCTTAAAATTTAAGAGAAATAAACTAAATATCCAGTTTTGCCGAGTAGTTTCAAAAAATTGTAACATTAAATTGCTTCTGTTTAGAAATTAAAGTCACATTTTTAAAAATTTGAAAGAAAATTGACAATTTTAAAATGAAGCAGAAATTAAGATATCAAAATAAAAAATTTCTCTATACATTTAAATTTATAAGAATAATAATTTAATTTTACAGAATTTGCATTCTAAGATTTACATATCATTCAAATACAACTTAATTTCTAAATAATTAAAATTAAATATTTTTTAATATTATTATTAAATATATTTAAATCTTATATTCTTAAAAAAAATTTACATTTTCAAATTTTAAGGAAATAACAAAAAAAAAATTTAACTTTAATTACTATCAGAAATGTATTTTATTTTAAATATATAATTATTTAAGATAAAATATATTTATTTGTTAAAATCTTTAATAACAAAATTTGATTATTTAAATTATAATTTTGATTATTTTTATCTCATTCTTATAGAAATTTAAATTATTTAAGTATTATAAAACTGATATAATGTTTGATTAAAATTCCTTTTATATTTCTTTAAAGCTAAAATTTTAGCCAAATTATTTCTTATATAGTAATTTAAACTAACTATTCTATTAAAATTATCTATTTATTATAAGTTTATAAATTTATTATTACTTTATATTAATTTAATTTTCAAACCAAATATTATTCCTTAATAAAATTTTACTTATTTAATCATTTAAGAAAAAAGATATTTAAATAGTAAAGTGAGAGTTAATTTATCATTATTTCTAAATTATTTCTAATTAATTATTGTGATTTTTGCTGCTTCTACCTATGATTAAATTATAACTGTTAGAATTTATTTTTTTAAGTTTATTTACTATAATAAATATTTAAAGTTATTTTATGCTTTTTTATTTTGCATGCGTTTATATCATTTTATAAGCTTTACATAATTATAATAATTATTATTATATCAAAATATCAAAATTCTTTATTAAAAAGAGGATTAATAATATTAAATAATTAGAATCTTAATAAATCATTTCTTAATATTTTAAGCTTTAAAATGTATTTTAATCTTATAAATCCGTAAAATCCTAACTCAGATACTACTTTTTTATTAGAAAAATGCACTAAATTTAATTTACCATACTAGAAACATATAAAGAAATGTATATATTTGTATAATTTTGACATTTCACATGTTTAGATAATATGGAATTTTATAAACTCACAGAATAAAAAATAAAACATTAATTCTTAATGGAATGTCTCTCTAGGAATACACTTATGCCAACATCAAAAAGAATTATAGACTAAATAGAAAATAATTAAAGTGTATTTCTGAAATTATTTATACCAAATATAATAAACACTATATTAGAGAGACTATTTCTATCTATAAACTGAGGACTTTTTCTTATAATTTTCAATAAGAACTTATTAATCGCCACATTAACGTTAGATATAGCATTATTTGCTTTTGTGGCTAAGACTTTGATGAAACTGATCATATTTTTGATTGTTAATACTATGCAGATATTATTGAGGAACTTGAAAGTCATAAAGCTTTTAAAGAAAAAGACAAGAAGAAACTAATTCTTTATGACTAAAACTATATAAACAAACATTTTTGTAAAAGTCAAATTCCTAAAAAGATAAATTAATTAAAAATTTTCATTCTAAATTACTAAAAAAGCGTATTGAAATGTTTAAACTACAAGACTAACTTTTAGAAGATTTTCTAGAAAGAAAAAAAAAGATAAATTTCATCAAGACAATAAATAAAAATATATGATAGAGAAAGAACAAGAAGAAGCTTGGTTGGCATTTGCAAACTTTTATCTTTCAACATATTTGTAATATTTATAGTCTAAGCTATATTTTCTGCATATATGTCTCAATATTCTTAAATATTGAAACTATTATATTTTAATTAATTAATTAATCTTATAAATCTGTTGAAATATAATTTAAAGCAACATATTATTAATAAATTTATATTAATAAAAAAATTAATAAAAATAATGTTGACCAATAAGTCAATAACTATAATTATTTTATTTAAAAAAAGTAAAATTTTTTCTAGTTTGCATAGTAACATAAATAATGAAATTTTAAACAAAATTAGATTATAATTTAGGAATATGTAAAATTAGCGTGTAATTTATTTTTTTTATTTTCTAAGATTAGTTAAAAATTACTATTTTTATAACTATTATTTTTAGATTCCAAAATAATCAAATAATTAATCAGTATTTGAGATTTATTAATCTCACTAAATTTTTAAATTCATCGTTATACAAAATATTGTAGAACTTAATTTCTTAATCTTACAAAACTAAATTTTAATTTCTTTGTCCATTTTTATTAAGATTATTAGAAGTTTTATTATTTAAATGAATTAGCATAAAATTCTTTAAATTTTAATTATAAGCATTTAATTTAACCTCTTATTTGAAAAACTCTTCTTTTATGGTTTGAAACTGAGAAACGCTGATGAATAAATTTACAATTTTTCTTTTATTTAAATTTGTTTTTAATAATTTATCTTGATAGGAGATTTATATTTTACCTCAATTACCATTAAAATTTGGTGTCATTTAAAAATAAGAAGTAATAACTTCAGTAACTTAAACCTTTTCTACTTCTCTTATTGTATTTTAAATGAAAAGTGATAATGAATATTCTTTATTATTATTCTGATAATAAAATCAATTAAATTACTTTCTAAATAGATCTCAAAGATTTAAGCGCCCAAATGACATCACTGAATTAAAAGATAAGCTTTTCTTTCTAATCCACTTAATTATATTGATTCCACTATTTATTATTTAAATTTAAAAATTCAAAATTAACCTCCATTTATATTTTAATTTTTAGTTATTATTTTATTTGCTATCTATAATAGTTTTCTTCTTTAATTTTATACTTCATATAGATTTTATAGTTTCATCACCTGATTAGCTGCTGAATCTTACTGGATTTTCAATCTCTATTTGATTTAAGTTATTCTAAATTTTATCCTCTGCAAATATATTAAATCATGATTATTAAATTTTGATTTAGCTTCTACTATATATCATATTTATTTAGTTATAATTTGATTAATATAATATTTATAAAGTTTTCACTAAATTATTTAGTTAATATTTTTAATCTTAAAGCCAACATTTTTTCCTTAGTTTATAATTAAATAATTATTTTACTTAATAGTTAATAAAGGTAATTATTTTTATCGTAATGCTGATTGGAATTCCTTTCTTACTTATTAGAAATTTAAATTTTTCTATTTTCTCTGAAGGAAAATTAAAAGATATAAGGTATTAAAATATTTTGATTAGATTATAAGTATAAAATTTAGAAATTAAATAAGCTTTGAATGTAAGTTTAAATTCAAAAACGATTAGCTTTTCCTATTATTATCAGTAATTTAAATAAAATTAGCATAACTATCAAACTTTTCTAGGCAATAATTTTAGAACCCCATCGTAACTAAATAACCTTAAATTAAAAATTTATTAATTAATTCAAGATTTACGAATAAGACTGAGAAATTTAACCTGCTAGTTTTCTTTTAGGTAGCCTTAAATATAATAAATGAATAAAATAAATAATGCTAAATGATATTACATAAATGGACTAATATATTATAATGTGATTATAATTAGAAATATAAACACACAACAACTAAAAAAGTACTATATTAATATGCAAATTATTTCTATTATATAATTGACATAATTTTGCCATTTAAAATTTATATTTAGAACTAAGATAGAGTAAATATCACTCTAGTTATTTGTCTCTTTGTACATATAAAAAATAATAATGTTAAACTAAAAAAATAATAAATTAAACAATAATAAAAATAGAAGCATTTCATGACATAAACAATAATCATATTTTTTTAATAATAATATACTGAATAGTTATAATCTTTAACTAACATACTTTTTGCATTTTTTCCATCTAAATTATTTAAATTTTCTCTAATAAAAATTTAGTTTTTTCTAGTTTCAGTTTTTTCGATTTACTAAAGTAAAAGTTTAAAAAACTATAAATTTTAGCTTTTTTCATAATAAATCTTATGAATATTATTAAAATCCAAGTTAGTAATTTACTAATTTATTAGGTTTAAAATTTATATATTAAACCAATTATTCTATCTACCGATATACTATTTCCTACTTGCTTCATTTTTTACTCATTATTAGTTTAACTTAAATAAATAAAAAGTTTTAACAGATAAAAGAGTTATTGAAAATAGTATTTTAAACTTAAAATTTTAATAAATTCAAATAAATTTTGTCATTAAACTAACTTTTATAAATTAAATAAAGTAATTTTTTTTTGACTGATAGGCATTTGATAATAAATGAATCGACAACAAAAATTTGACATATAAGAATAAGCAGGTAATTTGTTTACGAAAAAATGATTAATATAATTATATTTGATCTTAAATATTTTCTACCACTTAATTAACTTTGCTTAATTCATTTTTTTAAGTACACCTTGTATTTCATTAAACCATAAAAATACTATTTTTTAAATAGATTTTTATAAAGGTTTGATACTTTTAGTTATAGTAATTTTTTAATTATTATAGGAGATAAGAAAATATTTCAAAGGATTTCTAAACTTCTTCTTACAACCTATTAAAATTTTGGTATATAATTTAAAAATTTAATGCTAAACTATTCTATCTCTTTAAGTCTAAAATTTAAAATCCAGAAATTAAAAAAATAATGTTAAAAAATGTATAACTCAGAATTTAGATTAATAGCCAAGTGTTAAATAATTTAATTTTTTGTAGGTTCTAAAATATGAAAGTAAAGATTAATGTAAATAGCTAATTTAAAATAAAGTAATAAAATTTTAATTTCTATATTTTTAAAATCCCTAAATTTTTCTTCTTTTTCATTCCAAGAAGGTTTATATAGAAATCTTTTTTATATATAAAAAGAAGAAAACAAAAAATAAATATCTTTAAGATTAGTTACTACAATCCTGATAATCTTAATTTAATCTTTAATTTATATTTTAAACATTAGTAGTGTAAATAAAGAAGATTCTACTATCAAAAGTATTTAAAGTTTTTTGATTTTGGTACTTAGAATTTTAAGATGGAAATTATGAGTTGCAATTAGATTATTCACACGAATCTTCAAAATATATATTTTAGGAGAATCTGATCTCTCAAAATTTGAACTTGCTTAAGTATATTCGTGCTAATTAACTATCTTAATTTTAGATAATTAAAGGACCAAACCTTCAAAGTATCACTATTTAAATGAGGTAAAACTAAACTTAATTTATAACATTAAGATATAAAAGGCTTAAAATTAATGAAAATATAGCATATAAAGGAATATAAACAGTTTCGCTTGGTATAAACAAATTAAATAACTAATAAGAAAGTAGTTTTTTGAAGAAAGATAAACAAAATAATGACATGAAAATATATTATTGAAAGAAAGTAAAAGCATATAATAAATAAATACATGGATACTTAATAATTTTCTCTTGATAAATTAAAAAATTAAAAATTAAAACCTTTTTATGATATCTTTAATTCTAAAAATTTACTCAAATTAATTACATCATAATAATATTAAAAAAATAATATATTTTTTTAATTTTTTAATTAATTTTTAGATATAATCTTACTAAATAAGGAAGATAATCAAATGTTTATTTTACTATAGATAAATAATTTAGCAAAAATGTATTTGAATTCAAATAACTTATCTTTGCTAATAGGTTAGTATTTCTGATAGTAAAAAATTAGGTAATAAAAAAATAATTTTCAATTCTTTTTAAAGGATTTCCTTAAATTTTAATAATATAATAATATAATATACTTAAAGTTCAAAACTGTTTATCTTTGACAGGATTTGCAACCTGCTTCCGATGACCACTATTTTTTTATGTGGTTGGATTCCACAAGCTTTTTGTGTTGGAAGCTTAACCTAAAAGTTCATGCACAGAATCTTTTGACTGGAACAATTTTCTTTTATAAACTCCATTTTTAGTTATAAATAGTCTTGTGATCTCTTTTCATGTTTTTTATTCGTTATTTCTTTTGAGCATTTAAAAGTTTCAACATTTTCTTAATAAGTGATTTTGATATTAACAAAATAAGCATTTTTTTCTTTAGGTTTTCATTTAAGTTTTTAAATTCAAAAATCTTTCAATTTAATCAATTCTTGTTTTCATTTAAATTGTTTCAATTCTATTTCCTTCTTCAACTTGTTGTACTGCAGATTGAGAGATTATTTAGATTTCTTATACAACTTCGACCTGCATTGCTACACTTGATGATGGAGGTTATTAAGATTAAGATCAAATTTATTATCTAGTAATTTACTTGTTATTTACCAATATAGTCTTGAGTTAATCTATTTCATTGTTTAGTTGATCATAGTTGGTTAAAATTTCTCTAAGTTAAATCGAAAGGTTATAAATAGTTTCCTCTTGTTTCTTGATAACTGATTTAAGTTACCCTATTTGTTCTGCGTCAATTCCATAAGTTTCAGGACCAACCATGCGCTTACCTTAATAAGGAGATGAGGAGTTTGAGTTCTCAGTGGCCTGCTGTTTTTAATTTTAAATAAGAAGAGCTTTTATTTAGCCTTCTTTTTCTCGCCTTTACTAAGATGTTGCCCGATATGAAATTCCATTTTTTTTAATATGATTCCTTAAATTTTAAAGTTGTAAAATGTAAGTGTATAAACTAATATTTAAGAATACATCTTAAACTTAACTTAAATCTTGATTTTAGTAAACTAAAAAAGTTTTAAGTTTTATTGAAAATAGTTTTTTTTAATAAAGTATCTTAGAATGAAATTATTATTTAATAAGAGTAAATTTATGCAATAGATAGATCTAAAATGATAATCATTTTGAATAATTTCTATTACTTATTTCTTAGTTTTTATCATAAGTTATATTTAATAACTTATTTCGTAGTTCCTAAGCTAATACTTAAACACTCATTTATACTCTTAATAATTTTATTTAATTTTTTACTTTTTTAAGCTTTTTTAGTAACTTTAAATAAAATTTTTAGAATAGTTTATTTATTTATTTTTTCCTCATTTTTTTGCTTTTATTGAGTATTTTTTATGTATTCTTTTTTTAAATTATTTATTAAGTTGAAACGCTAATTTATTGATCTTTTATGGAATTATTTTATAAATTTGATAAAATATTTGTATATTTTGTTTCTATTCCTTAATTTCTGTTTAATTTAATGGGATCTGGAATATAATTTTTTTTTTTAGTGATTATTTGTATTGTAATCTGACTTGGGTTAGTGGTGAGCACTACCTTGGTAGCCCTAAGAGATTCAATCTACCATGACTTCATTTTTCAAGATATTTCCTATTTAACAATATTGAACAGCTTAAATTGTTGTTAGTCTTAGTGGTTAAGCCATGTTAATTTATTATGTTAAGTTATTATAGTAAATTCATAAGTTATCTGACATTCATGCATTGTTATATGCAGAATATTTTTACTTTGTTCAAACAATTTTTAATGTTATTTTAGTAAATTTTTCTTAATTATTTTTTATTTGTTTTAGCATTTTTTATTTAAAGGAATTAAAATTTATTTTAGTCTTAATTGATTTATTTAATTTTTTGTATTAATTAGAAATTTTACAAGTTAAAACGTTTAATCGAATTTTCGTTCTGTAGATAGTTTTTTAAGGTATAGAATAAAATTGTAAGCTTTAGCTAAAATCTTTGATTCACTAGTTTCCGAAATGAAACCATTTTTAAATAGGTAAAATTTTTTAGTTTATTTATAATGTATATAATTAAAAACTATCTTTAATTTTAATAAATTTAATTTAATACTATATTCTTAATTATTACTTAGATTTATTTTCAAATTTTATAATATTAATTTAAAAGATTCTCCTTACTAATGTATGGATATGTAGCACAACTTAGCTTAGTATATATAAGAAACTTTTGATTTACTATAAAATTGTAATTATTTATCCCTAATAGAGATATAAAGATAATTAGATTAGCCAAAAATTAACTATCTAAGTTCTGTTTATATTCATAAAACTGCTTTAGTTCCATTCTATAGATAGTTTTATACTTTCTTTTATTAAAACTCCTTCTAAATACTCAATTTTATAAAGTATTCTTAAACTTAAATCAGTCCAATCAAAATTAGACTTTCATAATTAAAATATATTTTTAGATTCCTACTGAAATTACTTAGCTTTTATTATATTATAATAGTTTAAATAGGGAGGAGCAATCTTCCAACTGAGATTAACTTAATTCTTAGTACCAGGAAGTACTTCAGAAGCGACAAACTGAGCAAGAATCTTGGCAGAAACCAAGAGGAAAGAACTGGAGGCGTTGAGTAACGGTTGTTGGAAGATACCAGACGATTAGATCTCTTGGGACATCACTCCAACCATGCCCTATTAGAAGATAAATTTACAAAGGAGTGTAGCGCTGGAAGAAACTTCCAAGGAGAAATTTTATTAGTTTTAAATAAAATTAATTTAAAGAGATGCGCACCATCGAAAGTGCTACACGCTCTATAATCGAGTTTAATAATTTATAACATTTTTGCGTAATTAATTATATCTTCCTTTTTCTTACTTTGTATTTGATCTTTTGGAACATTCTAAACCCAATAATTTACTTCTTAGATTAATGTTTATATTTTAATGGATTTATTTAATTTTCTTTGAGTTATAAAATTCTTGAAGTTAACTTTTTACTTTTTTCCAATTTAAAAATCAAAATAGAAGATATTTAACCACATTTGAGATTTATCATTTAAATTTTTTCTCTTTTCATATTAGAAATTTATGTCACATATGTATTAATTTTATAAATTTATACATTTGATTTGTTTCTACATTAGGTAAAATTTATTAGAAGCTTCATAGCTTTATCGTAATATCAAATAACTTTTGAGCAATGTTTAGGTGTTTATCTAAAACTTCTATTTGCTATACTCTTATTGATTTTGAATGATAGATTTCTGTAAAATATAAATTATCAATTTTCTTTGTTTTAATACCTTTTACATTCTCTATCTTAAAAGGAAATAGAAAATATAATTCCCAACCATCTTTATACTTGGAATCACTTTAGAAAATAGCATGCTATGATCTTCATTCACTAAAACTTTCTTACTCTATTTATTAAATTTTATTTAAGAAATATCAAGCAATATTCTGTATAAATTGATCTTACTCTACTAGTAATATACTTAACTATCTTCTAGAAGATTTATTTATTAACTTTATTACCAAATGAGTTTGTATGTTATCTTATTGCAATCAATATTACTTAATTTGCTAAAATTGACGTAACTTCTTTAAAGTCTTTCTATAGAAGTTAGTATGACTGCCAGTTCTATTCAAAATCTTGTAATCCTTTATGAATCCTTGAGGAAATAAAATACCTCCATACTCTATTTTAGAAGTATAAAAAATCAGCATATAGTTTTAAATATCAAAGAATTGCATTTTTCATCTCAAAACTAAAAAGCAATTTTTTGCAATGCTGAAATACTTAAATCCAACCTCTTTACTATGCTGTTTCATTCATCTCTTTTTATGCAGAATTATCTTAAAAACACCTATTATACTAATAAATATCTCTTATATCTTAGAAATTTATTTTTCCTTTTAATCTCTAAATCCCCATAGCAGTATTATGTAATCTTTAAATCCATTTGATCAGAAATTTTTATCTTTTTGCCTTTAAAAAACCATTTAATCACTTGGAACGATTCAAAATGTTTGAAAAGAAAAGCATTCTTCTTATAAAATCTCGTTTTGTCATCTATTCATATCACTTTCTTGATCTTAGTCTAATAATTTTACTCTCCACTAATCTTATTTTAAAAAATTCTAAATTGAGCATTCAAAACAGTTAGATCATTATTTTGATACTCATTTTCTCAACTTTATTTTCCTTTTTGATGTTAGAGTTGCTTAAGAATCTAATCCATTGAATTTTTTTCATATTACCATTCCCTATCCATCTCTCTCAGATCTAATCTGAATAGGATCATTTATTTTTTGGTTCTTTTTTTATTTATAAAGATTCTTGCTAATTCTCTTAAGGTTCCTTTAATCCTCTTACTTTTAAGCTTTTTTAATCAATGCAGTACTTTATTAGATGTTGTGAAGATTGTAATAATTACACCTTCTATCTTATATTTCACTTCTATTTCGGAATAATAAAGTTTTCAAGTTTTTCCAATCCTTTTATGTCTCAGTTCTTTAAATTTCTATTTAATTATTCATTTAAATAGACAATTTATAAGTCATATTTTCTTCATTGATCATTATATCTTCCTGAATTTAATCGTTTTAGGATCAACACCACAATTATTCTTATGCTAAGCTTTTATTTTGAACAATTTACTTCCATAAGTAAATCGTTTCTAAGTACAGCTATTCAATATGTGTTTAATTAAATCTTTTATTCTAAAACGAGAAATGTAGATAACCTTGTCCTGCTTGCTGAGAAGTTTCTTCATTTTTTCATACTATTCAAATATTGATTCATTTTCCTTTCTATTATTTATATTTTTTCCTAGATTCCTATTAGTCATTTACTTTGAAACAATGAGGAACATTCCGGTGATTTATTCTTTTCTCTTCTAGTCTGATTTATCTCCTGCCCTTCTTTGCCAAGTTTTTGATGCTTCGTTAGTCTCCATTTTCTCGGATTTGTTATTTATTTTCTAAGACATAACAACCTATTATCATTAATAACTTTAATAGCATAATGATTGGTATATTATACTTAAATTTTCTTTAGAATGTTAAATTATAGCTATGAAGCAAGATCTTTTATGTATTTAGATGCTTATATACTTAATCTTATATGATGAAAAAATAAAATCTATTTATTATTTAATAAACAAAGACTTTAAAATCTTACTATATTTACTCTCCTCTGACTCAATTTTCTAACTGTCTATTGATTCACTCTACTAGCTTCTGAAGTTTATTTCTTTTCTATAGCTGTCATTTTAATTAAATGCTCATCGTCACATCCTTTTACTAGATCTACTATTTACTTCTTATATAAAATGAGATATTAGCTATAGCTATTTTTAAGACTTCTATACCTTTATCCAATTTTCAGAGTAGTAACAAATATTGATTTAGAGCTTGAAGCAACTGCAATTAAACATTTCTGTTACTAACTAGAACTTTGGAATAACATTTCATACTATCTAGTTCTTTCAGTTTAGGTATATTACTCTAATGGTATTACTATCAAGCTTAAACACAAGCTGAACTATAACTAAATAATTTAATTTATATCAAAGCTATCAATTATAACCATCTAACATCAAAGTTTTATTTCATTACCTTAATTTCTTAAAATTAAACTCAATACACATATTTAAGTTATAATCCTTATATAAGCCAAAACTTATAAATTTTTTCTTCAAGATATTTAAATCTAATAAGAACAAAAAATTATAAATCATTAAAAAAGTATTAAGAAGTAAAATAAGGAGTTATCTAATAAAATCCTACCAGCATTTAATTAATTTTATCATATCTAAAACATTTAAATTATTTAATAAAAATGAGATATCAGAAAGTAAGGCTCACGTTATAAGTGAGATAAGAATATCTAACTGATTTATTTTTAGAATTAAATATAATTAATACTATGTGAGTGTTTAAGTGCTTAAGCTTAGTATTTAAGTGTGGCTTTAATTTTTAAAGTATATTAAATGGTAGAAAAATCTTATACTTCACGATATACTGTAGATCCAGAGGATAGTGCAATTAGAGCTAATCCATTCAAAGTTCTCTAGTTAACTTCGGGTGCAAGCTAAAGCTAAGTAAAAACGGCGTTTAGAAATAAAATTGCTAGTTCTGATAGAGATATGAGAAGACGTGCTACTTTGGCATGTGAATATTGCTATGATAAAAATAAGAAGTTTAAGCCCAATTTCTATTATGCTCTAATTGGAAATGTTAGACTCTTGAAATAATGTCGAGAATTTCTAGATGATGTTGATGAAAATGACGATATTGGCAGAACTGTACTTTATATAGCAGCTAGATCGGGATATTTTGACGTTTGCTAGCTTGCTCTTAAAATGGGTGCTAGTGTGAATGAACTTCACAAATGTGGAAGTACACCACTTCATGCTGCATCATTTTACGGTCATTAAACTATAGTTGAGCTATTAATTCAATATGGGGTAGATACTAAAGTTCAAAATAAATGGAACGGAACAGCATTTGAAGAAGCAAAAACGACAGACATTGAGTAGCTAATTACAACAGGAATGAACGATAAAATTGATTCTCTCGCATCTAAACTAATTTCAAATGGATTGGCTACCAATGTAAAGCACATTACTCACGGTTAAAATATTATTGGAGTTAGAATTCTCCGTAATTTATAGAATTTAGATTCCATTTCTTTAGCATTAGTCAATAGTTCAGAATTTGAGACGAATTGGGATCCTGCTTGGCATGGAACGAAATATGTCTATCTTGAATCGATTATGTAGGGAGGTCTTGTATGTAGCGGCGAAAAAACAGTTAATGGGTAAGTAGTTAAACCTCCTTCCGGTCATTATAAATTAGATGAAACTCATTTCGGAATATAAAATTGGGCGAAAGCTATCTTTTTATCTCCAAGCATTTTTTATGCTGCTGATGAATGTTACTCAGAAAAGATCACAGCTCACAAAGATAGTTGGCATATATTGATATAAGCCAAAGTAAAGTAAGGAAGTTTCAAATCTTATGATCCTACAACTTACAGTTATGAGCCAATAGATGGAGAACCTGCATAACCGGAGTATAGAGTTGAAATAAAGGATAGTCGAACTTCAGATCTAATTATGAGACTTGAGAGTAAAAGAAATGTTATAGTTATTGGCATTGTTTTCGTACTGAATGATTTTCTTCTTAACGCAAATAACTATGTTGATGGAAATCTTCTCGCTGATTGGTCTACAAGTTCAAAAATATTCACTAACACATGAAATTAACATTTTATAACTCCTATTCTTAAGATCTTATCATTTATCTTTTCTTTTGATTAAAATTATTATTGTAATCTTATCATATTAAGCATTGCTATTAAACTATAAGAATGAAGACTTATATTCTTAACGCATCATTTTCTCTTCTGAATTTCGTTTAAACTTAGCATCATACATTTTTAGTATCTTCTTAATTTTGATCTCTCGTAAAAGTTTTATGTTATAGTTCCTTCTTTTCAATAAGTTTATATCTTAACTTGATTATTATTAATTATACATCTATTGTGTATTTTAGCATTATCATTTCAAAGTAAATTTTATATGAGCATTATAATTTCACTTTCATATACTAGACTTTATTCATATACATTCATTTCTCTATATTACATTTTCCAAAGTTTTTATCTATGTAGCTGGAAATTATATTTGAGATATGATTATGCTATTAAACCTGAATCTATTTCCGTATATTTCTATTGGTCAAATTATTCCGTTAAGGATTTTCCTCGGTTTATACTAAATAAATGCTCCCCTTTTAATGCAGTTACATGACTCTAATTTATAAGCCTTGAGCTTAAATATTAAGTTGATCTTCCTACTAATTCATCAGTTTCCTTCTATTATTTTTCTCGAATACTTGCTATATGATAAACTACCATAATTTAGTTCTCTAGGTATTACCTATAACTATGATAAGCTAACTATATTTTCACCAATTGTAAAAAGAAAAATTACCTATATAAGCATAAGATTTTTCCTTTTATGTACTAGTATATGAGTATTCTCAGAATGGAAAAAGAAGAAAGATATGAAAAAGTTTCCATTTAGCTACTTCAAGTAACTAAAATTAACCATATCGAAAATTAATCGATTTGATCTTATGAAAAAGCATAGGAAATCAGATTAGATAGAATCCAATTAAATGAACTTGTAAATATAGAACGCTTGATAGTATCTTTAATATGGTTTTTTCAGTTTAAATACTTTTATTTGAAGTTATACACTAGTTTGACATATAAAAAAGTTAAGCAGGAATGTGATTGAATTAAAAGGAAGATGAAGAGAAGAAGAAATAAAGCGATTTAGTTCTATGAACTAGAGAAGAGTTATTTGTAAATAGAAATTTAAGTACTTTAGATTAATGAAGACAAATTATCAATGGACAGTTAGTATTATTTATTTGGGAAGCTTAAGAAGAAATTTGTTTATTTAAAGAAGAGAATGAAGGACTCATTATTATATGACAAAGTATTGTGGAAAGCTTGATGCACATTGAAAAAGATAATCTAAACTTGCAAAATCAAAGAGTAATGAAAATTTTAATTAAAATGATCTAGAAATGAATACTAGCATAAAGATTCGAATTAACACTTAGTTAAGAGATTTAAGATAATTGGAGTTGGAAGGAGATAAGAGATCAAAAGATTGAAAGTCTTTAGTATTTGTAAATCTATAATGGATAATCATAAAGAAGATGATTGTATAGTATATATCATATTGAACAATAGATAGAAAATCAGTTTAATAACTTTTCTAAAAGCATGCTAGGATAAATAACTAAGAATGAGAGGGTTTAAAATACCCTTGATGTTAACATAGCAAGAACTATTCTTTTATTCTGAAAATTCTATTAATTTATCTTTTGTGAGATTACTAAAAAACATAAATCTCATTCCCAAGCCATGAAACTTAAATCAGATTTCCTTTTTTGTAAATAATCAAATTATTTTAAATTTTCCTTTTAATTTTTTAATCTCTTTTATAGATTTAGCAAATCATCAGAAAATATAAAATAAAAAAAAAGAAGTATAAATATATATTTTGCAAAAGTTAAAATCATTTAAAAAGTGAAAAAAGGGCATTATTAAGATAAATGGCTTCTAAGAAATAACAGAACTTTGAACAAAACATTTAAACAAAAAAATTCTCTAAAAAATAAAAAAAAGAAATAATTACAATGAGTGAAAGTGAGAAATATGATTGATATGACGAACATTAACCACTTGGAAATCCAGAACTAAAAAAACTTCCGACACTAACTCAAATAGAAATATTATCTAAGTCATTAAAAGAGTTTATGTTTAAAAATAGATACCTCACTGATAAAGTAGAAAAATTAGAAAAACTAATAACGTCTTTACTTGAGAAACAATATTAATAATCATAAGAAATAGAAAACAAACTGGAGCAAAGAATTCTTTAAATTTAATAATAAATTCAGGTTACGTCATTTTCGTTTTAACAGAATTAATCATATCCTATGGAAATAGAAAATGAAGCCTCAAATTAAAATAAACAGTAAACGTTTATTTAAAATAAGTAGTAAATTTAAATTAAATAAGTGTTACAGGAATAATAGGTTAAAAGAAGAATAAAATGCTACGTGTGCAATAAATAACACCAATGAAAATACTGCTACTAACTAAGCGAAATTTAAAGAAAGAATAAATAAGATATTTTTAGAAAACTATTTAGGATATACCCAACATAAAGCGGAAACATTTATAGAAAAAAATTCTTTAATTCAAATCTTAATCTTTGGATAAATAATTAGGAACGCTACATGCAAGATGAAAACTATTCAGAATATTAAAGGATGGTGCACTAATGAAGTGCTACACCGCCTAACTAAGCCTAGTAGGAATTCAAGACAAACTAATAGAGACAAGCTGATAGAATAGGTCAGATGGCTGACTACTAAGGCTTTAGCAAAGCTTTTTAACTTTAACTTTAACTTTTTAAGGATAATTTGAAGATAATTCAAAAATATTAGTTTTAAATTTTAAATTAGCATTCACTAATATGACTAAAAATTTAAGTTATAATTGAAAAATTTAAATTATTTACTATGTTAACTGCAAACCTCTTGGCTATTATCCAAATTTAAGAATGCAAAAATAAAAGAGGAATGCACAGAAACAAATACGATTGGAGTGGAAGAAACTTTTCACCCATGTAGATAATTAAGTATAAGAAATTGTTTAAAATATAGGAATGATGTAGGAAGTTGATTTTTATAAATCTAAATTAAATGTATAATAATGTAAATAAATGGTAGAAGGGTTCAAGAAAGGCTTATATACCACCTCCTAAAAAGGGGAGAGAAAGTAAGAACCCTCATCTTTAACTCACACATCTTCTTCCTAGAAATAATCTTCTTCTCAAAACCTTCAAGAATAATAGACTCAACTAGGAACTTTCAGGCCAACCTAAAAGATGGGACAAAAGCGCCAAAAGGCTACCCCGATGACACCAACTGAAGAGGAAGGACCTAGAAAGGTGCTGGAGACGCAAGAAGCAGCAGCCGTGCGAGAGTTTGCGATGCCACAGTTCCAGGAAGAACAGGCATAAATTTTAGTCGCATTCTCTGACCTGAAGGAGGAAGTAAAGAGGCTACGATTAGAGAATAGAGCTCTAAAAAATCAAGTTACTGAGCTCAAGGAATGGAAAGAAAGCTTCTGGGAAATCTACGATCGAGAGCAAAACACTTTCTTCAGGGAAATGGGATTGCTGCAGCAGAGAACAACTGTGCTTGAAGAGAACAGCAAGTAGCAACAGTAGTAGGAATTCAAAGTTAGGACAATTCAAGATACAATGGACATAGAAGGAGCTTCTAATTTACCGAGGAGTCCAGATAAGAAATGAATTAGGAATAGACCAAGATGCTTTGTATGCAAACAAACTGGACTCAAATATAGACAATGTTAGAAATTGAAATTAATTAAATAATAGTACTGTAATAGAAAATAATAAGAAAAATAATAGTACTAATATTAGGATAAGATTATACGAGAATTCTGTAACTAATTTTATCCGTCAGGAAGTCAAATCTACAAACCGAAGTGGTACACAATCCAAGGTGACTGAAGAAAGAGTTCTGAAGGGAGCTGGTTCCACCCAGGTTATCAAACTGGCCCTGTGAACACGAGGTTGAAAGTCCTCCAAGTTCACTAAACTCAATTTAAACTTTTTAATTTATAATGTATAAATAAAAATAAATAAATTTGATTATAGAGCGCGTAGCACTCTCATTGGTGCGCAGCTCTTTAAAAAAATGTTTCATACTGACAAGAATGTTTCTTACTGATAAAATTATCAGATAGTGATAAACCTTGTTCAATACTGGTATAATTATTCAGTACTGATAAAAATGTTCAATACTGATATAATTTTAGAATGCTCGTAATCTTTAATACTTGCTGGAGGTCCAAGGACATGGCAGGATTGTGTCTCATTGCATCACCAAAGCAGAGGACGACATGTATCAATTATGGGTACTTAAATTCCCCACCTCTGATGAAGCTCGCAATATTATTTCTTTTTCGTTCCAGAATTAAATCCAAATTAAGCCATTGCCGAAGGTCTAAGAATCTTATGTCTCGAGGCCAAACCAAAGCAGAGGAAGACATAAAGTCGATTATGGGTACTTAACTTCCCCAACCTCTGATGAAGATGACTTTGTTGTTCACCTTCAAACAACTATGGCGGTTTTAAAAAAAATATAAAAATGTTTGCTCAATTTCAGGCTATTTCTATCCGTTTTGGAGTAGCCGATTTCCTTTAGTGATGGAATCACTCTCGAAACTCAACTTTTTTTTGCTACTAAATTTCTGGATTAGATCTTCATTTTCTCTTATATATCTTTCTTTAAAGTTCAATATAATTTTTCTAAATTATTAGGCCTATTTCTTTCTCGTCAGTATCTCTCTTACCATAATGCTTTTTATCTTTTCTAATAATTAGCACTACTGATATAAATGTTTTTCACTCCTAAAGCAGCAATATTTCTTCGAAGTTTGCTTAACTATTATCTCCAAGTGTATAATGACGGTATCTTTTTCATTCTTGTTATCTCTGATTTCTTTTATCTTCTAGTTGTGTGCTTTAGAGTTTCAATTGCAAATTAAGTTGATTTTTTTTATTTTTTCATAACTTTTTCCTAGTAAACCTCAAGATTCTAAATAATTATGTAAGATTATCGATTTCTAATCCTTGAAAGGATTTATTTTTATCAAATAGATAAAATTAAATTACAATAATAGCAACATGAAGATAAAGTATTTAGCAGCTATTTATTTAAAAAGATTTCATGGAAAATAAATTTAGCATTATAACAGTGATAATCTTACTTCATGCATTTATTTTGAAGAAATTCAGAACTAATTTCCAAAAATAAATCCAGCATATGAAGCAAAGACCAAAATATAAAATAATATTATAACTAACTAAGTCAATGAGTTTCTAAAAACTGAAATTATGATTAAATATTTTAATTTCTTTGGGATCTTTAAATGAATAAATATTTCCTACTTATACAAAAGTTACTCTAAATATATTTAAATAGTGAGCTTGCTTTAAAAATAAAATCTTCAGTTCATCTTTTTAAAACTTTAAAACGAAATAAAAATAAACTCAACATTTAGTCTAAAATTGATTTTTGTTTTCTTAGAATATTAATAATCATATAAAATAATATAAAACCTAAAGAATCTTAGAAATAGCATAAACTGAAGAAAAAACTATAGCAATCTGAAAATTAGAGTTGCAATAATTATATCATTTATCTCTCAGAGAGTTCACAATCAGATTAAATTCTTTATCGAGCCGTAAGCATATATTTTTGTTAAATACTCCTAATAAAAGCTAAAATTATATTAAGCATACATAAATTATTTTCTATTAAAACAAAAAAGAAGTTAAAAAAGGTTCTAAGTTTCTAATTTAAACATTATTACATATATTTATTTATTGTCTTTAAATTAAATTTTTATTTTATTTCTATATCTTTATATCTTTCTTTCTCACTTACTACTTTTTATAAGTTATCTATTTATAACTTTAGATACAGGTACTTAATTTATTATTTTGTGCTTCTATTTATGCTTCAGTAACTTTTATATTCAATCTTGTTATATAAATTTTATAAATAATTCATAATAGATCTTTTTTATTTTTATTGTTACTCTTTTTTATTATATATAAAAAAAGATGATGGTTACTGTTTAAAAATTGTAGGAAATCTGGTGTAGTATATACTGCGTTGATAGTAATCTTGTACTATATGCCATGACGGAGGAGTATAACAAACTCGGAGGGGACAAGCCTAACTTGCCAGAGGGATCTCGCTTGCAGTATGAACACTTGAATGATAGCTTACTCTTAATCAAAGATTTTTCATAACCAACATTGAATTTTCTGACTGTATATGCTGCATGAAGTAGCTACTTCATTTTTTTAATTTTAATTTTTTTGATTTTATTTTAGAAAACTGGTATATTTAAAAAGATATAAGAATAAATTTATAGCATAAAATAACATACATAACATAATTTTTAATGTGATCTTGCCTTTTTTACTTTTCAAGTATTAGTTTATAAAAATATTGTGAACCATGTTAGATCTATTTACACTAAACGAAATAAATAAAGAAACATTTCCATTTCGAAATTCATCCAAAAATGATTTTCCTATTTATAGAATTTTGAGAAAGTTAAAGACTACTTAATAGAATTAAAAAAAGATTTTAAAGTATAAAGTTTAAGATAGGAGAAGTAGAGATAGGAAAGCCACAAGATTTTGATGGGAACTTAAGAAGTATAAATTTCAACTTGAGATGAAACTTTTAACTCTTATATTAAACTTTGAATTACTTAAATAATATAAATTCAAATGCTTATAATTATAACCTAGTAGCTGGCTTATATTAGTGCAGTTCTAATTTTATAAGATGATACATAAGAAAAGTTAAATATAGATATAGTATAAATAAAAGCATTTTAGGTAAGAATAATATAGTTCTTTAGCTCTACTATTTTATAGAAGTTAGCTAGTAATTTTCTTATATAAGTCTTTATATGCTAGAGTTAAGAATTATAGGACTTTGAGAAGATAAATTAATAGGTAGTTAATTAAACTACTTTCAATTATTAATTAGCAAATCTCTATCTTAAATAGCTATTTAAAAGCAATTAATTT
Organism: Loxodes magnus; assembly: GCA_946699065.1. Lineage (NCBI taxonomy): Eukaryota > Ciliophora > Karyorelictea > Loxodida > Loxodidae > Loxodes > Loxodes magnus. Next base: position 231,358 of record CAMPDV010000308.1, read on the forward strand.
AAACTTAAACTATTAATATCGAAGTAAGAAATAAATAAATAGGGTTATATTTCATAGTAGTAAGTCTTATTATTAAGATTGTCTTATACTATTAAGATATTAAATGAGTATCTTAGTATCTCATTTAAGTCTTCATATACGAGCTATTTAGCATCCTTAATTTCTTTACTCATTAGCTTTTATCATTTTGATATATCTCTAAGTAATCTATAACTGTTATCTCTTTAGTAATTAGAGAATATCTTTCATCAGTGCTAATTTTTTCATTTAGCATATAGTCAGTATTAATTTTGTAAGTAAGGCTATGATAAATATCTAAGTTAGCTCTATAATAACTAGCATTATTAAGGCTCTTCTTTATCTTCCTCATATATAGAACTTTATCAAAGCTAAAATAAAAATATCAGTAAGCTTATAACTGCTAGAAGAGCATGAGGTATTAAAAGCTGAATTAGTTAATTATCTAGGAAAGTGTAAGTGGATGATCCTACAAATCTTAGTTTAATAGAGTAACACTATTAACTTGAGCTAAGATAAACCCTTTTTTACAAGCATTAATGGTACTTAAATTCCTTATATAGTGATACTAAATATAGCTTCTAATAGTGCTATTATTATTCTAGCTCTTTGATATCTAACTATATGGTTAAAATCTCAATATTAGCTTTATGCTTTATTATCTACTTATTAGTTATTCTTATTTATATCTGGATGATGGAAATATTTAGGGTTTCGGAAGTATATTGGATTGAAGTTTTATAGATCGAAATAATTTTTTTAGGCCCAAAAAGTTTCTGATGCTTTTAAGATGGAAAAAAGATAGTAAGGTGATACAGGAGCAAGCTAAAGAGAAGAAAAAGGTATAGAGTGTTATAGTAATATGCTTATAAGTAAAATCATTGACTACTATAGATTATTATAAGAGACTAACTAAAGAGAATAGTTGCTTAACTAGAAGAGATTCAAGACAGTAATAGTTGCTAAAATTACAGGAAGGTAAGTATATCAGAGGATAAAGAAGAAAGGCAAAAGATTGAAAATATATAAACTTTATAAAGCTGAAGATAACTGTAATAAGTCACTGAAGCATGAAAAACTTTAATAATCAAAGAATTAAAAAATTAAAGCTACTCAAAAAGGATATCATGAGTTATAAACAGGCTAATAAAATAGCATTAGAGCTATATTATTTGATTAAAGAAACTAAAAATTAAAATAGATAAATAACTAGAGACTAAGATATACTAGTCTTATATAATTATAATAAGAATATAAAGGTTTTAAGTCAAAGTTTAAATAAATAGCTAGCATGATAAGTTGAAATTAACAATTTGTAGTCAAAAAAGATTTGGTTTGTAATTATAAATGTAAATTTATAAGCAGCTAGTAGAAAATAAAGATATGTCGAAAATATAGGAAGAAGCAGAAGACTAGAAGCAATCTTTTATGTAGTTCACTTAGAATAAAACTGATAGAGAATAAGGAATATATCTACTAATAGTCGTTGAAAGAAATAGCGAATGCTCTTCTATTTATTTTAAGGAAAAGTTTATCTTTAAAATGTTCAGAAATAAATCATTAAATAATAGCAAAGTCACGAAAATAAAGAATATATCTAAGCATAAAAGGAAGAATACTCTTTACCAAGTAACTATCTTATATTCTCAAGTGTTTCTTCCTTATTCTGTAACTAGCTATTCATCTGCTTTATATTAAACAGAAATTCGTTAAATAACTCATTTGGAAGCTCAGCCTTTATCTTCCGATATAATTACTTTGCATCCAAGACTTTCTACTACTAACCTTCCTTCTACTACTCAGTTTTCAAATTTCGTTGAGAAATTTAATAATTGGTCTTCTAGTTTCCTTTCCTTTCATTAAATTGCATTTTATTCATTTGATTTTTGATAACATCTTAATACAGACTATCATCTATAACTTTAAGCGTCGATATTAAGTTAGTATCCCATGTATTTTCTTCCAAAGAGCTCAATAAAACTTTTTTAAGCTAACTAAGGTTTTCATTCTCAGCCTGCAGTCTTTATTTCTACTCTTAAAGGTTCTAGTTCTCATCATCAAGCTCCTAGATCTCATTCTTCAACTCTTTCAACTCTTAATCTCTCTAACTGAACTATTCTTAGATATTTTCCAGATGTTGTTGCTTTTAGAAATGTTCTTGCTTTGCCTTCTAAAGCTACCTTTCTAGACTAGTTGTAGTTTTATTATACAGAGAGGAGATAATTCTTATAGTGACTTAGAGCTACTCTTCATAGTCTTAATCTACTTCCATTTTTATTTATTCTTTATATCGTCTAGCAATTCTTTTTGAGAAGGGATTAACTCTTTCTGGGCTATAATAAGCATATCAGTATTTTAGACACAGTAGGAAAGAGTGGTAGCTATGCCTATTGGCATGAAGTAGGGCTTAAGTATATCAAAGAGAGTTTGAGAGGGCTAGTTTATAAGAAGACGTATGGAATTTAACTAATCAGGGAGAAGAGATACCTTGATATCCAGATCTCTCAGTAGTCTTAGGTTTTAAAGTTCAAAAGCCAAAAGTAAAGCAATATTAGCTAACTATACCCAATGACTGTCGATATTTATAAAGGAAGACTGATAAGAATGCAAAGACATCTTATATTCAAGCGAAAAAGTGATTATTGGGAGTCGCTGAAGATAAGAAAATAAATTAAGATAAGCTAAGATGGTAGCTTTGACTTAAGTTAAACATTTTTAAGAATCATTGGATATTATTAGAGATAACTGCTAGATTATTATATCCAAATTTTGAGATCTTTATGGATACTAAAGATAGACCGGCAATTTTAAAGGATACTTTAATAATAGGGATGAATCAACTTAAACTCATCAGTATAAGTAAATTAGAATTAGTTTAGATTCAAAATTAAAGATAGAACGAGCTATTTTTTTGTAACTGAGTAAAGAAAATACTTATTTAGATATATTAAGATTAGACAAGAAACAACCTTATACTGTATCCTAATCCTAGGAATATAATCATAGAAGCTTTTGTTATTAAAATTTGAATTTCTTTGGTTTCTCTTCACGCCTACAGTTTCAAGTAACAGCAACTAAGTAGAAAATCTATAGAAAAGGCATCAAGCCTATTATAATATCGTTCTAACTTGTGCCAACTAAGTATACGCAGTTATCATTTTAGATTGGTTAATGAAGCCTTTCATTCATAAAATTTGACCTAAAATTTCAAAGCAGCACAGTTTCTTAATAAACCAGCTCTGAGAGCAATTCCATCTTCCTATTCTATCTCATTCTACTTCTTAACTTCCCAGTTTTGCCTACTTAAATTCTTGCCTCTCAAATTAATTTATCCACCAATCCTTAACTTTCATATTCAAGCTTTTATAAACATCTCACCTTATAGTAATTAACTCACTTCTTTACATTTCTAACATAAAACACAGTCAAAATTTAATTAGCTATTTCATTAAATCTTTCTGTCCTATTTTAAACTATAAATACAATGGGGAATTGCTTAAATAGAAGTCCTATACCATTTTAACCAACAGATGAAGCTTACAGACTACAAGATAGCTTGAAAATCCTTTTTTATATCCAGCTTGCAATTGGAGTACTTTTCTTATTTTTTGTACCCATGACAGGGTTTCATATTCTGATATAAGCTGCGATTCTATGATGTGGATATAGTAGAATGGACTACTGTACTATATTGCTTTATCTTATCTTTTGCTTGTATAGATGAATATCTTATGTAGTCGATCTTGCAAGTTATATTTAAATTGGATTTTAGGTTTCGATGCTTTTCTTTCTGATTATTGGCTTGATCCTGTTTTATACTTATGCTATCTACTTGAGTTTTCTTAGTTATAGGGAGTTCAAAGCTTGCTCTTAAGACTCAGGAGTTGAAGGATATTATTCATAAATGGGACAAAGTAGTACTTAGTACGGGTAAAGAACTGGAGGATAAAGTTAATCTCAGACACAAAGCAGATCAACTGGTTCAAGTAATTTCGTGCCTTTTAGTGGAACTGGGTATAGACTTTGATAAACGTATTTTACTAATAGTTTTTTACAATTTTTGGGTATAAAAAAGCACCAAAAGTAGCTTATTAAGTAATAATAATCAATCTAACTTTTGAAAGGAAGCTTTCTTCTTCTTTAGTCACATAAAGGCTTAGAAAAGATTGAATGCAAGGGTTTATAAGTTGTTTGATAAGGATTGGATTAAGTAGTTAGAAGACGTAAGACGGTTAGATATGAATCCTACTCCAGAATAGTCTAGTTGACAAGCTTCTTAAAACTATAAGTTCAGCGTAAAAAATCTACCTTTAAATTTGTCTTCAAGCAAAGTAATAATTGGATAAGCTTTGAACTTCATAATTAGTCTAGGTCTTCGCTAGGTTAAATTTAATAAGTTTAAGGATTTTAATAATTAAGTATGCTTAAAGATCAAGAAGAAGACGTTCGTATTAGATGTTAACAAGAGATTGGTGAAGCTCTAGTCTTAAATAACTCAGTCTTAGTTTGAACATCAGAGATTGGTATCTTGGTAATACGACACAAAAAGACTAGAGTAGCTTTATTGGGTTATAACCTGATATTTTTCTAGTCTACTCTAGTTCTTTGAGCATGGACTTCTAACTATAAAAGCTAGATTAGCATAGCTGCAAATGCTCTGCTTGACTGATTCTATAGCTTCTCCCTGGTTTTTTATTTCCAGTACTTATGACTCTCAAAGGAATAGAGCGATAAGATTAGCTTTTCCTAACTAGGACTAGAAGTGTCAATAACTCAAAGGTTTAAAAAGGAGGAGTTACTCATTAACATCTCCTAGAATATAAATCCAAAGGGGGATCGTATAAGGCTTTTACTTCCCAGTTTTATAGGTTCACAAGCATAAAGGGATTGTGTAGTTCCCACTAAGAGATATGAAAGGTATGGGTAGATATAGGGAAAATGGCCTAAATAATAGAGATATGAAAGAAAGCCAAAGTGACTATAGGAAGTAATTGAGATAAAATACTAAGGTAAAAGGAATAATTAGGAGTGACTTTCCAGACTTATCAGCTCTTTAACGTTAATTTTTAACCTAATTGAAGAGCAACAAGGATTTTAGCTATTTAAGCCAGAACCAAAATAAAGTAAACTACGAGTAAAGAAAGCTAAGCTTTTAGGTTTTAAGTGATTAATATAATCGCTTAAATCTTAAGCAAAGGAAAACGGGAATTCTGTATAAGACTGAAGCTATAAACTCTTGAAAATAGTAAAGTCCAGAAATACCTTAAAAGTAATTTTAAGATATCACTATGACTTGAAATATCTAGTTAATAAGTCAAAGATATAATTTAAATCTGAGGAATAAGAAGGTTTGTTATTTTAATCTAGCTCCTAAAGACGAAGTATCTAATACATATTGGGCATTTTAAAAGAAAAATTTAATTTTACAGTTTAAATTTTAGTTAGTTGATGCTTTTAAAAGGCTCAAATTAAAATAACTTGAACTAAAGACACACAGATTAGTTAAAGACTCAAGGTTGAGATTGATTTAAATGATTTTGAATCTGAGAACATAGAGCTTGATTATAGAGCTGACTCCAAATCGCTTTAGTTTTATATGTTTAGATAATTTTTCTTTTGTGATCTTAGCTTTTCCACTCACTACAGTCTTCATAGTATTTAACATAGATAACTTAAAAAAAGTTGCAATCTAAACAATTAGCTTAAAAAAGTAGAATATGTAAGGATTTATTTAGCAGCTGGTCTTTTACCTTCTGTAGTTCAGCCAAATTTCGAATGTTCACTCGACGGTTATCTAGTCTAGGAGAAGAAGATATTAGATAGTTGCTTTGTGATGGTTTTTAGTGATTCAGAAATGGAATTTACATAAAATAAGACAAACTTTTCGAGATTAGACTCTAGTCTTCTAATTACACCCATAACTACTCAGATTCTTCATTCTCTCCCATTGATTTATTGAAAAACGATTTTAAGTTCTGAGTAATTCCAATCTCTAGAAATGATTTAAGTTGGTAAGATATAATAGGAGAATAACTTTCAGCCATTTGAGCTAATAATACTTAGTTATTCATAGACAATCAGCTACGCAAGCACCTTCAAATTTACCTATTTAAAATTAACATCTTCAGGCGAAATTTCAGCATAATTGCTAATGCCAGATGAAGATTACTTTTAAGTGACTCTATTACAACTAATGAATACTATTTTAAGTATCAACAGTACAAAAAAGTTCCTTAATCCTAGAAGCTTAGTATAACACTTTGAAATATGAAGTTGTCCAGTTACCTTCATAATTAAATATATCTTAGTTTTTGTCTAAAAAGAGGCTTTAAACTTGTAACCTCTTTGTTACCTTTTCAAATGCCTATCTATTTTCCATTTTGTAGGCTCTCATTTAGCAAACTCTAAAGTTTTGTCCATCTTGGCTTTAATTGGATCTGCTCTAAATAGAACTTACAATAAAACTACTTAACTCTTTTTTCCATTTTCATCCTCAAGGTTTTTCCTGTTAACTCCCATAAGTAACTGTATTCAAATTCATACCTTCTAGTATCTCTATAATTTCAGAGAAATTCTAGCTTTGAACCTCATTTCTAAAACCTTATCATGTCCAGCTGAATACTATAGCTATTCTTTGTTGCTAAGAAAAACCTAAAAACCTTCTTTATCCAAGCTAAATTATAATTAGCTCAATCTGTTATATTTGTACGCTTTTTTAAATCTGGCACAAAATGATAATCCATTCCCTTTTAACTATGTATTTATTTTGCCCTTTATGATAACTTACATTCATTTACATTACTTGCAGTAGCGATGGAATCATTTGGATTAATTAAACGCTTTTTATTTTTTTATTCTTAACTATACCGAATAAAGCCAATCAGATTGATAGCATATGTTAGCTGATGCATTTAAGTGAAGCAAGATAATGGGAGAATTATTCAAACTAAGCGTGTGATTTGCTAACTCTATTCCTTAGAATTACCGCCTTTTTATTTTCCCGCTATAAGATAAAAATATTAGCCAGTATTATAAATATTAGTTTTAAGGTATTAAACTAATAAATTAAGCATGTTAGCATTTAGATTAGATTATAGAAAAACACCCCGTTGTTCTTTTACCTCTCTTCATTCTACTCTTTTAGCTAATTTTTTACTCAATTAGCCTTTGAAAAAAAGAGGCTTATGTCTGTTCTACCTTCTCATAAGCTGCTTATACTTTAGAGTGGAAAGTATTATAGGTTGCCTTCATCCTTGCAACTTACCCTTCAGACCTTATTTAAATACTTTGAGTCAAAGCTTATTAAAACTACCTTTATCATCTCTTTACTTGCAATAAGCCAAACTTACTTAAGAAAGAGGCTTTTCAGCTAATTCAAATGTTCTTAGCTATTGACTTATAGCTTAACTAGTCTTGCTTATCTAGACATAGAGCTTAAGTAAGCTTATCCTGCTGTAACTAAGCATTAGTAGCTGAGAATTAAGGTAATATTATGCATCCTTTTGCTAGACTAGCAAAGAAATTACTCTTTTGCTCTGAAGCATTTAAGAATAAGCACTCACCATTTGACAGTTGTAATGAATGAGATTTTTAGTTTATGAGATAAGAAGCGTAAAACAAGTATAGAAGTAAGGCTTGTACACCTCCATGGTAAGCCAATATAAGCATGACATGATATAAAAAAACCGTACTAGTTCAGTACTCTTTCCTTTCGGCCCTTATGTAAGTTCAACCTTCTAAATGCAGGAAAAAATTAAACTAGAAACAGTATAAAAATGACCAGGTAGCAGACTCAAGTTTCTTATTAAGTCGCTTAGTAAATTTAGGTTCTTGAATAGGTAATAGAGTTGGCTTTAGTTTATGAGATAGAAGAGAAGATACAATCTACTGTGGAACGGAAGCTATGTAATCTAGCCAAAGTTTAAAAAGACTTCAAGGTAACTATTTAAAGTAGCTTTTATTTGTGGTGAGTAGAATTGATTGCTTACGATAATAGAGAAATTAAGAGAAAACTCCTTTGATTTAGTAAAAAGAACTAGTAATTTCTCTCAAGAAACTTAAATGAAATCTCACGCTTTGATAGAATTTGAATTTTTACCTAGATAAAGAATCTCCAAAGACTAGACTTACTATTTTAGAAATAGATTGGTATGCAATATGCTGATTGATATGAATCAGCTCAATAGCTTATTTTACTTATCCAAATTACTTTTATTTTTCTTTGCTTTACCTCAATAAATTTTTTAGGTTAATGTCTCAAGAATCTTAATAAGACTTCTTTATTACCATATCCAACAATAGACTGCCTTACCTTTTATATTCTCAACTTAATTAAGACATCATAAAAAATTCGACTATATGCTTATTAAAGAGCAAAGGGTTTCATCTATATCGTTACCCTATTACTCTTCCCCTAAAATCTTCCTTTGTAGTTACTACAGATCAATTCTGCTTTACTATATAAGATAAGTCAAAAAGTTAAAGCTAGCTATGTAAACATTGCGATGTTCTGTTCTTATCTCTTATTGTTGCTCTTTGATCTTCTAGGGGTTTTAAGTTGATAGTTGATAATTGAAATTTGCTAGCTCTTATCTAGTTTGAAGTGCTTAGGTTGCTTCTAGAATCTATAGCCTTATTTAAATACTTTGCAATGAAAAAGTGTTATAGCTTAGTTATACTCTTCGATAATCCTCCCCTCTCTACAAGCTGGTTCCAAATTAACCTCAATAATTCCTATTTTCTCTTCAACTATCCACATATCTATTAACTCCGTTCTTTAAAAGGCAAAGCTAAGAGACTATTTAAGCCTTTCTTCTCTAACTTTACCAAATTAGCAGCTTCCTATCTAATAGGCTTAACCTTCTTGATAATTAAATAAAAGCTTCTAGTGATTTTAAGTAGCAAAATCTTTCTAAGGTTTATTAATATACTTTGCTTGACTTTCCGTATAAAAAGCCTAGTCTCTAAGTCATTTAATTCTAGCTTTTTAACTAGAATCTACTTCAGTTTTTGGTATTTTAGGTTCTGCTGTCTTGTACCAAAAGTGAGTTTTAACGCTATATTTGCAGTTTAAATAAGAGAGCTAAATATTTTCCTCCTACAGCCGATTCTTGTTGTTCTTATTAGAGTTTTATTAGACTTTACAAGTTGTCATGTTATAAACTGCCATTTTGCGACCTTTATTACTTCATATGTCAGCATCATAAATGAATGTAAGTTCTTCTATCTAGATTAATTGACTTGCTTCGACCTCCTTATCTTCAGTCTCTTCTAATAAGTCTTTTTAGGTTTGAATTCCCTTTCAGTAATAAGAATTTGTCCAAGATTGGTTGAGATAATCCTACTTATAGTCTAAAGAAGGACAGTTAAATACCTTGTTTAGATATACTGAAACATATTGCTGGAGCCTTAGGGCATAAACTAAGGATCATCAAGCTAAGCCTAAAGAGAAACTTGATAAGCAAGTCAACTAGATAGCTCACAGAGTTAAGAGGGTCAGCTAAACATACATCAAGACAGTATAAGGGATAGCAAATGTAGAAGTCAGTTGGATATGAAGAGATTTATAGGGTTTGGCTTCAAATTGGAGATAACAGCTTTATAGGACCATCTTAGAGGGAGATTGCATAGTAAATGTTCATTTCGTAGCCTGGATTATAAAGAGGTTTAAGTATATTAGTTAACTGAAGCTTTAGACGTGGTTAGGTAGTTTTAGAAAGAAGATTCAACTCTTATATCAATAAGCTCAAGTAGAAATATATCTTCTTTCAGTTAGAGAGTCTAAAGTCACCTATGGCTTTCAGATAAGCAACGGATAAAATTTTAGAGGAATTGACTCCAAAGGAAATGGATAAGGATAAAGTTTCAATTATAGGTTGGAAATAGAAAAACTGATAAAAGGAATGCCTCACAAGTTTCATTTCAGTGACACAATAATGAATTATAAAGCTAAGGAGATGTAAGCAACGGTTAGAAGCAGATATATGAGTCTTTTAGGCTTCTGCTGTCTATAACTACTCTAGAAAGACATACTACGACCTAAAAAGTTACTTATCTAACTAATCCTCCAAGAGGCTCATAATCCACTTGCTTAGATATGAAATGAATCTCCTAGATTTTAACAAAGTTGAAGTTCCAGCTACAAATTAGAAGTATAAGTAGCATGACTAAAGTTGGAAGCGTTTAGAGTAATATAGCAAAAAATCTAAAGTTGATGTTTCAATTAGTGTATCTCAATAAATCAGTTAAATAAGCCATTGATTAGTTATAAAGGTTGGAAATATAAGCAAGGTAAATAGGGAAATTATCTAACATAGGCGTTATATAAGAACTTAAATTTAAAAGCTAAGCTTCTAACCACATAGCGAAGATAATTTTTTTAAATTTTTTAATCTGAAAACGAGAAGAGACTCAGTCAAGACGATTAAGAGATCTGATTATTTGTCTACTTGACTTTTCTTATTTGATTCAAACTTTCTAGGAGATTTTTGGCTAATCACGTTTACCTAATTAAGTAATTAAGCGTGCCAATAAATTTTCCTGCTTAACTAGCAAAGAAATTTTAAGCAGGATACTTCTTTTCTTTTTATTGACTTTTTTGCTTCTAGTTCTGCATAAATCTTGGATTCCTCATTCCTCCATCTTTGATATTGTTATTTAATTACCTTTTAAATGCATAAATTAGCTTCATACCTTTGCTTGCTCTTCATCAAGGTTTGACTTTAAAAAATTGGATTTAATTTATAATCTTTCAGTTATACGAGACATTAAGCTTATTGGCTTTCTTCTATTGATTTCACAATCGCTGAGCTTAGATTTAGCCTTGAGATTTATTACTTTCGAACGTCTAGACCACATATTTTGGTTTGCCTATGAATAGTTAAATTTCTGTCTTAAGCACTCTTCATTTATACTCTCTTTACTTGTTTAAGAACTAGCCTCCTTATGAAATACTATCTAGAAGTGAATTATAATTGAAACTTGATTAACCAGTTAAAAGGGGACAAAACTAATGAATATCAGCCACTAAAATCAGTTATAAAGGAAAGTTTAAGCCTAGCAATTATGAGGTACTTTGTGTGAGTATATGAAGAAACAAGAAAAGCTACCAAACTTATCCTTAAAGGAAAAGAGTGAGATATTTCTAAAGAGTAATAATCTCTCTTTGTAATTTTTTAGTAGATCAGAAGTTATCTGTTTGCTTGGTCATTTTTTGATGTAGTTGTAAGTAAGCAGCAGTTATAATCTCTTGCTTATAAAACGCCTTTAAATTTCTACTCTCAAATAATATTTTTCCTTGCCATTTTGTACCTTAAAGAGTTCAAAAGATTAAAGCAGATTTTTGGCTTAAGGTATGATGACTTTATTTATGCTTAATCATCATTTTATTATCCTCTATCATAACTCAGCATCATCAATGAAAACCGTTAAGCAAATATAAGCTTATCATTAACCTCCTTCACTATCTATTTTATATGTCCTATCATTATCTTCTTAGGTTATGTATTATAACATTCATTTCTGCTGTCTCATTTAATTCAGACCATTTAAAAAGTTCTCAATTCCAAGATGACTTAAATTTCTCAACTGGTAAAAAAAGTTTGTCCCATTTTCTTCATATATCACATCGATCTAGTTTAACCAAATCTATCTTTATCTTTATCTTATCCTTCTTAAAGCCAATAGCCTATAATAGAATTTTACATGCATTGTATGATAAATACTGCGAGCTATCACTTTATTTAAAAGCTGGTAAAGTTTCCAATCTAATACTTGCAACTTAGTCGAATTTAAAATATCTAAATGTCTTTATGATTCTAAGCTTATAACTTATGCCACTAATATTCATACTAAGACATATTATTTAAATTCCCATTCGCTAAAGAAAATTCTTAATTTATTAATAATAGTGACTATTGGATTTAATTTCAATACATATTCCTATGACTTAGAGAGCTATTTTCATATCTACTTTACCCTTTTTTAGGCTTCTAATTCGTTACCTAAAGTGCTTTTAATAGCTATGAAAAGGCTAGATTTATCCACTTGCTAATTTTGTTTCTGGATTTTGACTCTTTGATTATAAAGACTTTGGTATACCTCAGTAACCTTCCTCAGACATAACTACCGATTACATCTAAAAAGCTTACTCGCCTAACTAATATTCATCTTTTAGGAAGATAAGAAACTAAAGGAGTATACCTAATCATTCTATACCCTCTTTGACTAATTTTACTCTCTTAAAGATTGATCTCATAACAAGGTCTACCTAATCCTTCCATCCTAGCTATTTTAATATCATTTTCTCAGTTTGAAAATTGACACTATGAACTGTCTATCGATACTATACCTAAGAAGTATATTAGTACTAGAATAGATCTGAGCTAGGTAATAAAGTGATTAGTTTAGCCTAGAATAGACAATCCTGTTATGAAAACCTTCTTAAGCTTGATTATGTTGAAGGATGAATGAACTAGGTAGAGACTAGTTTGCTACTCAAACTCTTCTAATACAAGGTAGGACAAGTAAAAGAGGGATTATCTTATGAGCTTCAGTTAAGCCTAGAAAAAGTCAATATAATCAGAACATTTCTTATCTTTGATCGTGCTATGAATTAGACTATTTAGATCCTAAACTCACTGAAATAAAACTGAATCATATGAACAGAATTAGTTAGGAAAAAGCAACTCAATTGCTAAGCAGAGTCAAGCTAATGAAATACAGTCATCAGGCCTTTAAGTATTGCAGCTATTAAGAAATAAAAGTGGAATCTTTTAGGCCTTATCTAAGTTTGCTTAAATCTCATTCTAGTTTAATTACCAAAATGTAAGAAGGTCCATAATTAAGTATCTTCAATCAAACATTTTTCTGATTATAGCTAAATGAAATGCAGTAAAGAGCAAGCAGTATGAAAGCAAGTAAGGAGGTTATCTGAATAAAGTAGGAAAAAACAGCGAAATACAAAGATCTAATATGACGAGTGATATAACAAGCTTCTCAAAAAGGATAAAGAAGATAATATCTTTAACTGAAGGATTATGAAAGATATGATTCCATTTATGATTCTCCTATTCATTACATTCTTTGGGTTCTGTACTAAATACATTATTATCAAGAACGAAGACGATTAAGGTAGCCTATCTATGATGAGTGATTTTGGACTTTACTACAGATTAATTTTCGGTGATTTTGGATTAGTAGAAACCTTTTAAGATGGAGACAGTAAACTTTCCCAGCTATGGATTATGTTCGTTATCAGTTCACTTTTCATTTCTTTGACTATGACGAATTTATTTATTGTGAATTTATCAAGTAAAAATGAATAAGTAATACTAGATTAAAATATCTTCAGCTTAAGAAGTTAAAATAGCAAAGCAAAAATTATAAAACCTAAAATTCAAAGGCAAAATAAGGATAATCTATCTAGTTCCATTCGATAAATTATGTAACAAAAAAGAATTAAGTGGACCAAAGGTAATGCTAGAGCATTCATTTTTCCTATAAGTCTGAAACTTAACTTATTACAAACATCTTCAATCACTAGACAAAATAATTTACTCAATCGCTACACAATTACATTGTTGGAGTTAAAATCAGAGTAGTAAAAAAAGTTAAAAAGGTAAACAGACAAATTAAAGACAAATGAAGACTTCTAAAATCATTAAGATAGAATCATTACTATGGATAGAGTTTTAGTAAGTGAAAATTGAAAGCAAGATATTTGAATATGAGTAAAGCTAACAAGATTGAGCCTATTTATATTCAAACGCTATAATAAGAAATATAATTATATTTAAACCTTTAGCCTTTTATTATATACTGTTTCTCTTTATTTAATAATAAATTGCGACTTATTTATTAGCCTAAATTTTTTAATTTTCCTTACTGTTTTACGCTTTTTTTATTATATTTACATTACTTAAGATATTACTTATTTAAATTAACTAAAAACTGAGAATTATCATTAAGGAATTTGAAAGTTGGATTATCACTTATTTAAATTAGAAAAGGCTTGTATGAGTTTAATTATATTTTTCTACTATATTAATATTTAGTAATATTTGCTAAGTATACCCTTTCTGTTATTTATTTGGTACTCTTTCTCAGAATTTGGGGTTTCTTTAGTTTTAAAGCTTTTTATCTTAAATAAAATTCTTTGGCTCATTTCTGCTTTATTGTATATTTAAATCTGCAAATTCAGGTTACTTACCTTTAATTTAAGCTGAAGATCTATCTTATTATCTAATAAAATACTACTCCTTTGCTCGGCTTCTATATCTATACTTCGTTTATTCTTTTGATTTTAACTGTAATTAAAAGCATTATTTTAAGCAAGGAGGGTATCATTTTATTTTTACCATTCTTCAATAAAATTTTAGTTTTTTCAGGATCGTTTATATCTTGAGCTTTTTCAGAAAAAGGATAATCTTTTTTATCCATCGAGTTTAGAAATATTTCCTATTTATTCACATTCTTTATAAGCTTTTATGGGTAAATTTTTAGCTTTGAAAATTGATCCAAAGCCTCTTTAGATTGATAATTCAACTTAACAATTTTAAACCTCATAATGACCTAAAAATCTCTGAAGAGAGTATTGAAAAGGATGTTAATAAACTCTTAGTATTTTGGATTCTTGCATTTATCTACGAAACAGGTAAAATGATTATTCTTATTTCAATACGGTTATTAAGACTTATTTTATGAGGCGTTTTACTTTTCTAAGTATCCAACTATTATTTTTCCTAATTTCTTAGCTAGAATTTGCTTCAATACGACTTTTATTAGTTAATTTTCATTATATTTTAGTCCAGCTACTAAACTCCTCCTTGGAATATCTCTCTATTATTACTTTCCTTAATTTGCTTCTTAAGAGATTTACTTCTGCATACATCACAAGCAAACAGATCTGCTCTGCTTTATAATTCCCTAACCCCACTAACTTCTTATTTTAAATTTTCTGTTCTTCTCCTTATCTGGCTTTTATTATGGTTGCTTCTCTTTTAGAATGAGTTATAGATTAATAAATAATAGGTTGACAATTTAAATTAAGATTAGTAATTATATAAAAATTAGGGTAATAACATACAAGTATAGGAGCAAAGAAGCACATTCTTTGATATTAAGAAATAAAGGAATCAGCTTTACAACTTTCTCAAGAGGCAATAATATCAGTATCACTTAGTTATCGGAAAGACTCTCTGCAAAATGGGAATTTGACTCTTAGATGACAAGTCTGATTGACCTGATAAAGGTGTTGATAAATGATTTTAATAAAAGTTTGAGAATAGAAATATAAAATATGTTAGGAAAGTAATTTGAGAAGAAAAGAAGTTATTCTATAGATAAATATGACAATTATTATAATCCCTTATATTGAAGATAGCAGAAAGCGAAAAGATGCTGAAAGCTTATTAGGTAAGAAAGGAAGTTCTATTTGAAGATAAATGAACATTGGTGCTTTAAATTTAAAATATTAGACCTGAAAATGATTAATAGTTTTATTATGAGAAGATTAATCTAAAATACTTTAAGAAAGTTTTATTCCACTTGAAACTAACGAATAATGACATCTTACTAGTAAAAAATATCTGAGTATAGAAGAAATAGCTTCATTATAGATTAATACGCTGGGTTAGGAAATTTATTTGCGAAAGAGATGAATAGGAGATTAAATCAATTGAAGCTTTTCTAAGCAAGGAGTTTCTTGCTTTCTTGAATATATAAGGTGGTTACTCTGTTTTTTAGTAATTGTGCAACACAAAAAATCCAGTTAAGGTTAAAATATTATTTTCCCAATATTTGTTGAAAAGAAACTTGGTTCCTTAACTTGAGAACATTTAAGCTACTATTAAGAATAAAAATATAGTAATTGAAGTAAAAAGCTATCTTTCAAACTAGAGTCTGTAGATAGAGATATCAAATATTTTTATAGGAATGAGCAGATGAAAAATTCTAAACCAACTGAGGACCAAAAAGATAGAAATCACCAAAAATTAGTTATAAGCAACAGATGCCAATAGAAAAAGACCAAATTCAGAGAATTAAAAATCAAAAAAATTCATAATTGGTTTGTGCTAGAGAAGCTGAACAATATTAAAGGAATTGAGTATAAAAGCAAGGGTTGTAAGTATAAAAATTCCACTTTCTCTAGAAATAGATTAAATAGAGAAAATATATACCTTAGCTATGCAGGCAGTTTAAGAAAGTTCATGTGCTTTTATACAAAATATAAATTTAAGAAATATTTAAAAGGATTTATTATAAACATAACAGTTTAGTTAATTTTACTCTTAAAGTGGGCTAAATAATTAAAAAAATTAATGTATAAATTGATTTTATAAATGATTATGCAAATATGAAAAAATATCTAAATTTAAGTGCATCAGGAAGAAATCTAATTAGAAAGCAAATAAATCTGTCAGAAGCAAGAAAGAAGCTCTTAACGAAAAAGTGGATATATGGTTGTTGTAGTAGAAGGAAAAAATTAATTAAAGCAGTTAAACTATGATTTATCTAGAAAAGCTAGAATAACAATCTTTTGGATATTAGTGGATTAAAAAATTAAAACATAAAAGGCCAAGAAAGTACTTAAAAGTGATTAAGTATTTTTCAACGCAATTCTGAAAATCACAAAAAAGAAAAAGTAAGAGTTATAAGTATTTAGTTGGCTTGCTAATCTTAATAATAATTAGAATGGCATGACTAAAAGAGAAAAGTAAAGGATACTTACTCTATCTTAAAAACAGTAACTAATAAGTTCAAAGCCACCTATTAGATTATAATTTTAAGTTATGAATTTCTTTCTTGAGATTATTATTTATGAATTTGCTTAAATCCTAACTGCTATGAAAATAAAAAGCTTTGCATATAAGTTCTGTCTTTGAAGTGCTTTTTAAAATTACTTCTGTTATCTATTCATTAATAATAGCTTAATGAGCTATATTAAAACTGTTAGTGCAAACAATTATTGAATTCTCTTAGAATTATAAATTTAAGTATATGAAGTTAGTATTTGATCTTAAGCAAATTAGTAATTTATTGATGTAATATATCTAAATACTTACCCTCTTTAATAATTCTTAATCACTTATAATTGTTCTGAATCGCTTTCTTTTATCCTCTAATTTTTAAAAAGTTCCAAGCTATCTCAGCTCGATTTTCAAATTTTACTTTAAATCCCCACACATTCAATCTGCTTACTTTTATTAGGTAGCATATTGTTGGGATTTTAAACTAGTTTTGTAGCTTTTTTCATTGATTAGTCTCTTATTTTCCGAAAACTTTATATGTAAACAATTATTTAATACCTTCAGCTTTTATGATGATTAGTTAATGATAAGCGCACCTGCTAATTTAAAGGAAGACATATTTAAATCCTTAGTTTAATTTAATTCGGTTTAAAAGGCTTTAAAGACATTTTATTTATAATTTCCACTATGTCTGAAGTAGAACTGAAACAGCCAGTCATTAGCAATGTTTCTAGAGAGACTGTAACTTAGCCTCAAGTCTCAAAATAAGATTATTAGGATATCTACAGCTTATTTGAGAAGGCAAGTTTACTCTACGATGGGAAGGCTTTGGAAGTTCCTGAATAAATGGAATATAAAGCAACTCTTATTGGTAAAGATTCCAACCTTTTCTATTTGAAGGATAACTAGATCCTAGTGAAATCTTTAGTTATCAATAAATTTTTGGAACCTGTTAAAGTCAAGAAACATATTATTAACCTTTACAATACGCAGTTTAATGTTCTTTTGGAATCATCGAAGCACAATTTATATCTTTACGATGCATTTTCCTTCCAGAAGCTAGAAAAGATCAAGGGAAATGGTCTAAACATTTTAAGTACTTCATTTAATTAAAGTGCTGTAGTGATTGTTACAGGCTAAGGCGGATTAATCTTATTAAGAATTGTCAACAACCAATGCAAAGAAAGATTTTTAGCCTTTGACAAAGAACAAGATTTTACTCAAGCTATGGTAACTTCGGACTGCAAAACCATAGTTGCATATTCGGAATGAAAGTAATAAATCTTTGTTTATGCGAAAAATCCCTTTTAACTTCTTTGGTCTGAGTCAATTAAGGTAGATTGAAATGATAATCCCATGAAGTTTATTCAGTTCTCTCCAGATGAATAATATCTACTAAAAAGAGATAACATGAAGAAAGGACTTGTCTTATACTCTATTATGGATGGTACAGTGATAAATAAAATTCCTAATATGCATGTGAACCCCATAAATAAAATTTTATGCTATGGAATTCATAAGATGGCTTTCACATGCGGAAAAGACAGAAAAATTAAATTGTGAAACGTTTAAAATGGATAACAAATTGGAATCTTCTATGGACATGAAGATTCAGTTGAAGATATTATTCTAACGCCCAACTAGACATATCTATTCTCATGCTCTCTTGACTAATTTGTATTCATGTGATGCTTGAAAACAAACCAGATTATTGCTAAATTGGAGGCAGGCATCCCTTTGAATTTTATATAGTTTACTGATGATGCATCTTGTCTGGTAGCAAGAAAAAATGCTGGGGATTTTATACATAAGTATTGGATTCTTGAAAAAAACTTCGATGCAATAAAACTAGGTATTTAGTCCGAAAATGTCAATGAATGCTATCTCACTCCAGATAATAAATACATTATTACGACTAATACATCTGATTAAATTATGGAAATTTGGAATACATTAACTAAATCTAAAGTTACTTCATTTACATTTGCCACCTAAAGATAAAGATGTATTAACTTCACTTTCGATTCAAAATTCATTTTTTTTGTGAGAGAGCAAGGGAAACTTACAAAGTGGTCAACTGAGACATATGAATAAGTTCATATATACGAACATCCTGAAAGCATCATTGATTGCGTCATTGATAATAAGAATGAATTTCTTTACACAGCAGGAATGTAATAAAGTATTTATAAATGGAACCTCGAGTCAGGTCAGCTAATTGGATAAATAAAAGTTGGTGGTTTATACAATCTTTGCATCTCTAGTGACTCATCTCTCATCATAGCTAGTAATGGAAGGAATATCCACTCTTTTGATCTAGAGACATTCACACTTAAATAAAAGAAAAATGTAAATTATGTGGCAGAAACAGTCGTTATAAATAAAAATAATAAGACAGCAATATGCGTTTAGGGGGGTGCTTCAAAAAAAGTAGTTGTTTTCGATCCCTCTACATTCGAAATAATAAAGAAATCAAAAAAGCACACAAATACTCCTGTCTGGTATATTTCACTTACTGGTGATGAAAAATATTTCATGACTCGCAGTGGGGAAGAGACAATAATTTGGAGTAATTTAACTTATGATGCAATCTTATTCATCGAGGAAAAATTCATAATTCTTTACTCTGATTTAAGAATCTGCAGGGGTTTCTTTCATGATGGCTTCTTTAAAGTTTGAAATGCTAAAAGTGCTGCTTAATTATCCGATGATTTCCCTTTGTCTGATGAACAAACTGAAGGAGCAGACTAAAACAACACAAAAATGCTTTCAATAACTGGACCTTTTAACGGAATCACACCAATAATATTAAAGAATCTAATTTAGAGCTCTAGAAGCTAACACTAGCATTACATTCCATCATTAGTTAAGAATGTAATTCAGCCTTATAGATTGAATATTTTACACTTGCTTGCTTTTCTTAATAATCCTGCTGGACTCAGTTTTGCTTTATAATAGTAGACTCCTTACTTAAGAGATAGCTTTGGTGATACACCTCTTGAATATTCGATTTCAAGAATGTCTTTTGAATGTTCAAATATCCTTTTAGAACACATATTAAAGAAAGAAAACATCTATGAAAAGATGGACAACGATGAATTGATAAAGCTTATTTAGTTCGCACCTTAAAACATCTATAACTTCTTCACTAACTCAATAAGAATAGAAGACTCAAATGTTCCATCTTATGGGGCAATTATTAACGGAGAAGAAAGTTTTTTCACAACTTCATCATCTGATGTCAATTCCAACGATCTTACAGGGATAGTTAGTGTTGATTAATAGGAAAAGCAGTGCCCATTGGTTTTTAAAACATTTAAGGTCAATATTAACTTAGAACCAGGATCAAAAGACAGTATTGACTTCCACCAGACTCTCTAGGATACCGACGCCAAAGAAATATTTATTACAGAGGCAATCGATAAAATCCTTCTATATAAATGGAACATAGTCAAGAAGAATGCATACATACAAGCATTTATTTACTTCATTTACGTTCTGATATTGTCAGCTCATTTTATGCCATTCTAGAATAGTATTATCGTTGTTACTGCTTTACTGTTCTTTGGTTTTTATTTCTTGTACATAGAAATAAAATTTATGGTGAATAACTGAACTGCATATAAAGGAGAAATCTGAAACATTCTTGACATTGGAAGAGTTGCCTTGATTCTAATTTATACAGTAGGATTTTATTTAGGCACTTCTTACTATCTAGTTTTTGCCTTTCTTAACCTTCTGTCATACTTGAGATTGATATCATACTTTAGACTTAATTAGGAGATAAGAACTTTAATAAGACTTGTAGTTGAAGTTATGAAAGATATGATTCCATTTATGATTCTCCTATTCATTACATTCTTTGGGTTCTGTACTACATACATTATTATCAAGAACGAAAACAATTAAACCAGCCTATCGATGATGAGTGATTTTGGACTTTACTACAGATTAATTTTTGGTGATTTTGGATTGGTAGAAACTTTTTAAGAAGGAGACATTAAACTTTTCCGGTTATGGATTATGTTCGTTATCAGTTCCCTTTTCATTTCTTTGACTATGACGAATTTACTTATCGCAATCCTATCAGACACTTATGATAGAGTAATGACTGACGTAAAGGTATCAGATAATTGGGAACTTAACTAAATGATTTTGGAACAGGAAAGTCTCATTAAATCAGAGGAAAAGTAAGGACAACCTATATACTTCCATTGGGTAACTTATTCAGCAAAAGAGGAATAAAGTGGGTGGGAGGGTAAAGTGAAAGCATTTAATTCAACTTTGAAATCTGAAACTTAAGTCCTTACAAATGAGTAGTAATCGATAAGCAGTAAGATTGATTAACTCAATCAATTGGTTTAAAATCATATTTAGTATATAGAGCTAAAGTTTGAGGAGTAGAGAAAGAAGATCGAGAAAATAAGCAATCAAATTTAAAAGAATGAAGAAAGTTAGTCTAATATGGTTGAAGAATAGCAATAGAAAGAAAGCTTTTCAAATGAAGATGGAAACGAAACATCGGATTATGAAAGCTGATCTTTAAAGTGACTTAATATACTTATATTCTTATTCTAATTCTAAAATTATAAGTAAATTATAATCTCTAAATGGATCAAATGTTCATGAAATTGATATAAATCTATCTCTTAAAATTACTTGATATAATAAAATCTGAGTTTATCAAGCATTAAAACTAAAAGAAATAATATTTAATCATATAGATTTTATAAATCGACACTTCGGATATTAAACTGCGCTTCCGTATTAAATATATCTCTTTTAAAAATGTTGATAGATAAATGATATTATAAGTAAACTTAATCCTTTCATTTAATATATATGATTTGTCTTAAATGTAATAGATAAATAGATACTGTGAACATAACTATATGCCCTTCACGTTTAATTTATGTCTCCCATAGATGGGTGTGCCAAAAAAATAAGTAAATTCAAAATTTTAGATTATAGAGCGTAAAGCCCCAAATGACACACAACTCTTTAAAAAAAGGTATATTATTTCTTTTTAAGTATTCAGGAAGTTTTCCCATGTTGTAGTATTCCATTGAGCAGCTTTTTCTCTATAGGCCTGTTGTCAAAATGTTTCCCTAAGAAAACTTAAAATCCTAGCATCTCTCATCCTATTCTTATTTGATGTCTCGAATCATGACTTCTCTCTTGGTTCTTTCAAAGATTATTGTTCTGTTCTTCACCACGTACCAAAGGGTTTTCGTTCTTAGTTGAAAGATTACTTCTCCCTATTTAAATTAGCAATATATAAAAAATGTGCCCCACGTCTAGTATATAAAAAAAGAATATAAATAAATAAATTTAATTATAGAGCGCGTAGCACTCTCATTGGTGCGCAGCTCTTTAAAAAAATGTTTCATACTGACAAGAATGTTTGTTACTGATAAAATTATCAGATAGTGATAAACCTTGTTCAATACTGGTATAATTATTCAGTACTGATAAAAATGTTCAATACTGATATAATTTTAGAATACTCGTAATCTTTAATACTTGCTGGAGGTCCAAGGACATGGCAGGATTGTGTCTCATTGCATCACCAAAGCAGAGGACGACATGTGTCAATTATGGGTACTTAAATTCCCCACCTCTGGAAGCTCGCAATATTATTTCTTTTTCGTTCCAGAATTAAATCCAAATTAAGCCATTGCCGAAGGTCTAAGAATCTTATGTCTCGAGGCCAAACCAAAGCAGAGGAAGACATAAAGTCGATTATGGG
Organism: Loxodes magnus; assembly: GCA_946699065.1. Classification (NCBI taxonomy): domain Eukaryota; phylum Ciliophora; class Karyorelictea; order Loxodida; family Loxodidae; genus Loxodes; species Loxodes magnus. The sequence continues at coordinate 253,873 of CAMPDV010000308.1, forward strand.
TACTTAACTTCCCCAACCTCTGATGAAGATGACCTTGTTGTTCACCTTCGAACAACTATGACGGTTTTAAAAAATATATAATAACAACATAACGGAAATAGAAAAATTAGACTAGTAAAACTAATTAACGTGACGTCATCGTTAATAGGTTTGTCATAAATTGACAATTAATATTAGTTTAAGTGTTCTCATTAATCATACTTTCTTAGTATAGCCATCAAATGAGATACACAAGCTTCTCCAAGTGAGGAATCTTCTTATTATATTATGATTTAAATAAAATGCCAACTAAGAAAATCCTCCTAAGCAAACCTAATAACTCTTAGCAGGTGGGACCAGCGATCTTTACCTCCTTTAGATGGAGAACTAATAATTAGCAAAGGTTATCAAAATCTGTATTAACGAACTAATGGTTTAATAAACTCTATGGAAATTTTAAAATCGAAAAACTAAAATTTAACTCAGAAATTAGCTCTTAACCCGTATTTGCAGCAAATTTAAGGAAGAATCACATAGAACAGAATAGATCATAAAGGAAATTTAAATAATAGAAGATGTGAGTTAGAGCAACCCTAAATAATTAAAATGATCTATTGGAAATAAAATAATAATCCTCAGTAAAAGGAATTCCCTATCGAAGAGTGGCGGTATGTTGACATTACCAGTGGCAGGAAACTAAGTAAGAAGTTTCTATCGATTAAAATAAAAAGATCAAAGAATAATAGAAAATTAATGAAAAAATGTATTTAAAGTTTATTATAATTGAGAAGGTTTGTTCTTCAGGAAACAAAATTAGTAAATAAAGAAACTTCCAAAATATAATAAGCAGCAAATGGATGGAGTAGAAAACGATAGGAATTTAAAATATAGGAAAAAATCAAGAAAACAAATCTTAAAATAATCAAGACTATGATTGAAAAAATCCATTAAAGTAATACTTTTATTTAGTTTTAAAATTTTATTTCATGTCAAACCAAATAAAAGTGATGACAAATCAATGCATTATGTTATATATGATAAAATGGCACCTAAGAAGCAAAACACCTAAAACAAATATCCTAATTTATAATAAGATACTTTGATTGAGATTTATTTTCTATAGATTGAGAACATAAAAAATATAGGATGCAGTGCAGCAACTGATTCAACAAATAAATAGCCTTGACTAAAAAAATAACTAAATCTAAAATGATAATAAAACCCTAAATAAGAATAAAGATTAAAAGCCTCTGCATATCTATTAATTAAGAAATGAACAGAAGATAAGATTAAAGAAATTTGAAATATAAATTAAATAAAATACGAACATGTTATGATTAAAGCTATACCTGATGAAACGGAGATTTAGCAATCAAACAAAATAATAATAAAATATAAAAAATTTGATAATTATCTAGTAATAAAGAGGAGATCAATTATGTGCTGATTCTGTAGAAGGATAGGACACATAAAAAAGAAACGTTGAAGATACCAAAAATTACAAAAAGTAAAGTTAAAAAATCTTAAATACTTAATTAAGATTTATTGTAAATCTGAAGGCAACCTATTAAAGAAAAAAATAATTGGTGGAAACTATTTACTCTTGCAAATAGCAGATGCCTAAAAAGAAGAACCAAATACATTTTTGAAAAAACTGAGAATAGAGAAAAATATCAACAGTAAAGCAAGGATAGATTAGCAATTATAAATATGCTATCCAAGAGAGCGAGCCTGGAGAAGAAAAGGACGATTTCAGTGATTTTAGGATGGTTCACAATATTTTTTATAAACTAATACTTGACAAGTCAAAAAGGCAAGATCACATTAAAAATTATGTTATATTATGTTATTTTATGCTATAAATTTATTCTTATATCTTTTTAAATATACCAGTTTTCTAAAATAAAATCAAAAAAAATAAACATTAAAAAAATGAAGTAGCTACTGCATGCAGCATATACAGTCAGAAAATTCAATGTTGGCTATGAGAAATCTTTGATTAAGAGTAAGCTATCATTCAAGTGTTCATACTGCAAGCCAGATCCCTCTGGCAAGTTAGGCTTGTCCCCTCCGAGTTTGCTATACTCCTCCGTCATGGCATATAGTACAAGATTACTATCAACACAGTATATACTACACCAGATTTCCTACAATTTTTAAACAGTAACCATCATCTTTTTTTATATAATAAAAAAGAGTAACAATAAAAATAAAAAAGATCTATTATGAATTATTTATAAAATTTATATAACAAGATTGAATATAAAAGTTACTGAAGCATAAATAGAAGCACAAAATAATAAATTAAGTACCTGTATCTAAAGCTATAAATAGATAACTTATAAAAAGTAGTAAGTGAGAAAGAAAGATATAAAGATATAAAAATATAATAAAAATTTTAATTTAAAGATAATAAATAAATATAAATTAGAAACTTAGAACCTTTTTTAACTTCTTTTTTGTTTTAATAGAAAATAATTTATGTATGCTTAATATAATTTTAGCTTTTATTAGGAGTATTTAACAAAAATATACGCTTAAGCCTCGATAAAGAATTTAATCTGATTGTGAACTCTCTGAGAGATAAATGATATAATTATTGTTACTATAATTTTCAGATTGTTACAGTTTTTTCTTCAGTTTATGCTATTTCTAAGATTCTTTAGGTTTTATATTATTTTATATGATTATTAATATTCTAAGAAAACAAAAATCAATTTTAGACTAAATGTTGAGTTTATTTTTATTTCGTTTTAAAGTTTTAAAAAGATGAACTGAAGATTTTATTTTTAAAGCAAGCTCACTATTTAAATATATTTAGAGTAACTTTTGTATAAGTAGGAAATATTTATTCATTTAAAGATCCCAAAGAAATTAAAATATTTAATCATAATTTCAGTTTTTAGAAACTCATTGACTTAGTTAGTTATAATATTATTTTATATTTTGGTCTTTGCTTCATATGCTGGATTTATTTTTGGAAATTAGTTCTGAATTTCTTCAAAATAAATGCATGAAGTAAGATTATCACTGTTATAATGCTAAATTTATTTTCCATGAAATCTTTTTAAATAAATAGCTGCTAAATACTTTATCTTCATGTTGCTATTATTGTAATTTAATTTTATCTATTTGATAAAAATAAATCCTTTCAAGGATTAGAAATCGATAATCTTACATAATTATTTAGAATCTTGAGGTTTACTAGGAAAAAGTTATGAAAAAATAAAAAAAATCAACTTAATTTGCAATTGAAACTCTAAAGCACACAACTAGAAGATAAAAGAAATCAGAGATAACAAGAATGAAAAAGATACCGTCATTATACACTTGGAGATAATAGTTAAGCAAACTTCGAAGAAATATTGCTGCTTTAGGAGTGAAAAACATTTATATCAGTAGTGCTAATTATTAGAAAAGATAAAAAGCATTATGGTAAGAGAGATACTGACGAGAAAGAAATAGGCCTAATAATTTAGAAAAATTATATTGAACTTTAAAGAAAGATATATAAGAGAAAATGAAGATCTAATCCAGAAATTTAGTAGCAAAAAAAAGTTGAGTTTCGAGAGTGATTCCATCACTAAAGGAAATCGGCTACTCCAAAACGGATAGAAATAGCCTGAAATTGAGCAAACATTTTTATATTTTTTTTAAAACCGCCATAGTTGTTTGAAGGTGAACAACAAAGTCATCTTCATCAGAGGTTGGGGAAGTTAAGTACCCATAATCGACTTTATGTCTTCCTCTGCTTTGGTTTGGCCTCGAGACATAAGATTCTTAGACCTTCGGCAATGGCTTAATTTGGATTTAATTCTGGAACGAAAAAGAAATAATATTGCGAGCTTCATCAGAGGTGGGGAATTTAAGTACCCATAATTGATACATGTCGTCCTCTGCTTTGGTGATGCAATGAGACACAATCCTGCCATGTCCTTGGACCTCCAGCAAGTATTAAAGATTACGAGCATTCTAAAATTATATCAGTATTGAACATTTTTATCAGTACTGAATAATTATACCAGTATTGAACAAGGTTTATCACTATCTGATAATTTTATCAGTAAGAAACATTCTTGTCAGTATGAAACATTTTTTTAAAGAGCTGCGCACCAATGAGAGTGCTACGCGCTCTATAATCAAATTTATTTATTTTTATTTATACATTATAAATTAAAAAGTTTAAATTGAGTTTAGTGAACTTGGAGGACTTTCAACCTCGTGTTCACAGGGCCAGTTTGATAACCTGGGTGGAACCAGCTCCCTTCAGAACTCTTTCTTCAGTCACCTTGGATTGTGTACCACTTCGGTTTGTAGATTTGACTTCCTGACGGATAAAATTAGTTACAGAATTCTCGTATAATCTTATCCTAATATTAGTACTATTATTTTTCTTATTATTTTCTATTACAGTACTATTATTTAATTAATTTCAATTTCTAACATTGTCTATATTTGAGTCCAGTTTGTTTGCATACAAAGCATCTTGGTCTATTCCTAATTCATTTCTTATCTGGACTCCTCGGTAAATTAGAAGCTCCTTCTATGTCCATTGTATCTTGAATTGTCCTAACTTTGAATTCCTACTACTGTTGCTACTTGCTGTTCTCTTCAAGCACAGTTGTTCTCTGCTGCAGCAATCCCATTTCCCTGAAGAAAGTGTTTTGCTCTCGATCGTAGATTTCCCAGAAGCTTTCTTTCCATTCCTTGAGCTCAGTAACTTGATTTTTTAGAGCTCTATTCTCTAATCGTAGCCTCTTTACTTCCTCCTTCAGGTCAGAGAATGCGACTAAAATTTATGCCTGTTCTTCCTGGAACTGTGGCATCGCAAACTCTCGCACGGCTGCTGCTTCTTGCGTCTCCAGCACCTTTCTAGGTCCTTCCTCTTCAGTTGGTGTCATCGGGGTAGCCTTTTGGCGCTTTTGTCCCATCTTTTAGGTTGGCCTGAAAGTTCCTAGTTGAGTCTATTATTCTTGAAGGTTTTGAGAAGAAGATTATTTCTAGGAAGAAGATGTGTGAGTTAAAGATGAGGGTTCTTACTTTCTCTCCCCTTTTTAGGAGGTGGTATATAAGCCTTTCTTGAACCCTTCTACCATTTATTTACATTATTATACATTTAATTTAGATTTATAAAAATCAACTTCCTACATCATTCCTATATTTTAAACAATTTCTTATACTTAATTATCTACATGGGTGAAAAGTTTCTTCCACTCCAATCGTATTTGTTTCTGTGCATTCCTCTTTTATTTTTGCATTCTTAAATTTGGATAATAGCCAAGAGGTTTGCAGTTAACATAGTAAATAATTTAAATTTTTCAATTATAACTTAAATTTTTAGTCATATTAGTGAATGCTAATTTAAAATTTAAAACTAATATTTTTGAATTATCTTCAAATTATCCTTAAAAAGTTAAAGTTAAAGTTAAAAAGCTTTGCTAAAGCCTTAGTAGTCAGCCATCTGACCTATTCTATCAGCTTGTCTCTATTAGTTTGTCTTGAATTCCTACTAGGCTTAGTTAGGCGGTGTAGCACTTCATTAGTGCACCATCCTTTAATATTCTGAATAGTTTTCATCTTGCATGTAGCGTTCCTAATTATTTATCCAAGGATTAAGATTTGAATTAAAGAATTTTTTTCTATAAATGTTTCCGCTTTATGTTGGGTATATCCTAAATAGTTTTCTAAAAATATCTTATTTATTCTTTCTTTAAATTTCGCTTAGTTAGTAGCAGTATTTTCATTGGTGTTATTTATTGCACACGTAGCATTTTATTCTTCTTTTAACCTATTATTCCTGTAACACTTATTTAATTTAAATTTACTACTTATTTTAAATAAACGTTTACTGTTTATTTTAATTTGAGGCTTCATTTTCTATTTCCATAGGATATGATTAATTCTGTTAAAACGAAAATGACGTAACCTGAATTTATTATTAAATTTAAAGAATTCTTTGCTCCAGTTTGTTTTCTATTTCTTATGATTATTAATATTGTTTCTCAAGTAAAGACGTTATTAGTTTTTCTAATTTTTCTACTTTATCAGTGAGGTATCTATTTTTAAACATAAACTCTTTTAATGACTTAGATAATATTTCTATTTGAGTTAGTGTCGGAAGTTTTTTTAGTTCTGGATTTCCAAGTGGTTAATGTTCGTCATATCAATCATATTTCTCACTTTCACTCATTGTAATTATTTCTTTTTTTTATTTTTTAGAGAATTTTTTTGTTTAAATGTTTTGTTCAAAGTTCTGTTATTTCTTAGAAGCCATTTATCTTAATAATGCCCTTTTTTCACTTTTTAAATGATTTTAACTTTTGCAAAATATATATTTATACTTCTTTTTTTTTATTTTATATTTTCTGATGATTTGCTAAATCTATAAAAGAGATTAAAAAATTAAAAGGAAAATTTAAAATAATTTGATTATTTACAAAAAAGGAAATCTGATTTAAGTTTCATGGCTTGGGAATGAGATTTATGTTTTTTAGTAATCTCACAAAAGATAAATTAATAGAATTTTCAGAATAAAAGAATAGTTCTTGCTATGTTAACATCAAGGGTATTTTAAACCCTCTCATTCTTAGTTATTTATCCTAGCATGCTTTTAGAAAAGTTATTAAACTGATTTTCTATCTATTGTTCAATATGATATATACTATGCAATCATCTTCTTTATGATTATCCATTATAGATTTACAAATACTAAAGACTTTCAATCTTTTGATCTCTTATCTCCTTCCAACTCCAATTATCTTAAATCTCTTAACTAAGTGTTAATTCGAATCTTTATGCTAGTATTCATTTCTAGATCATTTTAATTAAAATTTTCATTACTCTTTGATTTTGCAAGTTTAGATTATCTTTTTCAATGTGCATCAAGCTTTCCACAATACTTTGTCATATAATAATGAGTCCTTCATTCTCTTCTTTAAATAAACAAATTTCTTCTTAAGCTTCCCAAATAAATAATACTAACTGTCCATTGATAATTTGTCTTCATTAATCTAAAGTACTTAAATTTCTATTTACAAATAACTCTTCTCTAGTTCATAGAACTAAATCGCTTTATTTCTTCTTCTCTTCATCTTCCTTTTAATTCAATCACATTCCTGCTTAACTTTTTTATATGTCAAACTAGTGTATAACTTCAAATAAAAGTATTTAAACTGAAAAAACCATATTAAAGATACTATCAAGCGTTCTATATTTACAAGTTCATTTAATTGGATTCTATCTAATCTGATTTCCTATGCTTTTTCATAAGATCAAATCGATTAATTTTCGATATGGTTAATTTTAGTTACTTGAAGTAGCTAAATGGAAACTTTTTCATATCTTTCTTCTTTTTCCATTCTGAGAATACTCATATACTAGTACATAAAAGGAAAAATCTTATGCTTATATAGGTAATTTTTCTTTTTACAATTGGTGAAAATATAGTTAACTTATCATAGTTATAGGTAATACCTAGAGAACTAAATTATGGTAGTTTATCATATAGCAAGTATTCGAGAAAAATAATAGAAGGAAACTGATGAATTAGTAGGAAGATCAACTTAATATTTAAGCTCAAGGCTTATAAATTAGAGTCATGTAACTGCATTAAAAGGGGAGCATTTATTTAGTATAAACCGAGGAAAATCCTTAACGGAATAATTTGACCAATAGAAATATACGGAAATAGATTCAGGTTTAATAGCATAATCATATCTCAAATATAATTTCCAGCTACATAGATAAAAACTTTGGAAAATGTAATATAGAGAAATGAATGTATATGAATAAAGTCTAGTATATGAAAGTGAAATTATAATGCTCATATAAAATTTACTTTGAAATGATAATGCTAAAATACACAATAGATGTATAATTAATAATAATCAAGTTAAGATATAAACTTATTGAAAAGAAGGAACTATAACATAAAACTTTTACGAGAGATCAAAATTAAGAAGATACTAAAAATGTATGATGCTAAGTTTAAACGAAATTTAGAAGAGAAAATGATGCGTTAAGAATATAAGTCTTCATTCTTATTACTTTAATAGCAATGCTTAATATGATAAGATTACAATAATAATTTTAATCAAAAGAAAAGATAAATGATAAGATCTTAAGAATAGGAGTTATAAAATGTTAATTTCATGTGTTAGTGAATATTTTTGAACTTGTAGACCAATCAGCGAGAAGATTTCCATCAACATAGTTATTTGCGTTAAGAAGAAAATCATTCAGTACGAAAACAATGCCAATAACTATAACATTTCTTTTACTCTCAAGTCTCATAATTAGATCTGAAGTTCGACTATCCTTTATTTCAACTCTATACTCCGGTTATGCAGGTTCTCCATCTATTGGCTCATAACTGTAAGTTGTAGGATCATAAGATTTGAAACTTCCTTACTTTACTTTGGCTTATATCAATATATGCCAACTATCTTTGTGAGCTGTGATCTTTTCTGAGTAACATTCATCAGCAGCATAAAAAATGCTTGGAGATAAAAAGATAGCTTTCGCCCAATTTTATATTCCGAAATGAGTTTCATCTAATTTATAATGACCGGAAGGAGGTTTAACTACTTACCCATTAACTGTTTTTTCGCCGCTACATACAAGACCTCCCTACATAATCGATTCAAGATAGACATATTTCGTTCCATGCCAAGCAGGATCCCAATTCGTCTCAAATTCTGAACTATTGACTAATGCTAAAGAAATGGAATCTAAATTCTATAAATTACGGAGAATTCTAACTCCAATAATATTTTAACCGTGAGTAATGTGCTTTACATTGGTAGCCAATCCATTTGAAATTAGTTTAGATGCGAGAGAATCAATTTTATCGTTCATTCCTGTTGTAATTAGCTACTCAATGTCTGTCGTTTTTGCTTCTTCAAATGCTGTTCCGTTCCATTTATTTTGAACTTTAGTATCTACCCCATATTGAATTAATAGCTCAACTATAGTTTAATGACCGTAAAATGATGCAGCATGAAGTGGTGTACTTCCACATTTGTGAAGTTCATTCACACTAGCACCCATTTTAAGAGCAAGCTAGCAAACGTCAAAATATCCCGATCTAGCTGCTATATAAAGTACAGTTCTGCCAATATCGTCATTTTCATCAACATCATCTAGAAATTCTCGACATTATTTCAAGAGTCTAACATTTCCAATTAGAGCATAATAGAAATTGGGCTTAAACTTCTTATTTTTATCATAGCAATATTCACATGCCAAAGTAGCACGTCTTCTCATATCTCTATCAGAACTAGCAATTTTATTTCTAAACGCCGTTTTTACTTAGCTTTAGCTTGCACCCGAAGTTAACTAGAGAACTTTGAATGGATTAGCTCTAATTGCACTATCCTCTGGATCTACAGTATATCGTGAAGTATAAGATTTTTCTACCATTTAATATACTTTAAAAATTAAAGCCACACTTAAATACTAAGCTTAAACACTTAAACACTCACATAGTATTAATTATATTTAATTCTAAAAATAAATCAGTTAGATATTCTTATCTCACTTATAACGTGAACCTTACTTTCTGATATCTCATTTTTATTAAATAATTTAAATGTTTTAGATATGATAAAATTAATTAAATGCTGATAGGATTTTATTAGATAACTCCTTATTTTACTTCTTAATACTTTTTTAATGATTTATAATTTTTTGTTCTTATTAGATTTAAATATCTTGAAGAAAAAATTTATAAGTTTTGGCTTATATAAGGATTATAACTTAAATATGTGTATTGAGTTTAATTTTAAGAAATTAAGGTAATGAAATAAAACTTTGATGTTAGATGGTTATAATTGATAGCTTTGATATAAATTAAATTATTTAGTTATAGTTCAGCTTGTGTTTAAGCTTGATAGTAATACCATTAGAGTAATATACCTAAACTGAAAGAACTAGATAGTATGAAATGTTATTCCAAAGTTCTAGTTAGTAACAGAAATGTTTAATTGCAGTTGCTTCAAGCTCTAAATCAATATTTGTTACTACTCTGAAAATTGGATAAAGGTATAGAAGTCTTAAAAATAGCTATAGCTAATATCTCATTTTATATAAGAAGTAAATAGTAGATCTAGTAAAAGGATGTGATGATGGGCATTTAAATAAAATGACAGCTATAGACAGAAGCTAGTAGAGTGAATCAATAGACAGTTAGAAAATCGAGTAAGAGGAGAGTAAATATATTAAGATTTTAAAGTCTTTGTTTATTAAATAATAAATAGATTTTATTTTTTCATCATATAAGATTAAGTATATAAGCATCTAAATACATAAAAGATCTTGCTTCATAGCTATAATTTAACATTCTAAAGAAAATTTAAGTATAATATGCCAATCATTATGCTATTAAAGTTATTAATGATAATAGGTTGTTATGTCTTAGAAAATAAATAACAAATCCGAGAAAATAGAGACTAACGAAGCATCAAAAACTTGGCAAAGAAGGGCAGGAGATAAATCAGACTAGAAGAGAAAAGAATAAATCACCGAAATGTTCCTCATTGTTTCAAAGTAAATGACTAAAAGGAATCTAGGAAAAAATATAAATAATAGAAAGGAAAATGAATCAATATTTGAATAGTATGAAAAAATGAAGAAACTACTCAGCAAGCAGGACAAGGTTATCTACATTTCTCGTTTTAGAATAAAAGATTTAATTAAACACATATTGAATAACTGTACTTAGAAACGATTTACTTATGGAAGTAAATTGTTCAAAATAAAAGCTTAGCATAAGAATAATTGTGGTGTTGATCCTAAAACGATTAAATTCAGGAAGATATAATGAACAATGAAGAAAATATGACTTATAAATTGTCTATTTAAATGAATAATTAAATAGAAATTTAAATAACTGAGACATAAAAGGATTGGAAAAACTTGAAAAATTTATTATTCCGAAATAGAAGTGAAATATAAGATAGAAGGTGTAATTATTACAATCTTCACAACATCTAATAAAGTACAGCATTGATTGAAAAAACTTAAAAGTAAGAGGATTAAAGGAACCTTAAGAGAATTAGCAAGAATCTTTATAAATAAAAAAAGAACCAAAAAAATAAATGATCCTATTCAGATTAGATCTGAGAGAGATGGATAGGGAATGGTAATATGAAAAAAAATTAAATGGATTAGATTCTTAAGCAACTCTAACATCAAAAAGGAAAACAAAGTTGAGAAAATGAGTATCAAAATAATGATCTAACTGTTTTGAATGCTCAATTTAGAACTTTTTAAAATAAGATTAGTGGAGAGTAAAATTATTAGACTAAGATCAAGAAAGTGATATGAATAGATGACAAAATGAGATTTTATAAGAAGAATGTTTTTCTTTTCAAACATTTTGAATTGTTCCAAGTGATTAAATGTTTTTTTAAAATCAAAAACGATAAAAATTTCTGATCAAATGGATTTAAAGATTACATAATACTGCTATGGGGTTTTAGAGATTAAAAGGAAAAATAAATTTCTAAGATATAAGAGATATTTATTAGTATAATAGGTGTTTTTAAGATAATTCTGCATAAAAAGAGATGAATGAAACAGCATAGTAAAGAGGTTGGATTTAAGTATTTCAGCATTGCAAAAAATTGTTTTTTAGTTTTGAGATGAAAAATGCAATTCTTTGATATTTAAAACTATATGCTGATTTTTTATACTTCTAAAATAGAGTATGGAGGTATTTTATTTCCTCAAGGATTCATAAAGGATTACAAGATTTTGAATAGAACTGGCAGTCATACTAACTTCTATAGAAAGACTTTAAAGAAGTTACGTCAATTTTAGCAAATTAAGTAATATTGATTGCAATAAGATAACATACAAACTCATTTGGTAATAAAGTTAATAAATAAATCTTCTAGAAGATAGTTAAGTATATTACTAGTAGAGTAAGATCAATTTATACAGAATATTGCTTGATATTTCTTAAATAAAATTTAATAAATAGAGTAAGAAAGTTTTAGTGAATGAAGATCATAGCATGCTATTTTCTAAAGTGATTCCAAGTATAAAGATGGTTGGGAATTATATTTTCTATTTCCTTTTAAGATAGAGAATGTAAAAGGTATTAAAACAAAGAAAATTGATAATTTATATTTTACAGAAATCTATCATTCAAAATCAATAAGAGTATAACAAATAGAAGTTTTAGATAAACACCTAAACATTGCTCAAAAGTTATTTGATATTACGATAAAGCTATGAAGCTTCTAATTATTTTTACCTAATGTAGAAACAAATCAAATGTATAAATTTATAAAATTAATACATATGTGACATAAATTTCTAATATGAAAAGAGAAAAAATTTAAATGATAGACCTCAAATGTGGTTAAATATCTTCTATTTTGATTTTTAAATTGGAAAAAAGTAAAAAGTTAACTTCAAGAATTTTATAACTCAAAGAAAATTAAATAAATCCATTAAAATATAAACATTAATCTAAGAAGTGAATTATTGGGTTTAGAATGTTCCAAAAGATCAAATACAAAGTAAGTATAAGGAAGATATAATTAATTACGCAAAAGTGTTATAAATTATTAAACTCGATTATAGAGCGTGTAGCACTTTCGATGGTGCGCATCTCTTTAAATTAATTTTATTTAAAACTAATAAAATTTCTCCTTGGAAGTTTCTTCCAGTGTTACACTCCTTTGTAAATTTATCTTCTAATAGGGCATGGTTGGAGTGATGTCCCAAGAGATCTAATCGTCTGGTGTCTTCCAACAACCGTTACTCAACACCTCCAGTTCTTTCCTATTGGTTTCTGCCAAGATTCTTGCTCAGTTTGTCGCTTCTGAAGTACTTCCTGGTAATAAGAGTTAAGCTAATCTCAGTTGGAAGATTGCTCCTCCCTATTTAAACTATTATAATATAATAAAAGCTAAGTAATTTCAGTAGGAATCTAAAAATATATTTTAATTATGAAAGTCTAATTTTGATTGGACTGATTTAAGTTTAAGAATACTTTATAAAATTGAGTATTTAGAAGGAGTTTTAATAAAAGAAAGTATAAAACTATCTCTAGAATGGAACTAAAGCAGTTTTATGAATATAAACAGAACTTAGATAGTTAATTTTTGGCTTATCTAATTATCTTTATATCTCTATTAGGGATAAATAATTACAATTATATAGTAAATCAAAAGCTTCTTATATATACTAAGCTAAGTTGTGCTACATATCCATACATTAGTAAGGAAAATATTTTAAATTAATATTATAAAATTTGAAAATAAATCTAAGTAATAATTAAGAATATAGTATTAAATTAAATTTATTAAAATTAAAGATAGTTTTTAATTATATACATTATAAATAAACTAAAAACTTTTACCTATTTAAAAATGGTTTCATTTCGGAAACTAGTGAATCAAAGGTTTTAGCTAAAGCTTACAATTTTATTATATACCTTAAAAAACTATCCACAGAACGAAAATTCGATTAAACGTTTTAACTTGTAAAATTTCTAATTAATACAAAAAATTAAATAAATCAATTAAGACTAAAATAATTTTAATTCCTTTAAATAAAAAATGCTAAAACAAATAAAAAATTATTAAGAAAAATTTACTAAAATAACATTAAAAATTGTTTGAACAAAGTAAAAATATTTTGCATATAGCAATGCATGAATGTCAGATAACTTATGAATTTACTATAATAACTTAACATAATAAATTAACATGGCTTAACCACTAAGGCTAACAACAATTTAAGCTGTTCAATATTGTTAAATAGGAAATATCTTGAAAAATGAAGTCATGGTAGATTGAATCTCTTAGGGCTACCAAGGTAGTGCTCACCACTAACCCAAGTCAGATTACAATACAAATAATCACTAAAAAAAAATTATATTCCAGGTCCCATTAAATTAAACAGAAATTAAGGAATAGAAACAAAATATACAAATATTTTATCAAATTTATAAAATAATTCCATAAAAGATCAATAAATTAGCGTTTCAACTTAATAAATAATTTAAAAAAAGAACACATAAAAAATACTCAATAAAAGCAAAAAAATGAGGAAAAAATAAATAAATAAACTATTCTAAAAATTTTATTTAAAGTTACTAAAAAAGCTCAAAAAGTAAAAAATTAAATAAAATTATTAAGAGTACAAATGAGTGTTTAAGTATTAGTTTAGGAACTACGAAATAAGTTATTAAATATAACTTATGATAAAAACTAAGAAATAAGTAATAGAAATTATTCAAAATGATTATCATTTTAGATCTATCTATTGCATAAATTTACTCTTATTAAATAATAATTTCATTCTAAGAGACTTTATTAAAATAACTATTTTCAATAAAACTTAAAACTTTTTTCGTTTACTATAATCAAGATTTAAGTTAAGTTTAAGATGTATTCTTAAATAATAGTTTATACACTTACATTTTACAACTTTAAAATTTAAGGAAATCCTTTAAAATTATTTAAAATTATTTTTTAATTACATAATTTTTTACTATCAGAAATACTAACCTATTACCAAAGATAAGTTATTTGAATTCAAATACATTTTTGCTAAATTATTTATCTATAGTAAAATAAACATTTGATTATCTGCTTTATTTAGTAAGATTATATCTAAAAATTAATTACAAAATTAAAAAAATATATTATTTTTTTAATATTATTATGATGTAATTAATTTGAGTAAATTTTTAGAATTAAAGATATCATAAAAAGGTTTTAATTTTTAATTTTTTAATTTATCAAGAGATAATTATTAAGTATCCATGTATTTATTTATTATATGCTTTTACTTTCCTTCAATAATATATTTTCATGTGATTATTTTGTTTATCTTTCTTCAAAAAACTACTTTCTTATTAGTTATTTAATTTGTTTATACCAAGCGAAACTGTTTATATTCCTTTATATGCTATATTTTCATTAATTTTAAGCCTTTTATATCTTAATGTTATAAATTAAGTTTAGTTTTACCTCGTTTAAATAGTGATACTTTGAAGGTTTGGTCCTTTTATTATCTAAAATTAAGATAGTTAATTAGCACGAATATACTTAAGCAAGTTCAAATTTTGAGAGATCAGATTCTCCTAAAATATATATTTTGAAGATTCATGTGAATAATCTAATTGCAACTCATAATTTCCATCTTAAAATTCTAAGTACCAAAATCAAAAAACTTTAAATACTTTTGATAGTAGAATCTTCTTTATTTACACTACTAATGTTTAAAATATAAATTAAAGATTAAATTAAGATTATCAGGATTGTAGTAACTAATCTTAAAGATATTTATTTTTTGTTTTATTCTTTTTATATATAAAAAAGATTTCTATATAAACCTTCTTGGAATGAAAAAGAAGAAAAATTTAGGAATTTTAAAAATATAGAAATTAAAATTTTATTACTTTATTTTAAATTAGCTATTTACATTAATCTTTACTTTAATATTTTAAAACCTACAAAAAATTAAATTATTTAACACTTGGCTATTAATCTAAATTCTGAGTTATACATTTTTTAACATTATTTTTTTAATTTCTGGATTTTAAATTTTAGACTTAAAGAGATAGAATAGTTTAGCATTAAATTTTTTAATTATATACCAAAATTTTAATAGGTTGTAAGAAGAAGTTTAGAAACCCTTTGAAACATTTCTTATCTCCTATAATAATTAAAAAATTACTATAACTAAAAGTATCAAACCTTTATAAAAATCTATTTAAAAAATAGTATTTTTATGGTTTAATGAAATACAAGGTGTACTTAAAAAAATGAATTAAGCAAAGTTAATTAAGTGGTAGAAAATATTTAAGATCAAATATAATTATATTAATCATTTTTTCGTAAACAAATTACCTGCTTATTCTTATATGTCAAATTTTTGTTGTCGATTCATTTATTATCAAATGCCTATCAGTCAAAAAAAAATTACTTTATTTAATTTATAAAAGTTAGTTTAATGACAAAATTTATTTGAATTTATTAAAATTTTAAGTTTAAAATACTATTTTCAATAACTCTTTTATCTGTTAAAACTTTTTATTTATTTAAGTTAAACTAATAATGAGTAAAAAATGAAGCAAGTAGGAAATAGTATATCGGTAGATAGAATAATTGGTTTAATATATAAATTTTAAACCTAATAAATTAGTAAATTACTAACTTGGATTTTAATAATATTCATAAGATTTATTATGAAAAAAGCTAAAATTTATAGTTTTTTAAACTTTTACTTTAGTAAATCGAAAAAACTGAAACTGGAAAAAATTTTATTTTTATTAGAGAAAATTTAAATAATTTAGATGGAAAAAATGCAAAAAGTATGTTAGTTAAAGATTATAACTTTTCAGCATATTATTATTAAAAAAATATGCTTATTGTTTATGTTATGAAATCCTTCTATTTTTATTTTGTGTAATAGCAATAATTTATTTTTATTATTGTTTAATTTATTATTTTTTTAGTTTAACATTATTATTTTTTATATGAACAAAGAGACAAATAACTAGAGTGATATTTACTCTATCTTAGTTCTAAATATAAATTTTAAATGGCAAAATTATGTCAATTATATAATAGAAATAATTTGTATATTAATATAGTACTTTTTTAGTTGTTGTGTGTTTATATTTCTAATTATAATCACATTATAATATATTAGTCCATTTATGTAATATCATTTAGCATTATTTATTTTATTTATTATATTTAAGGCTACCTAAAAGAAAACTAGCAGGTTAAATTTCTCAGTCTTATTCGTAAATCTTGAATTAATTAATAAATTTTTAATTTAAGGTTATTTAGTTACGATGGGGTTCTAAAATTATTGCCTAGAAAAGTTTGATAGTTATGCTAATTTTATTTAAATTACTGATAATAATAGGAAAAGCTAATCGTTTTTGAATTTAAACTTACATTCAAAGCTTATTTAATTTCTAAATTTTATACTTATAATCTAATCAAAATATTTTAATACCTTATATCTTTTAATTTTCCTTCAGAGAAAATAGAAAAATTTAAATTTCTAATAAGTAAGAAAGGAATTCCAATCAGCATTACGATAAAAATAATTACCTTTATTAACTATTAAGTAAAATAATTATTTAATTATAAACTAAGGAATAAATGTTGGCTTTAAGATTAAAAATATTAACTAAATAATTTAGTGAAAACTTTATAAATATTATATTAATCAAATTATAACTAAATAAATATGATATATAGTAGAAGCTAAATCAAAATTTAATAATCATGATTTAATATATTTGCAGAGGATAAAATTTAGAATAACTTAAATCAAATAGAGATTGAAAATCCAGTAAGATTCAGCAGCTAATCAGGAGATGAAACTATAAAATCTATATGAAGTATAAAATTAAAGAAGAAAACTATTATAGATAGCAAATAAAATAATAACTAAAAATTAAAATATAAATGGAGGTTAATTTTGAACTTTTAAATTTAAATAATAAATAGTGGAATCAATATAATTAAGTGGATTAGAAAGAAAAGCTTATCTTTTAATTCAGTGATGTCATTTGGGCGCTTAAACCTTTGAGATCTATTTAGAAGATAATTTAATTGATTTTATTATCAGAATAATAATAAAGAATATTCATTATCACTTTTCATTTAAAATACAATAAGAGAAGTAGAAAAGGTTTAAGTTACTGAAGTTCTTACTTCTTATTTTTAAATGACACCAAATTTTAATGGTAATTGAGGTAAAATATAAATCTCCTATCAAGATAAATTATTAAAAACAAATTTAAATAAAAGAAAAATTGTAAATTTATTCATCAGCGTTTCTCAGTTTCAAACCATAAAAGAAGAGTTTTTCAAATAAGAGGTTAAATAAAATGCTTATAATTAAAATTTAAAGAATTTTATGCTAATTCATTTAAATAATAAAACTTCTAATAATCTTAATAAAAATGGACAAAGAAATTAAAATTTAGTTTTGTAAGATTAAGAAATTAAGTTCTACAATATTTTGTATAACGATAAATTTAAAAATTTAGTGAGATTAATAAATCTCAAATACTGATTAATTATTTGATTATTTTGGAATCTAAAAATAATAGTTATAAAAATAGTAATTTTTAACTAATCTTAGAAAATAAAAAAAATAAATTACACACTAATTTTATATATTCCTAAATTATAATCTAATTTTGTTTAAAATTTCATTATTTATGTTACTATGCAAACTAGAAAAAATTTTACTTTTTTTAAATAAAATAATTATAGTTATTGACTTATTGGTCAACATTATTTTTATTAATTTTTTGATTAATATAAATTTATTAATAATATGTTGCTTTAAATTATATTTCAACAGATTTATAAGATTAATTAATTAATTAAAATATAATAGTTTCAATATTTAAGAATATTGAGACATATATGCAGAAAATATAGCTTAGACTATAAATATTACAAATATGTTGAAAGATAAAAGTTTGCAAATGCCAACCAAGCTTCTTCTTGTTCTTTCTCTATCATATATTTTTATTTATTGTCTTCATGAAATTTATCTTTTTTTTTCTTTCTAGAAAATCTTCTAAAAGTTAGTCTTGTAGTTTAAACATTTCAATACGCTTTTTTAGTAATTTAGAATGAAAATTTTTTGATTAATTTATCTTTTTAGGAATTTGATTTTTACAAAAATGTTTGTTTATATAGTTTTAGTCATAAAGAATTAGTTTCTTCTTGTCTTTTTCTTTAAAAGCTTTATGACTTTCAAGTTCCTCAATAATGTCTGCATAGTATTAACAATCAAAAATATGATCAGTTTCATCAAAGTCTTAGCCACAAAAGCAAATAATGCTATATCTAACGATAATGTGGCGATTACTAAGTTCTTATTGAAAATTATAAGAAAAATTCCTCAGTTTATAGATAGAAATAGACTTCTAATATAGTGTTTATTATATTTGGTATAAGTAATTTCAGAAATACACTTTAATTATTTTCTATTTAGTCTATAATTATTTTTGTTGTTGGCATAAGTGTATTCATAGAGAGACATTCCATTAAGAATTTATGTTTTATTTTTTATTCTGTGAGCTTATAAAAATCCATCTTACTCTAAACATGTGACATGTCAAAATTATACAAATATATACATTTCTTTATATGTTTCTAGTATAGTAAATTAAATTTAGTGCATTTTCTAATAGGAAAGCAGTATCTGAGTTAGGATTTTACAGATTTATAAGATTAAAATACATTTTAAAGCTTAAAATATTAAGAAATGAATTATTAAGATTCTAATTATTTAATATTATTAATCCTCTTTTTAATAAAGAATTTTGATATTTTGATATAATAATAATTATTATTAATATTATGCAAAACATATAAAAAGATATAAATATATGCAAAATAAAAGAGCATAGAAGAACTTTAAATATTTATTATAGTAAATAAACTTAAAAAAATAAATTCTAACAGTTTTAATTTAATCATAGTTAGAAGCAGCAAAAATCACAATAATTCCTTAAAAATAATTTAGAAATAATGATAAATTAACTCTCACTTTACTATTTAAATATCTTTTTTCTTAAATGATTAAATAAGTAAAATTTAATTAAGAAAATATTTTTGTTTAAAGATTAAATTAAATAAAGTAATAATAAATTTATAAACTTATAATAAATAGATAATTTTAATCTAATAGTTAGTTTAAATTATTATATAAGAAATAATTTGGTTAAAATTTTAGCTTTAAAGAAATATAAAAGGAATTTTAATCAAAAATTATATCAGTTTTATAATAATTTAATAATTTAAATTTCTATAAAAAATAATCAAAATTATAATTTAAATAATCAAATTTTGTTATTAAAGATTTCAACAAATAAATATATTTTATCTTAAATAATTATATATTTAAAATAAAATACATTTCTGATAGTAATTAAAGTTAAAAATTTTTTTTTTGTTATTTCCTTAAAATTTGAAAATGGAAATTTTTTTTAAGAATATAAGATTTAAATATATTTAATAATAATATTAAAAAATATTTAATTTTCGTTATTTAGAAATTATGTTGTATTTGAATGATATGTAAATCTTAGAATGCAAATTCTGTAAAATTAAATTATTATTCTTATAAATTTAAATGTATAGAGAAATTTTTTATTTTGATATCTTAATTTCTGCTTCATTTCAAAATTTGTCAATTTTCTTTCAAAGTTTTAAAAATGTGACTTTAAGTTTTAAACAGAAGCAATTTAATGATACAGTTTTTTGAAACTACTCAGCAAAATGGGATTTTATTTTATTTATCTTCAATTTTAAGCATATATTTTCAGGCAGAAAAGGAATGAATTTTTAAAAAAATTAGGAAGCATTATATCGAAAAATCTTTCTTCCCTCAGAATTCATTTTATTTTTATTCCAAATTTCATAAACTCGAATAAACTTTTTGATCGAATTTGTTACTCAGCAAAAATTTAAAATTATAAAGTATATAATAAGCAGAATAAAAAGATCTTGCTTATTAATTTTAATCATATTTATATATTAAATATAATAATATCTGCAATCTATCTTAATGACCTTTTTAAATATATTTATTTAAATAGCTTTACATATTATTAAATAAGTACACTATTAATTTATAAGCTTATACTATCTAAGAATTAGAATAGAAATATAATTATACATACCCATGTTAAAAATCTTTGATATCTCAATTAATTAATTAAATTGATTAATCAACGATTATTGAAGCAATTTTTTATGATTTATAGCATTTAAATAAATAAGTTTTAATTATTTTATCTAGTTATTTTTTTATTTCTTATTAGAGATAATAAATTACTATAGTATAATAAATTAAAACTTTTTATTTAATTAATTTATGTAGTTTGATATACAGTTAATTAGGAATATATACTTATAAATATTTTTTATTACTCCTTTAGTTTTTAATTTCATCATTTATTTATTTTGGTATTTTTAGTATTTCATTACTTACAATAATTTTATCAGTTGCATCGTTTTTAGTTTCAATTTATAATTAATAAGTTTAAGTCTTTTTTAAATTATACTGAAAATGTGGCATTAAAATTCCAATTTTATAATATCAACATTCAAGTAACCTATGAAATTTAATAACTTACAGTATAATTAAAAGATATTGTTCATATATAGTATTAAATTAAATTGATTTACATAGATTTTATTATCTTTTAAATACCTTTTAAAATAATTAATTCTTAGTATATATAAGTTATATTTGAGGATATTAAGAAATAGTTTATTTTACTATTTATAAGTTAAAAAATGAAATTGAAGGAAGGTTGAATTTATGTATTTAATTATTGGAAAAAAAAGAGACTTAAAATTTGCTAGCGGGAGTTTATGAAGACCAAAGTGTTTAATATAACAAAAAATTGAGATTTTTTAATAAATAAGAGAAAAATATGCATATATAAAATGAATATCGTAAATAAAGTATAATCTTTATAATTTTAAGTTAATTGTTTTTAACTATAAAAACTCTAAAAATTAAGACAGTAAATAAGTTGAAATAACGTTCTGAAATTACACCTATATCTTAAACCAAAATATCTCTTATAAAGAAGCTTAAAAAATAATTACATTTTTAAAAAAGAAAAATATAAAGAGAAAAATATCTACTTAAAAATGAAAATTAAGCATACTTTCCTAATAAATTTATTTATGAAGATTTTCTTAAAATAATTTTAAATAAAAGTAAGAATTAATCTGTATAATAGCGTAAAGTTGGTTTGTTTTTGTTTACAAATTGATCTGACACAAGGTAAAAACTTTCATTCCATTGACAACTGGAATATCGGATGAGAAAGCAAGAATTAATGGACATATCAATAAATTCTTTGAGAAAGGAGAACTTTTCAAACATTAAAACTTTCAAACTTCAATCAAAAAGTAAACTTTACTTGGTCTGAATAAAAATTAAAAAAATTATTAATTATAAAAATTAGATTATTTAAATTTCTGATTTTGTCAAAAAATTATTAGAATATTGTTGATCTAATTTATAAAATATTTTATTTATAATTTGATTTTAATTATCTAGTTAACTTACATTTTTTATGCTTTTATGAATTTTCTTTTTAAATTCTGATTTAAATTTTTTTTATTTTATTTCAAACTTAAAAGTGTTTTATTTAACTTTTTCATATTATTTCATAGAATATTAAAGCATTAATGGTCAATATTAAAACTAAAGCAAAAATTATTAAAGAGATATCCAAATTCTTTGTTGTTTAGCATCTTTTACTTCAAGATTTATAGCTTATCTATTTTTAAATTGAAATATTCAAATACATTTTTTTATTCTTTATAATTCATATTGTTTGAATTTTAATAATAATAGCAATAAATTATAAGATCTTCAATATTAGAAATATTTTGCCATATTTGTATTCTTATTGGAAAATAATCATGCAAATTATGCTAAAATTAAAAATTTCTACTTTTTTAATCATGATTCTATTTTACTCTCATCTTGATAAGGACTTGATTAACTGATTAAATCTATTTATGGGTTTCTATTAATATAATCTGTTTTTTCTTCATTCTAGTCTTTAAAAATATTTTAATTATCTTCGAAATAATTCTTGATGAGATATTTTTATCTACTTTAATCCTCATATTTTTGTAAATTATTTATTAATATAGTTTGATTCTAATAAAAATAGTCTTTTACAATCTTTTCATTAATTATTTTATGTTTATTAAAATTCTTAAAAAATTATATATAAAGTTTAAAGTTGAAATGTGCTAAAATGTACAAATTCTTATCTACATAAACAAAGCTTATTAAATTAAGTATTGATATATCGCTGATTCAGTTCATATTAAAATTTATAAGTATAAATTCTTAGTTTATAGATTGAGATAGTTTCTTGAATTAGATGTCTAGCATATTTAGTGTATGCTAATAAAGGAAAATCTTTTTTAATTAATTTCTATTTAGATAATAAATCTTTTTGTTGTTGACATTGCTGCATTCCGTTGAAAGTATGCTTAGAAGGATTTTTTTAGATTTAAATATTGAGGTGTTTTCTAAACTCTTTGAAATCATAAGTTCTTTAAATATCTAAATCGTATTTTTAATGCTTCTACTATATATTTCGTAGGGAAGTTAAATTTATTGTATTTTTGAGGTAAAAAGGCTATATCCGAATTAGGATTTTCATAAATAAATCTAGTTATTTTCTAGCGAAAACACATAAATTTTTATTTCGAAGAATGGATAAATAGAAGCAAATTAAAAAATATTATCTAAGAAGGTAAAATTATAACTTCCATATATGAAGAGTAACTTGTTTTGGAATTAATTATTAAAATACTCATATTTGAATAATTAAGAATGGGGAGTGAAGATATAAAATTTAAAGAAAAGAAGGATCTAGTAACCTTAATCTTTTTCGAGATATTATAAATTTGAGAGGAACTAAGGATATATGGTGCTTAATTGTTTTAATTAAATATAGAAAGGAAAATGATGTATTAAAAGTATAAACTTTCATTCTTTTCACTTTAATAAGATATTGTTTATTTGATTTAGTTACAGATATCCTTTTTAGAAATACAAAATTTTAAGGTAAAAGAATAAAAATAAATTTATAAAATGTTGACTTCATGTATTAAAGAATATTTTTGAACTTGTTGACCAATCAGCGAGAAGATTACCATCAACATAGTTTTTAGCGTTAAGTAGAAAGTCATTCAATACGAAAACGATGCCAGTTACTATAACATTTCTTTTACTTTCTGTTCTCATAATTAGATTAGTAGTTTGAGTGTCCCTAACTTCAACTCTTCACTCTGGCTAAGCAGGCTCTCCTTCTATTGGTTCATATTTGTAAGTGGTAGGATCATAAGATTTGAAACTTCCCTTTTTGACTCTGGCCTGTATTAATATACGCCAACTGTCTTTATGAGCTGTGATCTTTTCCGAGTAACATTCATCAGCAGCATAAAAAATACTTGGAGATAAAAAGATAGCTTTCGCCCAATTTTATATTCCGAAATGAGTTTCATCTAATTTATAATGACCGGAAGGAGGTTTTATAAATTATCCGTTTAGTGTTTTTTATCCGCTACAGACAAGGCCACTCTACATAATCGATTCAAGATAGGCATATTTCGTTCCATGCCAAGCAGGATCCCAATCATACTAAAATTCCGAGCTATTTACGATCGCTCTGGAAGTGGAATCTTAATTCTAGAAATTGCGGAGAATCCTAATTCCAATAGTATTTTAACCATGAGTGATAAGCTTGACATTAGTGCCCAATCCATTAGAAATAAGTTTAGAAGCGAGAGAATCAATTTTATCGTTCATTCCTGTTGTAATTATTTATTCAATGACTGTTGTTTTTGCTTCATTAAGAGCCGTTCCGTTTCATTTGTTTTTAATTCGAGTATCTACTCCATATTGAATCAAAAGTTCAACTATAGCTTAATGACCATAAAATGCTGCGGCATGAAGTGGTGTACTTCCACATTAGTGAAGTTCATTCACACTAGCACCCATCTTTAGAGCAAGTTAGCAAACGTCAAAATATCCTGATCTAGCTGCTATATATAGTACAGTTCTGCCAAGCTCGTCGTTTTCGTCAACATCATCTAGAAATTATCGACACTATTTCAAAAATCTAACATTTCCAATTAGAGCATAATAGAAATTGGGCTTAAATTTTTTATTTCTATCTAAGCAATATTCACACGCCAAAGTAGCACGTCTTCTCATATCTCTGTCTGAACTAGAAATTTTGCTTCTAAAAGAGGATTTTGTTTTACCTTCACTAACATCAGAAGGAATTTATAGAATTTTGAACGGATTTGCTCTGATTAAACTATCCTCAGGATCCACATTATATAGATAAGAATAAGATTTTTCTACCATTTAATAACTAAGCACTTTAAAGCAAACTTAATTAGTAGACATAAACACTAAAACATTCTCATAGCGATAATCATAATTTATTCTAAAATAAATCAGTTAGAAGCTTTATTTTTTCTTCATAATAATATATTTATTTTATGATATCGCCTCACTTTATGTCAGTTAAATGTTTAAATTATGACAAGATTAATTAAATGTTGGTTATACTTTATTAGATTTTTTGATATTTTATATATTTGCTATTCATAATTTTTATTTGCCTTCCTATAAATATGAGGTGTTTATATAAAGTGTTTTTCGCTTTTAAATGTGTTGCTGAGCAAAGTAATAAAAAATGCTTGTAGGAAAATTAAACTTTGATGGTTGATAAATAAAAAGGGTAGTTAATATAAATTAAGGTATTGTTATAGTTTGTTGCTGGAAAGCTTGATTTTAATATGAGTAGAGTAATATATCAAAGCGGAAAAATTATAGGGCATTAAATATAATCCAAAGCTCTTGCTAGTAACAGATATGTTGAATTTTAATCGCTTTAAGCTCTAGATCAATGTTTCTGCTACTCAGAAAATTGGATAAAGTTATAAAATAATCTCAAAACATTTGTGCCTTATACCCCAACTTATATAAGAAGTAAGATAGTAGATTTAGTGAAAAAGATGAGATGATTTTCATTAAAATAAAAAGAGAAGATGGTTATAGAAAAAATAAGCTCCAGAAGATAGTAGAGGAAATATATAAATAGAGTAAAAAATCAGAAAATAAAGATAGAGGATAGTGACTATAGCTAGATTTTAAACCTTTATTTATTAAATAATAATTAAATTATTTTGTCCACATTAAAAGATTAATTTATAAGCATCTAAATATGTGGAAAATTATTTTTTGTTATTAAATAAAATAAAATAAAATAGATAAATTTGCCTTTCAGCTTTATCGAACCTATGCAAGGGTTCAATTTTTTGCTTCTTTCTACGGTGCCATTTATATAATACTTATCATTCCTCAAGAAAGGTTAGATAGGGTGAGATTAAAATGGAAGGATTTGCCCTCAAAGCTGAAATCTTCCAAACAATGTTGGTATTCATTATTAAATGTGCCCTCCACTTGCTTGAAAGTGTACTATCAGAGTCCATAGTTAATTTCCAGCTATCTTACCTTTTTTATATATTCTTTTTTCATAGTTATAATTAAACAGTCTAATGATAATTTAAATATAAAATACCAATCATTATGCTATTAAGTTAATGATAATAGGTAATAAAGAGAATAAATCCCTATAATTTATTTAGCATTCAAAGCTGAAAAATTAAATATATTGAAACAAGCAAATTAAAAATTATAGAGACTATAAAAAATATCTAGTTTTAAACTCATTAATATTAGGGTATTCTATGAGCAGATATACTAAATAAATACAAAGTTGATTAAGACTATAATAAAAGCTTAATGAGCGTCTAAATTCAAATAATAGTAGCTATTAATAATTTACTAATACTTATGCAATATAACTCCTGTTCGAACATAATCTTTATCCATATAATGCAATTAATAAACTTTACCTTCATAATAGATTTATACCCGTTAAATATTGAAATATATACTAGAAAATATACTTAGATAGCTTAAATAATAACTATAAAAAGTATATGTAGTACATTAGAATGAAACAAGAATAAAAATAATTAGATGAGATTCTTTAAAAATCTTAGTATCAAAAGGAAAATTAAGTTTAGATAATGAATATTAAATATAATTATATAGCTTTTTTTATTGTTCAATTTAGACCTTACTTAAATATAATTAACTGAGGGTAAAATTGTTAGCTAAGATCTAGAAAATAATGCAAGTAGAAGTTAAAAATAAGATTTATAAGAAGACTGCTTACCTTTACAAGCATTTTGAATCATTCTAAACGATTAGGTGGTTTATTATAAAGGCAGAAAATAATAAAACATTTGAGCTTATGTATTTTAATGATTGAACTATAATGCTGTTAATAATAATTTAGAGATAAAAAGTAATAAATTTAGTTATATAAAAGATAATTATAAATATAAGAGGAATTTATAAAATCAGGTATGCATCAAAAAGATGATTGAAATACTTTAGGAAATAATTTACCTTTAAATTTTTTCAAAGTAAAAGGCTGCATTTAAGTATTTAGGCGTAAAAATTTGAATCTTTGAGATTTAAATTTTATGTGATTTTTTACACTTTCTAAGCCGAATGTAGAAGTAGTTTAACTTCTGAAGAATTCATAGAGAAATTATAGTTTTTTTGGTAAGAACTTACTAGTCATACTATCTATTATTCAAAGGCTTTAAAGAAGCTTCTCACTTTTGAAAAGTCTTAAATATAAATTGCAATAGAATAGCTTACATTGTATTTGGTTATCAAGTTCTTAAATAAGCCTTCTAGAAGATAAATAAGTGAATGATATTATTTATAGTAAAAGTCTTGTTATACAGAATATTACATGGCATTTTTTAAATAAAAAGAACTTAGTAGAGTCGAGATAGTCTTAGTTCTTGTAAATTATTGCATAATATTTTTTAAAGCAACACCAAGTATAAAAGAAGGTTGAGGATGATTATGTCAATCTCTTTTTAAGGCAGAAAATGCAAAAAACATTTAATGAAAGAAAGTTAATATTTTATAATTATGAAAAATTTTAGACAAATCAATCAAGATTATAGCAAATAGAAGATTAGCTAATTACTAAAGCAATATTTTAATTTTTTATTCTAATATGAGTAAATTAAAAAGCACAAATAATTTTTTTAATTTAAAACAAAAAATTCAAGTATAGCTTTATAATAATTTTATAAATATCTATAAATATCTTATTTAAAGTAAGTTTCTAAATATTTGAAATAATAATTCTCAAGCATAGTAAAATATTTATTATTTTGTCGTTTAAATTCGGGAAAAAAATTAAATTATAGAATTTTTTATTCCTAAAAGATTTAGATTTATACTCTTAGCAATCATTATAAGATTTATAATCCTATTC
This sequence comes from Loxodes magnus, assembly GCA_946699065.1. Taxonomy (NCBI): domain Eukaryota; phylum Ciliophora; class Karyorelictea; order Loxodida; family Loxodidae; genus Loxodes; species Loxodes magnus. Next base: position 281,795 of record CAMPDV010000308.1, read on the forward strand.
TAAATACAAACTCTAATATTACCACCTAAGTTTTATAAAGATTTTAGAAGTCAACGAAGTTTGAAATTATTATAGTTTGTATCTTATTCTTTGTTATAAGACAAAACTTACAATTTATAATAAAAAGAAGTTAATTTGTGGTATTGGTGGTTTGGTTAATGATTCAGATTGTTGAATAGTCTCATTTTAGCAGAATCAAGTTCAGAAAATTCCTTTTTAAAGCCTTAAAAAATTTGATTTGAATAAGATAAAAATAAGTTTAAAACCTAAAATTAGAAGTTCAAAGTTTAAGAATTATAGTTCTAAATATTAATTATATTTAAACTGTAAATTCTTAGAAAGAGACTGATTTATTTTAATCAAAGATTATTGTTATAGAATGCTATTAGGTAATAAAACAATCTACATGCAAATAAAATTTAATTTTAAACTAGTCTGTAAAAATTTAATTGTATGATTTAGTCAAAAAGAATCAGTAAATCATCACAAAAGATTCAATAAATAATGAATTTGGATTTTTAATTAAAGGTTATTTAAAATATAATATTTTACCCTTTATTTATACAATTTGAAGCAGATTAAATCAAATCTTGCAAACCTTAAAATTTTCTCCTTTAATTTTCTTTGTATCTTAGCAAATATAACTTAATTATTAATCTATAGAGTTAATTTTTCGTTTAATTTATTTAATCTTAAATAAATTGGACTATAAAGTGCTAAGCACTCTCGATGATGCCTTCTAATAGAGCAAGGTCGGATTTATGCCTCAAAAGACTTAATCCACTGGTATTTTTCATCAACTGTTACTTAATGCCTCCAGTTCTTTCCTGCTTAGTTCCTGCCAAGATTCTTGCTCAGTTCATCGCTACTGAAGTACTTCCTGGTACAAGAATATAAGTTAGTTGGAGGATTGCTCGTCCCTACTAAAAATAAATATATATCAATAATAATAATAAATACTTTCTAAATTTAAAGTTATAAGTTAAATAATACTTTTACTTTAATATTTTCTCTTAATTTTTATTATTTATAATATTATTCTTAATTAATAATATCTGCTAGAATATATTTTTCAGTTCTATTATCAGATTCATTAGCGAACAAATCACTAATTTTTATACTTCATTTATTAATTTTTTCTATCTAATCAATTTTTATTTTATAGAAAATTGCTATTAAGCATGGTTAAAATAAAATGATATATTTCTAGTTTATAAACAATTTATTAAAAGCTTAATGAAAGTATTCATTTATAAAGTTAATCTTTTAATCAAAAAATTTTTATTTAATTAATTTTTTATTTCTAAATAAGGAACAATAATGAATCATTTACTAACTCTAATTTGAATTTCTATTTTACTTGTTAGAAATATAAGGCTAGTTTAGGTTTCTCTGAAATAGCATAAATTTAAATAATAGTTTTAATATGCTATATTAAATTCATAAGTATAAATTTAGTAATAAAATAAAGTATAATGTTAATTGAAAAAAATTTATTAGTTTTTCCTATTTCTGTTAAAAATTAAAAAAATTTAGAAATTAATTTACTTTTCATGGTAAGATTATGAAAAAACCATATCATAATTGGAAATCTAGAAATAAAGAATCGTACTGATTTATTTTTTCAAAATTTGTAGCATTGACTGGAAAATATAACCGTCAATGTTTTTTCACTCTGTATTAAAGTAAATAAAAAAGATAGTTTATGTTATATATTTACTAAAAAGGATCGATAAGTTTTATTGTGCTTATATTAGCTAATTTTTTTACTAAAAAGCATAAAATTAATTTTTATATTACTATGAAAATAAATTTTATTTCGAAAACTAATTTAAAAATTAAATTGCTTTCTAAGATATTAAAATATAGATAGATATAATATCACTCTAGCATTTTTCTTTAATTTTATTATATCAAATAAGTCTTAAGATTTACAAGCAGTATTTTATTATATAAAGCTTTGACAAAAGCCATTATTGTATAGAAACGAAAAATATTTTCCTATCAAGGATTATTTATATTATTTAAATTAATTAAGTATATATTTTTTTATTCTAGCAAATTTTAATTAAAATTTTGCTAAATATTTTTTTTGCATTTTTTATAATTTTTACATAAATTAAATTATTTTCTAATTCCAAATCCATTTCTATTCTACTATAGTAAAAAGTTTATAAATATATAAAATAAAATATGTTTTATGTATATTTTATGATTATTATTAAATAATAAAATTTAATCATTTATTATTTATTATTGATAGGATTTTGATTTATTTTTATAGATAGTCAACTTAAAATTATTTCTTCTCTGTTTAAAGTAATTATTACGATACTTTTTTAATTTTATATTGTCATTATTTGTTATATTTATTCCTTGTATTATTTTCCTTATGATATTGATAAGATATTATTATTTTTCTTATTCTCATATTTAGGCAAAATGAAAACAATTTTATTATATATTTAGCTATCATATTATATCTAATTATATATAAGATGCAAGAATATTTTTATTTATATGATTGATTTATCAAAATTTAAACTAAAAATTGTTTTCGACTATTTAATTGTTAGAATGATTTCTCTCAAAAGACATTAATTTCGCAATGTTCATCATAGTACTATCTCTTTCTCAATCATTCTTTGCAACATATTCTTATTCAGCTTTTTCCGACGTAAATAACCCTCGTCTTCTTTCAAGTAACATTTTGTGGAATATTTTTATTTATAAATCCAAAATTCTAATTTATAGGTTTTTAAATAGTTATGTAAATTTGATCATATACTATGAGACACCTTAAATCATAATTTTCAACCTTTTTTTAAGTAATTTCTTTATATCTATATAGAAATATAGATCATAATATGTTCAAAATTATCAAATCTTCCACTCATACAAAAAGGAAACTCAACAGAGTAATGATGATCATTGAGATCCTTGCGAAAACCTTATAATAGTAATATTATTTTATATATACTAATAATTTCTCTTCTAAATTGCTTATTCGCTGTCGTATATGTAATATTAGGAAATTTTTGGATATTTTGAAATTATTAAGTGTATATTTTTGGAGTAGGCATTTTATTCATGTTCAGTTTGCGGTTGTGTAAAATTAATCCTCAATTTTGTCTTTCACATACCATTAAAGCCTTTATGCCTTAATTGTGTTCCTAACAATTTAGTTCGATATTACAAAATGCAGATAATGGTCGATTTATCTTTCATGATTAAATCAAGTGATATTTAATAGACATGAAGGAAAACATTACTTATATCCTTTTATTATCTGCCAACATATCTAATTGCATTAGACAAAGGTGGCATGGTTTATTATCGTGAGCATTTATCAATCAAATCTATTTTATTTGTTGATACATTGTCTTTCTGTATCTTATATTATTTTATCAATAAATCCTTATTTAATATCTATTATATACATTAGATTCAATAATCTTACAAGATGTAATTCTATACTTTAAACATTCAATTATTTTATTTCTCTCATTCCAACAATTACTAATATTTAGTTCTCTATAACATTATTTTCCTCAATAAATTACTATATTCTTATTTTATTTTATTAATTTATAGTTTATTTTAAATTCTATAAATAATAGCTTAAATAAGAATTTTTATTTATCTGTCTAATTTTATATGGATTATTTAATTTTATGTTCTTAATATTGGTATTTTTTATTCTTTTTAATCAATTACTTAATTAAACTTAATTTTAGTAGTGCTAATTAAGCATATTCTCTTTATTTCATTATACTGAAGTGGAATAAAGTTATATCTATTTTTTGGCTTACTAATAAAATATTTTTATACACCTTTTTTATTTACTATTTCTACAAAACATATTAGAAGCCTAAATTTTATATCCTTATCAATTTAATAAATATTTGCTTATAAAATTTATCAATAATATTAAATTGAAATCTTAAACCTTAAATTTGCTATATTTATTCACTTAAATAATAGCATTTTATAATTATTTAATTTTACTAATGAAAGTGATAAATATTATTGCTTATTATATTTTTATATTTAATTAGCTTTGAAGTTTATATTTTTAGTTTTCTTTGGAATACTAAATTATGTATTTACTCATTAGCTTTAAAATACTTACTTTTTATTTAAATTTATATAGATTTTCAACAGTAAAATGTATCAATTTAGTTAAATAATTAGAGTTTTAAATCAAGCTATTTTAAAACTAATATCTTTGTTCGTTTTTAAAAGGAACTATTAGATTATCCGTATTACTCTTATCATAGCTATTAAAATAAACTTTTATTGAAAGCTATTTTATGATTATATAATGGATATTGTGAGTTTGCTTATTTATATACATAATTAGTATTATAAGGTTTATTTTATAATGACTTAAAACAGAAAGTCAGCTAATTATAAATTAGTATATCCCTAAATGCGATTCTAATAGCTTTTCCTATTAGAAATTGCTTATGGAACATTTTCTTCTCTTATATAAATATAGGGATTAGTGGTTCCTTCAAAAGAATGATGCTTTTAAGCTTTTTAATTTTCTGTCTAACTACCTAGATATACTTAAATAATAAAAGAAATCTACTTATCTAAGTTTCGTTTTAAATTTATAAGCTGCATAATGGTTGCTATATTTTCCTCAGATTGAAAGTTGTTATATGCTTGATTTACCAGATTTAAATCATACTATATAATTAGTCTTCTCATTAAAACAAATATAGCTATACTTAATCATATAATTAAAGATCTATAATCTTCAGTATTTTATTAATGATAGATATTGGCCTGTAATTAATTGGATCTATCATTCTACCTTTTATGTATTAATATAATATATTATTCCTTTACATTTTTTATTATTTTTCCTTAATATATTTCTTCTTTATCAGTTAAGCTATCAAATTTATCAACTTATCCTTTTGCGCTTTTATAACTACTATTTAGTTTTAATCTTTTTGTTTTGAAGTATTATTTTACCTGGATAGTAATCTTCTAATATTCTTTATAATCAAATTTAGTTTTAATAATGATATTTGTAATCAAATTATCTGATAGGAAATAATCTATTTTTTTTGCTTTTTGTAATTATATATATGTCTTATCTATTTCTTCTTGTATTTTGATTTGATGGACTTTTTATCTTTGCATTTCTTCCAAATTCTATTCATTTTTTTTCGGTTAACAAATAATTTACCTTTAAATCTTAAATTCAAATCAAATTAAATCAAATCCAAGTATCTTTTTTTTTTACGCCTTTGAACTCGTCATCCAGATTTCTTCTACTCATTTTGACGTCACATAAGAGAAATTTTTAAATAAGAAGCATTATTTTAATCCATTACTAATAGCAATAAATTTGAAATATCCTAATGGAATGATAAAAAGTAAATATATCCGGTATTTTAATTTCTATATATATCAAATTACAAAAATAAACTAAATACTTTAATGAAATGTATTTTAGTAATATATAATCTCTAATGAGAAACCAAAATATAATTAGATAAAATAATTAAATTTAATGTTCTAAATACTAAAATACTAATAAAATAGTTTCTATATATTTTGGAAAATATCTTTAATTATAACTTTTAAAATAGTTTCTGCTTTATTTTTATGAATGTTCTTCTTAATCTACGTTTAAATAAGTCTTAATCTTAATTTAGTATCTAACATTTAATTATCAAACTTATTAAAATATAGTAGATTTTACATAAATAATATAATAGTTTATATAAAAAGAAATATCTATCAAATGATAAATTATGGAACCTCTTATTACAACTCACTCACTTTTTTAAATAAAGTAAATATTTTAAATTAAAGAACATTAAAGTGTGTTTGCTCAGTTTAGTATATAATCCCAATAATCAGTTCATTTATTAGATTATTTTTGGTTAAAGCCTAAGATATTATTCAAATTTATATTATAAACACTGTTAACGATTAGCTTATATTTCTAAATACACTTCATTAAAATCTCCAAATTTTACGAATAAAGGAACATTTTCAATTGATTCTTTTATACTGATATTTTAAGAATTTCAGAACTTATTAATTGTTCATTCTTATATATCTTACAAAGCTTTTAGTTAAATTTTTGCTATTCTTAATTATAATTTATTATAAATTATTATAAATTTTATCATATTAGTATACAAGCTTCTAAACAGCTATAATTTTGTTTTCTTTAAATTTAATATCTTTTATAAAAGTAATATCCAATTTTTCTTTTTATAATATCGAAGACATAGGTGATGTACAGTGTCATCCCCAATCACTTATTTATATTTGTAAAGTTTTAAAATAGTAATAAAAAGCTTCTAATCACTTAAACTTTCTTATTTCTGCTTATTGAAATTTATCTAAAAAGTGTAGAGGATTTTTCTTTTCAATTTTTTTACACTAACCGTACTAAATTTTACTAAAAATATTTCCTACAATTTCTCAAATTTATATCCATATGAATATCAAAAATGAAGACAAATCACGAAGTTAAAGAAAAAAACCTTTAATACAGCTAAGTATTTAATTGACTATTTTTGACCAAATTATTAATCTAACTCTCTTAACTATCTTAAACCTATCAATTTAAATATCTTTAGTTTTTCGATTGGCTTGCTTCATCTACTGATATATTATTATATTAAATTTCTAATTAATAGCTCTTATATTTTTATATCTGTAAGTTAAGACAACAAATGCTAAAAAGACTCCTCTTTAAGTATTTTCTTACTACATAGTTTTACAATTAATGAGTATTAATTCCCATTCCTTGATTTTTAGCCTGTAACACTTAGCTACCTTTATAACTTATTTACAGCAGATTGGTTATATTATTTTAAGAACCTTAAAAATCTATTTAAAATTAAATTTAGTTAAAAATATATTTAAACTAAAGTTCTTTTGAAAGCCTTTTCATTCCAGATGTAAATTAGCACTATAAAATAATAGAAAATTAGCTTAAAACTGCTAAAGAATAATAGTAAAGTGAATCAAAGCAAAGATGTTTATTTACTCAAAGCTGGATAGATTTTCAACGCTAAATTTTTGAGCAAAGGAATTCAGAATAGATTCAAAGAACTAAATATATACTAGGGATAAGATTTGTGATTAAAGCTTTAAAAAAGCAATGAAGGTTTAGATGCTAATTATAGAGTAAATAAATAAGATATAATTAAAGATTTTAAGATAAACAGTCGAGCAATGTATAATATACTGTAAATCAGGAAATTATATAGCTAACTTATAAAGTATAAATATAAGGGAGTAAAAAAGAAAAGGGAACTTAAAAAAGATTAGGATATCAGCTATTGTTTATAAAAATTGCTTTACGACATAGTTGAGTATTTAATTAATTGCTATTCAATTAGATATAACAAATCATGCGATAAAAGAATATACATTTATCTTTTCTTACAAAATTGTAATCATCTACTAGTAGTAAACTATAGACAGCACTTTGAATAACCTTTAAACCTTATAATTTACTGATAGTTATTACATAGCTATATCTCATTAATTTCATCTTTTATATCCTGATTTATTAAATAATCAAGCAGATTTTTGTATCTTTTCTTATAAATCTTTAATAAAATACTCATATTTATTTAATTATATAATGCATTTATTTCTATAGAACCAAATTACTTAAAATAGTTAATTATTATTATAAATACTATGTTTATTTATAGATCGTTTATTACTTTATAGTTCAAAATAAGAACATTTTTTTACTTTTTGTTATAGTTATTTAGATAAACAGTAACTTATATCTCATTAATATAAAACATGTATTATAGATTATTTTATACTTTTAGTAAAAGAATTTGGATAGTTAAGCTTCTAATTTATCAATGAGAATGATTATATTTCTGATTGCTTAAATAATTCTTCAATTTTAGAAATTTAATATTTAAGTATATGGGACTAATATAGGACTTTATACCTTTACAATAGCTTACTTTTTGGGTTTTTATTAAATTAGCCGATTATTACTTCTTATGAAATAGACGATACATAGATTTCATATCTTATGTACAACTCTAAGCTTAACTATAGCAACTTTCCCTTTTTACTAAAAATGTTAAGATAGTTTCGAAAGCAATATCCAATAAAGTGACTAAATAAATTATACGAAAACATTAGCGACAGGAATCTCTTATGTCATACAATATAATTGTTCTTTAAGATAATCGTAGCCTTGAATATAAGTATTAAGAACGAAAGAAATAACAAAAGCAATTTTAGATTGCTTGGGTTCTTAAGGAATTATGAAATACTGAAATAATTTTAAGAAATAAATAGAATAATAATAAAATCCAAGTATTGAGGAACGTAAAAAGCTATTAAATATTAAGCGGTTGATTGTGATTTGATTATTTAGCACATAAGAAAGGAAATAAGTCTTAACTTTTAATTGTATCTTCCAGTTAAAAGGAGACACTTATTTAAGATAATAAATTACCGATAGACAAGAGAATGGAGAATATTTGTTACTTTGCCTGGAGAAAATTCAAAATTTTAGTAATGTTCAAGACTTTTCTGGGAACTTCATGTTTGGAATCAAAATGACGATAAAATTGCATAAATCGGAAAAGCAATTAATACTATGAAAAATAATATTAATTTATCCTAATAATTCTCTAGCTTTGTCTATATATTAACTGTAATTATAAAATATGCTACTTATTTTTTATTTATTTACTCATTATCTAAAAAAGATTTATTATTAAAAAGATAAATTTTGTTTTTATCTAAAATAAAATATAATTACCTCAATTTTGTAGCATATATTAAGAATATATAAATTTAGTAATATTTATTATCAGAACATTTTAAAATAGCAACCTGCTGAAAATATATCGACTTGAAAAATCTAAAATTTAAGGTAAAAAACTTAAAAATTTTAATTCATACAATAAGTCATAAAATTCATAATAGGGATATTCACAAAAAACTTTAAGCATAAATTACAAAAATTTAAGTTAAATAACTGTTCCTATTACATCCAACTACTTATATCATATTGTTTATTTGAATCTAAAGTTATAAAATTAAATTTATAAAAATAACTTAAATAAATTTTTGGATTATTTAAGTAAATTTTTCTATTGAATATTATAAATTGCTTAATGAAAAAATAAGCGTATCTGATAAATTGTCTTGAATATTAGTCATCATAAAATTAAAGACATTTTTTAGGTTTAGATTTAATGCCAATTTTTCAAAAAAAGTAGCAATATTTATAAAAATATTTAAAAAAGTAATTATTTTTAAAGAATGACTAAAAATAAACATTTAACTAAAGATAGCAAATGATATACATGGTTATCAAATTTAGCTTATGTCATTTGTATAAATAAATGTTAATAGTTATTAAAGAGACTTTTTACTTTTAATGATTAAGCTAGTTTACTCTCCATAACGCTATGTAATTATATTTAGAAATAAACTTTACTCTCAATATTAATTAATATGAAGTAAAGTAATTAAGCTTAAATATTAATTCATTATTTAGTTAAATATTAGAATATAAGAATTAGATATTTAGAAGCATTTGCTTAGTAATTATACCTAATTTAGGAAGCTAAATTGAATAATTAATATTACATTTAAAAATAAATATCAAGTAAATTAAATCGAAAGTAAAGAATATATCTAAGTGGTAAAATGGGAGATATTCTTTATAAAATAAATAATTAAATTCTTTAGCGTTTCTTGCTTATTCCGTAAATAAATTTTCATCTATTTTATATAGAAGAGAGTTATTTTAATAACAAATTTGATATCTTGATTTCGATTTTTATAAAAATATTTTGTTTTATAGTATTTCTTCATTATTTTCCTTCTACAGCTCTGTTTACAGACTTTCCCTTGAAATTAAATATTTTCTTCTATTTTCCTTTTCTTTTCCTTAAGTTTCATTAATTTCATATATTTTTTGCTTACATCCTAACAGGCTATATTTAATATCTTAAGTGTTTATATCAATTAATATCATCGTATTACTTACAATAATCTTATTTTCTAAACTAAAATAGATTTTCATTCTCAGCCTGGAATCTTTATTTCTATTCTTATAGTGTCTAGGTTTCATCATCAAGCTCTCAAATCTCATTCTTTTTCGAATTTTTCAATTCTTTTCTCGAAAAGATTTATTAATGAACATGTAGCAATGCTATTATTTTAAAAATGATTCTGCTATACCTTTTGAATATTATCTCTTTAGACTATTACTAGTTTAATTACACAGAGAGAAGTCAATTTTATAATGGCTTAAAGTTTATCTTATCATTCTTTATCTACTTCTATTTTTTATTTTAACTCTAACTACCTAGTAATCTTCTTTGAGAAAAAGTTTATTCTTACATTGTTATAATAAGAACATAAGTATGCTAAATTTAATAAGAAAGAATGATTGTCAATTTATCAATAGAATGTACTAATTAAGCATTAATAATAGAATTAATTCAAGTTAAGGTAGTAACTTTAAGAGTAAAAAGATGAATATCAAAGGATATTTTAAATCATTTATTAGGTTTTTATATTTAAGCTTTGAAATGCTATTATCACTAAAGGAATCTCTAAATATAATTTAATTAATTTAATAATACTATGGAGCATACTTGAACATTATCCAATGAAATAAGGTTACTAACATTGACTTAAATATAAAATGTTAAGCAATGGATGATATTTTTTTTTCGAGAATGACGGAGTGTAAAGCATACATCTTTGGATACGCTAAGATTCAAAAAGAACTTAAAAATATATATAATGGATATTTTGATTTCTAATAGACAAATCTCTTATATTTTTTCATTGTATTCTTTTTAATGAAGATCTTCAAGTTAAAGTACTTGATAAATACATTTACTTCTTGTAAGAAACTTTAAGTTTAGCAAATCCAAACTTAATTGCTCTTTTTTATATTTTAGTAGCTTAGAAGGAAAAGCATGATATACTTATACTTAAGGAAGATTCTCTTTTAAAGAGTAATAGTATATTGCTTAGTATAATTGAAATAAATAGATATCCAGGCATTAAGAGACTAATCTATTTCCTTCATAATAAAATAGAGGTTATTACTCTTAGATATACTTTGAAGATTCATAATAAAAATAAGGCTTATTACTAAAAAGGCATGTCTTACGTATTCTTTATGCCATCTTTTAACAAGAGTATTTGCAATACAGTCTAATTTTCCATTATTACCTTATTCTGTAGATTAAGGTACATCGTCCATTTTTTGGTTATATAATAAAATATATGAAATGTATTCAAAATTTTTTAAATAAAAAGGTAAATAACTATTTCTTAAACTTTAAAAGTTAAGCACGAGAAAGAGATAATTTTTCTCATAAATAATAGAATGTAAAACGGACTAAGAAATATTAAGATTACGCAAGAACAATCTTAAACTATACACTAATCTTATTAATTTATATTATGGATACTCCGGTTGCTAAAAGACCAATTTCTTTTGTTTCTTCATTATATCCTCCTTATTTTAATAGCATCTAAAAATATACAACTCTTATCTTGCTCTTCAAATAAACAAATTTTAAATTAGCAGCATCAAATTTAAAAGTTCTAATAATATCTTAAGATAATTTATTAACTGAGTAGAAAAATGTTTATCTATTTTTGCTTCAAGAATGTTCTATTTTAATGAGCAATTACATTTTTTATAAAAAAAGAGATATAAAAAGGTATTCATATTCCTAATACCATGCTATAGCTTCTACATTTTTAATATGTTCAGATTTACATTCTAGATTTATTTAAAAAGTTGGTCATTTGTAAAAAAAGATAAAAATTTCATTTAACATAGTTTTCCTATGGAAGCAAGCACCAGATGTAACTATTTATATGTTAACCTAAAGGCAAGCGTTATTTACTCTTTTGAAACTTAATACTGGAATATTCTTTTTTGCACTTATTAAAGCGTTCTATGAACTGCCAATGCATTTATTTAAGTTCTCTATATTATTTATAAATATACTTATACTTATATATTTTCCTTAAAACCATCTTTCTTTATCAGTACATATCAATTCCGAATCTTTTTATCCATTAGAAATTATCGCTAATATTTCCTTTAACACTTCTTTATTCCATCTTTTTATAAGATTAAAAATCCTTTATAACTAACTTCAGAGAATGTTTTTTCCGCAGTATATATTGTCCTCTTTTATTAACACTTTTATATTTTTAAGTAATGTTTACTTAGTAAGATTATATATATTAGACATTGGGTACCATTATTCTCTGCCGCTACTTTATCTTTCGTATTTGTAGCCATTTAATTCCCTAAGACAGCACGATTCTATGTCCGGAGCATTAGTCCATCACATTTAAAGATAATTAAAGAAGTTATTTTTTCTTAATTCCCTTAACTAAATAAAGTGCATATTTGCTTGCTGATCTCATTTACCTTTTTAATCATACATGCCAAGAATAATAAAATGTGATAATTAGATAATTTTTTATCTTAACTGTAAAGAATTACAGCAATCTAGAGCAATTTTGTACAATTAAAGATCCAACTTTGAAAGTCTTTGCTTTAGTAGTTTACATATTTTGGCTATTAAAACGCATCTAAAAATAGCTAGTATAGTATCACTGAGTTTAGCTACTAGAACAAAAACCTTCTTCTAATAAAGTATCTGCTTAGAAAAGATAGAAGGATAAAACTATTAAAAGGTAGTTGAGTTAGTATTATACAATATAGATTAAATACAAAAAGGAAAAAGTTATGAATTCAATTTCAGTACAGTTTTACTATCTAGCTACTAAACTTGTAAGTTTTATATACTAAATCTACTTCCAAAGTTACATTTTTTAACTAGAGTAGTAAAATGTTAAACATACAATTTTAAAGCTTTTCTGTATCTTAATTTAGTTAAGTCTAGCCAGTTTACTATCAGTTTTATTTCATTCTTTCGTCAAGATTGTTAATGTAATTTTTGTTTTTGAATCTCTAACTTTTAAATTAGTTTGAAAGCTAAAATCTTTCTTAATAGATATTTTTTGATATCTTTTAGGTTTAAATTAGCGTCATAATTATATAAAAGAGATAAATCAACTTGAATTTTAAATATATCTTAAGTAAATTTAATAGTTCCAAAAGCTAAAGAAAGCAGACAATTGACAACTATTACTAGCAAAAGGAGGGTCAAAGCAAATTTTTTACATACTGATTTATATGAATATTAACTATAGACTATTTGCTTATTGTAGAATTATAAAGGACACTAGAAAGCTAAAAAAAATTCTTAGAATAGAGTTTTAATAGCTAAAGTGATTTATGGATCTACTTGAGATTAGAATACTAGAGTTCAAATAAAAATGAAGATCTGTTTGAAAAATATAATTAGACTTGAATGCCTATTGATAGTTGAATTGGAAAGAAGATTAAGAAGGATTAAGATTTAAATTACCAGACTTAATAAAAAAGCTTAGCTTAGTATATAGCGCTATTATACATGCTAAGATTTAAAATTCTTAGGTATTAATTTATTAATCAACTGATTTAAAAGTTTTAAAGATGATTTTATATACTCTAGTCTATTATATTAACTATCTTTAATGAGGTATTAGTTTGATAAAATCCATTATTTATTTTTAAATGAAATAAAATAGAAATATTACTATTTTATTAAGAAGCTAATTTTAAATATATCGAATACCTAGATTTACTAAATTTATGTATAGTAAAGATTAAATGGAAGATTTATATGATAATATAGGGAAAATGATTATGAATAGATAATTATTATAACCATATTAATCGTTTTATTAATCAAATCTTAATATAAAAGTTAAAAGTTTCATCTCTAGAAATAATTTATATTTCCTATATATCCATCAAATTCTTTTGGCTTTCCTATCTCTTCATCTCCTATCTTAATCTTTATTTTTTTGAATCTTTATTTTAATTCTTATAACTAAGATTTTAAAATTTAACTAAAAGCGCCAAACTATAACTTTCTCAAATTCTTAAAAATAGGATAAGGGAATTTAAATGATTCTCAAAGTGGTGAGTCCTATCTTATTAATTAGTTAGTTGTATATAACTCTAATTTCTCTAGATAATGACAGTTTTAAATAACTAAAGCAATAATACTATCCATTAACTCTATATCATAAAGCTTTAAATTTCTAAGTGTTTTAATTTGTATTATTTCTCTAATATGATCTTCATTAAATTCAAAATCACTTCCTAAACTAAAAGATTTTAAATTTTAACTATTTTTTCTGATAGTTTTAATAGTTTTATGACTTAAGTCTTAAATATGAGAAAGTTCTATTAAGCTAAGCTTCTTGCATTTTTTGAAAATAATTCATAAAGTATCATCTGATAATAAAGGTAAATTTTGCAAACTTAGCTGGTTCAGTTATTAACATAAATCACCTATTTGCCAAATAGAAGCATTTCCAATTAGTTCTAAATTCCTTAATTATAAGCATTGCAACTAAGGCGTTTTTTATAATAGTAATAGTAAGGTATCATCATTAAAATACTAGCAATTACTAATATTTACTTACAAGAGTTAAACAAAATTCTATTGTAGAAAGTCAGTAAACGACTATACTTAGAAATTTCCACTTAAGTTTAGCTATTATAAATGATATCCTCTAATCTTATTTAAAATAGAATCATCTCTATCCTTTATTTAAAGATCGAATTTTATAAGATTAGGGCATTATTTAATAGTTTTAGAGGAAATTTAATTTTAATTAATTTCTATTTCCTATATTGATTTTCCATTAGATCTTAGAAATTTCATGATATATTTGTTTTCTATGGATTAACTTTTTAGTTTTAAAACTTTTAAATTTATCTTTTTACAAAAATTTGATAAAAAACTGCCTGTAAATGATTTAATATTTTAATCATTTTAATAATGCTCTATTTCAAGAGTGTCTAAAACGGAACAGCTTTAAAGGAATTATAAGTCATCATCATTTCATAAGCCTCTTAGAACTATCTTTTTAAGATTACTTAGAGGAAATTAGTCATATATAATAAAATACTTATCATAAGTATATAAATAAAACTCATTAAATGCATAATGTGATTAGTTCAAATACTATTTTATTAAAATAGATAAGCAGAGCTACTATTAAATTTAGTTCAGTACATTTTAAGAAAATGATTTGGCTTTAATAAAGAGACTTTGCACGTTGGAGTATACTATTTGTAAAAAAAGTCACTTTAATTTGGAAATTAAATGATTCTTCTCAAAAAATTCAAATTTAATTGTTATTTAATCATAGAAAAAAGTGGAATATCTAAAAACCTTACTAGTTTTCCTAAGAGAAGAAATATCTTGTTAATTTAAAAATTTTCCAATATTTTAATATTCATAGCTTCTAATTTTCTAAATAAATCAGATTTTAGAATATTATACTTGTGCTTATTAAGGACTTTGAAAAGAAAATTTTTAGCCTTTAATACTCGGTTCATAAATCAAATTATCTAAATAATAAACTCCTAAAATCTATTAAATTTATGATCTTCTAAAAATAGATTAAAATTAAATACCTGAACTTATTTTTATAAATCCACTTCCTTAAAGCATATCATTTTTCCATTCACCATCTAAAATTTCAAGTTTATAATAGTAAAGTATTCCATTTCCTTATCTTTAACCATTCTCAAAATAACCTTCATAAATGTCTCCGTTTTCATATTTAAAAACTCCATTTCCGTTTCAAGGTTCATTTCACTTTCATTCGCCTTCTCAAATATTCCCATTTTTATATTTTAGTTTTCCTTATCCTTATCTTTAACCATTTAACATTTAACCTATATAAATGTCTCCGTTTTCATATTCAAAAACTCCATTTCTGTTTCTAGGTTCATTTCACTTTCATTCGCCTTCTCAAATATCCCCATTTTTATTTATTAGTTTTCCTTATCCTTATCTTTAACCATTCTCAAAATAACCTTCATAAATGTCTCCGTTTTCATATTTAAAAACTCCATTTCCGTTTCAAGGTTCATTTCTTTATCATTCGCCTTTTCAAATATCCCCATTTTTATATTTTAGTAATCCTTATCCTTATCTTAAACCATTTAACATTTAACCATAATAAATGTCTCCGTTTTCATATTCAAAAACTCCATTTCTGTTTCTAGGTTCATTTCACCTTCATTCGCCTTCTCAAATATCCCCATTTTTATTTATTAGTTTTCCTTATCCTTATCTTTAACCATTTTCAATATGAACTTCATAAATGTCTCCGTTTTCATCTTCAAAAACTCCATTTCCGTTTCAAGGTTCATTTCACTTTCATTCGCCTTCTCAAATATTCCCATTTTTATATTTTAGTTTTCCTTATCCTTATCTTTAACCATTTTCAAAATAACCATAATAAATTTCTCCGTTTTCATTTTCAAAAACTCCATTTCCGTTTCAAGGTTCATTTCACTCTCATTCGCCTTCTCAAATATTCCCATTTTTATATTTTAGTAATCCTTATCCTTATCTTAAACCATTTAACATTTAACCATAATAAATGTCTCCGTTTTCATATTCAAAAACTCCATTTCTGTTTCAAGGTTCATTTCACTTTCATTCGCCTTCTCAAATATCCCCATTTTTATTTATTAGTTTTCCTTATCCTTATCTTTAACCATTTTCAATATGAACTTCATAAATGTCTCCGTTTTCATCTTCAAAAACTCCATTTCCGTTTCAAGGTTCATTTCTTTATCATTCGCCTTCTCAAATATTCCCATTTTTATGTTTTAGTTTTCCTTATCCTTATCTTTAACCATTTTCAAAATAACCATAATAAATTTCTCCGTTTTCATATTCAAAAACTCCATTTCCGTTTCAAGGTTCATTTCTTTATCATTCGCCTTCTCAAATATTCCCATTTTTATATTTTAGTAATCCTTATCCTTATCTTAAACCATTTAACATTTAACCATAATAAATGTCTCCGTTTTCATCTTCAAAAACTCCATTTCCGTTTCAAGGTTCATTTCACTCTCATTCGCCTTCTCAAATATTCCCATTTTTATATTTTAGTAATCCTTATCCTTATCTTAAACCATTTAACATTTAACCATAATAAATGTCTCCGTTTTCATCTTCAAAAACTCCATTTCCGTTTCTAGGTTCATTTCTCTATCATTCGCCTTCTCAAATATTCCCATTTTTATATTTTAGTTTTCCTTATCCTTATCTTTAAGCATTTTACATCTAACCTATATAAATGTCTCCGTTTTCATATTCAAAAACTCCATTTCCGTTTCAAGGTTCATTTCTTTATCATTCGCCTTTTCAAATATCCCCATTTTTATATTTTAGTTTTCCTTATCCTTCTCTTTAACCATTTAACATTTAACCTATATAAATGTCTCCGTTTTCATATTCAAAAACTCCATTTCTGTTTCTAGGTTCATTTCACTTTCATTCGCCTTCTCAAATATCCCCATTTTTATATTTTAGTAATCCTTATCCTTATCTTTAAAAATTTACAATATAACCTTCATAAATGTCTCCGTTTTTATATTCATAAACTCCATTTCCGTTTCAAGGTTCATTTCTTTATCATTAGCCTTCTCAAATATTCCCATTTTTATATTTTAGTAATCCTTATCCTTATCTTTAAAAATTTTACATCTAACCTATATAAATGTCTCCGTTTTTATATTCAAAAACTCCATTTCCGTTTCTAGGTTCATTTCACTTTCATTCGCCTTCTCAAATATTCCCATTTTTATATTTTAGTTTTCCTTATCCTTATCTTTAAGCATTTTAAATATAACCTTTATAAATGTCTCCGTTTTTATATTCAAAAACTCCATTTCCGTTTCAAGGTTCATTTCTTTATCATTCGCCTTTTCAAATATCCCCATTTTTATATTTTAGTTTTCCTTATCCTTCTCTTTAACCATTTACAAAATAACCATAATAAATGTCTCCGTTTTCATATTCAAAAACTCCATTTCCGTTTCAAGGTTCATTTCTTTATCATTCGCCTTCTCAAATATTCCCATTTTTATATTTTAGTTTTCCTTATCCTTATCTTTAAGCATTTTACATCTAACCTTTATAAATGTCTCCGTTTTTATATTCAAAAACTCCATTTCCGTTTCAAGGTTCATTTCTTTATCATTCGCCTTCTCAAATATTCCCATTTTTATATTTTAGTTTTCCTTATCCTTATCTTTAAGCATTTTACATCTAACCTTTATAAATGTCTCCGTTTTCATATTCAAAAACTCCATTTCCGTTTCAAGGTTCATTTCACTTTCATTTGCCTTCTCAAATATTCCCATTTTTATATTTTAGTAATCCTTATCCTTATCTTTAACCATTTTACATCTAACCTTTATAAATGTCTCCGTTTTCATATTTAAAAACTCCATTTCCGTTTCAAGGTTCATTTCACTTTCATTCGCCTTCTCAAATATTCCCATTTTTATATTTTAGTTTTCCTTATCCTTATCTTTAACCATTTAACATTTAACCTATATAAATGTCTCCGTTTTTATATTCAAAAACTCCATTTCTGTTTCTCGGTTCATTTCACTTTCATTCGCCTTCTCAAATATCCCCATTTTTATATTTTAGTTTTCCTTATCCTTATCTTTAACCATTTAACATTTAACCTTTATAAATGTCTCCGTTTTCATATTTAAAAACTCCATTTCCGTTTCAAGGTTCATTTCTTTATCATTCGCCTTCTCAAATATTCCCATTTTTATATTTTAGTTTTCCTTATCCTTCTCTTTAAAAATTTACAATATAACCTTCATAAATGTCTCCGTTTTCATATTTAAAAACTCCATTTCCGTTTCAAGGTTCATTTCTCTATCATTCGCCTTCTCAAATATTCCCATTTTTATATTTTAGTTTTCCTTATCCTTCTCTTTAAAAATTTACAAAATAACCATAATAAATGTCTCCGTTTTCATATTCAAAAACTCCATTTCCGTTTCAAGGTTCATTTCTTTATCATTCGCCTTCTCAAATATTCCCATTTTTATATTTTAGTTTTCCTTATCCTTATCTTTAAGCATTTTACATCTAACCTTTATAAATGTCTCCGTTTTTATATTCAAAAACTCCATTTCCGTTTCAAGGTTCATTTCTTTATCATTCGCCTTCTCAAATATTCCCATTTTTATATTTTAGTTTTCCTTATCCTTATCTTTAAGCATTTTACATCTAACCTTTATAAATGTCTCCGTTTTCATCTTCAAAAACTCCATTTCCGTTTTAAGGTTCATTTCACTCTCATTCGCCTTCTCAAATATTCCCATTTTTATATTTTAGTTTTCCTTATCCTTATCTTAAACCATTTAACATTCAACCTTCATAAATGTCTCCGTTTTTATATTCAAAAACTCCATTTCCGTTTCAAGGTTCATTTCTTTATCATTCGCCTTCTCAAATATTCCCATTTTTATATTTTAGTTTTCCTTATCCTTATCTTAAACCATTTAACATTCAACCTTCATAAATGTCTCCGTTTTTATATTCAAAAACTCCATTTCCGTTTCAAGGTTCATTTCTCTATCATTAGCCTTCTCAAATATTCCCATTTTTATATTTTAGTTTTCCTTATCCTTATCTTAAACCATTTAACATTCAACCTTCATAAATGTCTCCGTTTTTATATTCAAAAACTCCATTTCCGTTTCAAGGTTCATTTCTTTATCATTCGCCTTCTCAAATATTCCCATTTTTATATTTTAGTTTTCCTTATCCTTATCTTTAAGCATTTTACATCTAACCTTTATAAATGTCTCCGTTTTTATATTCAAAAACTCCATTTCCGTTTCAAGGTTCATTTCTCTATCATTCGCCTTCTCAAATATTCCCATTTTTATATTTTAGTTTTCCTTATCCTTATCTTAAACCATTTAACATTTAACCATAATAAATGTCTCCGTTTTCATCTTCAAAAACTCCATTTCCGTTTTAAGGTTCATTTCACTCTCATTCGCCTTCTCAAATATTCCCATTTTTATATTTTAGTTTTCCTTATCCTTATCTTAAACCATTTAACATTCAACCTTCATAAATGTCTCCGTTTTTATATTCAAAAACTCCATTTCCGTTTCAAGGTTCATTTCTCTATCATTAGCCTTCTCAAATATTCCCATTTTTATATTTTAGTTTTCCTTATCCTTCTCTTTAAAAATTTACAAAATAACCATAATAAATGTCTCCGTTTTCATATTCAAAAACTCCATTTCCGTTTCAAGGTTCATTTCTTTATCATTCGCCTTCTCAAATATTCCCATTTTTATATTTTAGTTTTCCTTATCCTTATCTTTAAGCATTTTACATCTAACCTTTATAAATGTCTCCGTTTTTATATTCAAAAACTCCATTTCCGTTTCAAGGTTCATTTCTCTATCATTCGCCTTCTCAAATATTCCCATTTTTATATTTTAGTTTTCCTTATCCTTCTCTTTAAAAATTTACAAAATAACCATAATAAATGTCTCCGTTTTCATATTCAAAAACTCCATTTCCGTTTCAAGGTTCATTTCTTTATCATTCGCCTTCTCAAATATTCCCATTTTTATATTTTAGTTTTCCTTATCCTTATCTTTAAGCATTTTACATCTAACCTTTATAAATGTCTCCGTTTTTATATTCAAAAACTCCATTTCCGTTTCAAGGTTCATTTCTCTATCATTCGCCTTCTCAAATATTCCCATTTTTATATTTTAGTTTTCCTTATCCTTATCTTAAACCATTTAACATTTAACCATAATAAATGTCTCCGTTTTCATCTTCAAAAACTCCATTTCCGTTTTAAGGTTCATTTCACTCTCATTCGCCTTCTCAAATATTCCCATTTTTATATTTTAGTTTTCCTTATCCTTATCTTAAACCATTTAACATTCAACCTTCATAAATGTCTCCGTTTTTATATTCAAAAACTCCATTTCCGTTTCAAGGTTCATTTCTCTATCATTAGCCTTCTCAAATATTCCCATTTTTATATTTTAGTTTTCCTTATCCTTATCTTTAAGCATTTTACATCTAACCTTTATAAATGTCTCCGTTTTTATATTCAAAAACTCCATTTCCGTTTCAAGGTTCATTTCTCTATCATTAGCCTTCTCAAATATTCCCATTTTTATATTTTAGTTTTCCTTATCCTTATCTTAAACCATTTAACATTCAACCTTCATAAATGTCTCCGTTTTCATATTTAAAAACTCCATTTCCGTATCAAGGTTCTTTTCTTTATTACTCGTCTTATTAAATATGCTTTAATTTTTTTTTAAAAGTTTTTCTTTTCATTTCTTTTTTATTAAATTTTTAATTTTTTTTTCAAGTTTTTATAAATTCTATTGTAATTAATTTCAAAAATCTAAAATTTCTAATTTATTTTTTTCATTTTTATTATGTATTTTTTATTTTTGAATTATATTAAAGTAAGGTAAATTTTTATGAAAATTATTTTTTTATTTATGAAAATAAGAAATAAAACATTGAATATAATTAGATTAAATAGTAAAAGACTATATAAGTACAATTTTAAAGCAGATGAAAAAAGGATATCAAGAAGTATCAATTCATTGAAAGATAGAAATTTGAAAAGATTATAGGGCTAATAAAGGATAATTCATTTGAATTAATAAAAACTTATTAAAAAGAAAAAGATATAGAAATAATAATGAAATGGAAATATAAGATAAAATTCAAAAGGCTTATAGTGAGTGAATCGTAAAAAGAAGAATAATACATAGTGATATACTGAAGTAGAAGGAAGAAGAAGAATAACAAGAGATTGACGAAATAATAGAGGAATATTTATTACCACAAGGGATCTTGGAGGAAGAATTTGTATTCAATTGACTTTTTATAGGTCTGCGCACCATTGTGGTGCTACGCGCACTTTAATCAAAGTTTCTTTTTTCATTTCAATATAATTTTCAATCTCATTTATTTATGTACTTATTTAATTTTAGATGATTTAATTCACTGTAAAGAAACAATAGGATTTCTTTACTGAACTTCTAATGATAGTAATATAAATAATTTAATAACTTAAAGCTTTTCAAATTCTGTAGGTCCACCTGGTAAAGAAGATAAACCAAGATTTACTGCTAATATTATCTAAAATTTTTCAAGATTTATCTAGTCTCCTATATGTTTTTACGTTTCTTCTTTTTTTCTTCGAACATGTCTAGTACTTGTTAATTTGAATTTTAAGGATTAATTTCTAGTATATCTTCCTTTAGATAGTTCATATTTATTACCACTTATTGAGGTATTTTTTTATCTTCATTTGTTTGATATAATTTGTGAACTTTTTTTATCTTTTTAGATTATGTTCTATCTTACTGTCAATTTAATTTAATTTAATTTTTTTTCTTTTTTAGTTTTTTTACAATTTATTTTAATATTCAAGTAGGTTCATTTAAACCGTCTTATAATTTTTTCCTATTGTTTTATGAAAAGTGAAAGACTTATTTAGATACCCCATTTTTCTTTTTTCTAGCAGATTTTTGATAAAGTCTTTTACCTAAGCATCTTTTAGGATTCTTTGTTCTTCTTATGACGATTGAATTAAATTTTCAAACTCGTAATTTGCCCAGACTATTTTGGCTAAAGTTTATTTATTTATCACAATATTTGCTTGGAATTTTTGGTTCTATTTTTTAATATTTATACTAATATATATCTTTCTTTTTAGTATTGCCCACATACCTCAATTACGAGAGATCTATCTTCTACACCATTTTTTGTATAGTCTACATATATCATTTTCTAACGAGTGTCGTACCTTTAAAGTCTATGCAATCCCATTAAATTTGGCTCTTTGTCTAAACAGGTAACAAATTTCCTATTTTCTGTGTTTATTGTATCTTAGATAGTTGAGTGGATCCATAATAAATGATTCCAGTAATTAAATTCTAAAAATATTCATAAATATATCTTTTAAAAATTATATTATATGTAAAATGGCACCTAAAAACAACAATCTCCAAACTAGATAAATAAAATACGATAAGAAACATAAATTGATCCTTAACATCTACAAAACAAAAATCAAAACAATGAATTAAATAAGATATCATAAATAGACTCTCTGAAGGCAAATATATTCAATAATCCAGCAAACTGAATAAAGATTACGAAGAATAATCTCTGAAAAGAACTAGGAAATGTAAATTAAAATGAACTATTATCCCATGGATGCAGAGACAGATAGAGAAGAAATGAATTAAGCATTGAGAATTACTCTCTTCATAAACTAATATGGGACAAACAAAATAAAATTGAAGTCATTTTAATTAATTATGTTATGTATAAAATTTTATGAAGATAAAAAATGAAAATTTGCTTTTGATTAAACAAAAGGCTTAGGAAAATAAATTAAATATAAAGAAACAAAAAAAAGTTATCTATTCTTTTAAAATAGGAGAAAGGTTCTATAAAAAGTAAAGATATTTAACAAAAAATACTAAAGAACAGATTAGCGTAGGAAATTAATCTTATTTTAAGCTAAATTAAGTGAGTGTTTTAGCAATTAAAAAAGAAAGCTAAAAATAAAAAAAATTTGGTAAAATCTAGAAGAAACTATTTTGAGTTTAGAAAGAGAACTTAAATTTAGAGGTGCAATCAGAATTCTTAATAAACAGAAATTAGTAAAAAGAGACTTAATTTCAGCATATGAATCTAGCAGAATATTCACAAATGCAATATAAGTAAGAAAAAATAAAATCCCTATCAAAGTAGCTAAAAATAGCAATTTAATGAATCTATGAAAAAAACGGAATAAAAAATGCAGCTGGATATTTAAATACTAAAAATTATTTTAAATAAATATTATCGCTACTACGAAACCTTGAGCGGATGATTTAATCCTAATTTCAGATAAAATAAACATGAATTCATTTATTTAAGCATCTTGCAAAGTTTTTAGTTGAGTAAAATTATCTATCAATGTAGAAAAGTGCGAATCATCTGCTTTTTAAAGAAAAACAAAAGTCGAAATTATTCTTTAAAAATTACTTTGAATAACATATAGGGTCGAATAATATAACATACTTGGGATAAAAATTTATTGAATATGAATACTATAAATCTCACTTTAATTAAATCTATAAAAAGTAAAGAAATTGTGTAAATGATGCTATTTTGTAACTATCTAAATATTAAAATGTAACACCTTAAATTATAAACAGATTTTTCGATCATTTATTCTTCCAAAAGTAGAATAGTGTTCAGAAGTAATTCCTTGAACTATCATTCGAGGAATTTAAAAATTAAAAATAATATTCATGCAAGTTAAAGAAAAGTAGCAAACTAGACCTTACAAAGTTCGAAGCAGTTTTTTAATTAATCTTGTTTCATAGATCTAAGTTGATTATCATTTGAATACTACATTGTAATTAAATACATAAAATTCTATATCAAAATAAAAATCAGAAACTTAATTACAACCTGATTCGGATATTGCTTTTCTTTTTAATAGATCTAAGAGCAATAACTTAGACTATTTAAAAATTCTTTAGAAGTTATCCAAATGCTTTTAAATAAATTTAGAAAATACTTATAAAAGCAAAGAATTTGTTAAAGAATCTAAAATTTTTATTTAAAAGAAATTCTACCAAGATGCAGGGATTCGGATGAGTGATATGCCTACAATAATTATTTATTTTGGAGAAATTTAAAACGATACAGAAAATTTTTTATTATACACATACAACACTTAACAAGAACTAAACAAGAGAAATAATTTCAATATTAAAACTAAGAATTTTCTGTTACAAATTTTAATATTATTTGAAGAAAAGACATCATAAAATAAAGCATTCAGAAATTTGCAATTGTGGAGAATTGGATGTTTTCGAACATGTTGAGCAATGCGAATCTTTAAAAGATTTGATTGAGGAATTTAAAGATTTAAAAAACTATGATTTACTCAAACTTGCGACTTATAATTAAAATTACCTTAATAAAAATTTCCCAATCTGAAAATAGTAAGAACAGATAGATTTTAGAATAAAATTTTCCAATAAACTACTTCGAAGAATAAATCTAATTATTCAACAAAATGAAGAATTTTTATAAGAAATATTGAATTAAGAAAGCTTTGGAAGTTATAATGATGATGAAAAGGAAGATAAAACAGATATGGAGCAAGATAATTTATCAGGAATTATACTAAACTTACTTATTACCTATATGAAATTATAGTAAAAGCTATTAAAAATAATTATTATTTAAAAATACTAAATTATTTTAACGGATTTTTTAAAAATACGTGAAGAAAAATTAAAATATTTGCAGAAATATAAGATAATTATTTAAAAATACTTTTTTAAACTTATTTAGAAATGTGAAGTTAAAAAATTAAGAATAATAAAATAGCAAATAGCAAATATTAAAATTAAAATTAAAATTAAAAAAATGAAGCCCGTCTTTTTTACCAAATAAAATTAGAAAGGTAAAAATTAATAAGAATCTGAAGAGAAAAAGTAGAAACAATCAAAACCTAGGAAGAGAATGTCCACACCTCCAAAGTAATAAGAAACTCCAGTTGACTAAGATCTTTCAGAAATTAATCTTAGTGAGGATCTAAATAGCATTGAATAACTTACAGAATTAGTAAAAATTTTGCTT
Source organism: Loxodes magnus (assembly GCA_946699065.1). Classification (NCBI taxonomy): domain Eukaryota; phylum Ciliophora; class Karyorelictea; order Loxodida; family Loxodidae; genus Loxodes; species Loxodes magnus. The sequence goes on from CAMPDV010000308.1 coordinate 307,432, forward strand.
AATGAGGTTAAAAAGCTTAAGGAGTAAAATCAAATATTGATAGAGAATCTTGAAAACGTAGAAGATAGATTAATTAAATAAGAAAGAGAAATGGATGCTTATTGAAATATTAAAACTGACTGCTCTTAGTAAATATAGTAAATGAAATTAGACTCATAATCATAATTAATTAAATAAACAGAACGTGTATAATAGCCAGAAACAATTGCGATATTGGGGCAAAATCAAATTTAAGAATAATTTTAAAACAATTAGCAAGATTGTCAAATGGAAATTGAAAAAAGACCAAAAATTTATCAGAATACAATGAAGAGTAGAAAGTGCTATTACTGTAAGAAAAAGGACACTAATACAAATAGTGTAAGAAATTTCTATGTATTCAAGAATGGATTTAATTAAAGAGTTAAGAGACTGACAGGAAGAATTTATATTACTGAGAGAGGATCTATTTATCAAATTAAAGAGACAAGCGCCAAAAGAATAGTAGCAAGGTAGATGGATGAAAGATGGAGAGAGAAGAGAAATACAAGATTTAAGACAAGAAAAAATAGAAATGAAACAATAAACTTTTCATTTTATTCACCAGACTATTCTGGTTGGAAAGAGGGAAATTGATGAAAGTCCAAGGAGACCTCTAAACAATTTTATCTACTATTATTATTAAAATAAAAATAAATTAAAAAATAAATAATTAAAAAAATATTAATTTTTGCTAAAAAAATTGTATATAACTTTTTTATTGAAAAATATGAAAAAAATCAAAATGAAAGTTCTCATCATCAAATTATAATATTAAACAAAAATTTTGGAATCTAAAAAGATAATCTCGTTGTATTTTAAAATTATATAAAATTAAAAAAATATTACAAGCAAATGCTTCTAACAAAGACATATTAAAATAATTTTAGGAAATTTATTTGGATAAAGATAAAATATATTAATTACAAAAATTCATTATCCAAAGTAAAAAAAAAGAAAAATATAAAGTATAAATTAACATGAAGCAAATAAGGATTTAATAAGCTCTGCCTTGATATCATTTATAATAACATCTCAACTAAAGAAGTGATAAAATTAAAATTTCTTGTAAATTTATGATATAATAAAATTTAAAATTATTTTACTATTAATAATTCAATTAGTATTTCATTATTTTATTAAAGACAATTTTTTTATTTACTATCGATATTAATGTTTTTTTTTTTTTCATTATTATATATTATTTTTTAAAACCGCCATAGTTGTTCGAAGGTGAACAACAAGGTCATCTTCATCAGAGGTTGGGGAAGTTAAGTACCCATAATCGACTTTATGTCTTCCTCTGCTTTGGTTTGACCTCGAGACATAAGATTCTTAGACCTTCGACACTGGCTTGGCTTGGCTTCATTTATTTTTAATTCTGGAACAAAAAGAAATAATATTGCGAACTTCATCAGAGGTGGGGAATTTAAGTACCCATAATTGACACATGTTGCCCTCTGATTTGGTGATGCAATGAGACACAATCCTGCCATGTCCTTGGACCTCCAGCAAGTATTAAAGATTACGATTATTCTAAAATTATATCAGTATTGAACATTTTTATCAGTACTGAATAATTATACCAGTATTGAACAAGGTTTATCAGTATCTGATAATTTTATCAGTAACAAACATTCTTGTCAGTATGAAACATTTTTTTTAAAGAGCTGCGCACCAACGAGAGTGCTACGCGCTCTATAATCAAATTTATTTATTATTTATTTATTTATAAAAAATTTGAAATTAAGTTAAATTTAATTAAATTTTCTTTAAAAACTAAAAATTATAAGCATAATTATATTAGTTTCTTTTATTTAAAATATTAAATTTAATTAATTAAAAGAAATATTTTTATCTTATAAATAATTTTATTCAGAAAAAAAATAATTATGGATATTTTTATTTGTGATAAAATGGAAAAAATGGAAAAAAACCTAGGAATATAAGCTTTAAATTCTAACCTTAAAGATCAATATTAAGTCTCAGTTAACTAACAAGAACCAAGAATTCAAAAAAGATAAATCTACTCCTGTTAAGGATTGGAAAATACTGAATTTTCTAGCAAACTGAAAAAGCTCGAGAAACCCCATGAGCAAGACATTATTTAGCTTTATTCATTATTTGTGATAATGAATACCGAAATATAGATCCTGAAGTAAAAACTTGGATTTTCGGCTTCTTTTGTAAGATAGAAAAAAAGAAGATCAAGGCTTGGTATGTAAATTTTAATTTTAAACTGAAGTCTTAACTTCCTAATTTTAATTATTAGAAAAAAACATGTAACAAATGAATAGAAAATGAAGAAAAAATACGATTATCAGTAAAAAAAACTAACCTCATACAGATAAGATGGAAATTGAAAAATGTAAACAGAATAAAAATTTTAATTTAAGTCTTTAATAAAATATTGCTATTGTTTTCAAAAGGCTGGAGTTTTTGGAGGTAATGTTCGAAATGAAGAAGAGTACTTTAGCAGCACCGTAAAGAATTTGGAATATTGAGGAGGCTATATTGAATCTACTTTGGAGATACTTACAGAAAGAAACTGGTATTAGATGATTCAAGTGTGACATTAATCATCAGGATATTAGTAATTAATAGTAACAGAAAAATAGCTTTAAAAGGACAACAATGACCTTAGAATTTGTTTAGAAAGGCTAGAAAAAAATTACAAGAAGATGGAAGAACGATTCTATGATCTTGATGAAGAGAAAGAAGAATTATTTCAGTTCGAAATTGATTCAGATGAAGACATTTATAGTTAAGTATTTAATATAAAAACTTTTATTGTCTTTAATTTGAGAAAACATTTTGTCTAATTAAATATAACCCTAACCCTTATATTTAAAATTAATTAATCCATTAATTCATTAATTCATTAATTTACGTGATTTCACCTTTATTTGGTTAATCACAAAAAAAATTTAAAGATAAATAAAAGAGACTTCATATTTGCTTGAATCTTGTTTATCATACGTTCTAAGAATTTTTAATCTATTTTTTCTGAGAGTTTCTGATAGATCGATTCCCATTAATTTCTTATTAAATTTATTAATTGCATGCTATATGTTTGAAGCTTCTTTGTTTAGCTGGAGTATTTTTTTTCTGTATAGTTTACCGTCTTGATTGCAATAGATCCTGAAAATATTTTCCTATTAGTTTTCTATTATTTTCTTTTATTTTTATTAGTATTGGAAGCAGCTTCTAACTTTGTGCCCTGGTTGCTTGCCGTATCAACATCTCATTATTTTCCAATAGGGAATATAATTTGTTGTAGGCCGTTGCTCTACATCCATCGGATCAATCATCTCCATTTTTTGCAGTAATATGATTTTTGTTAACTCTGCGAATTGATTAAATTTTGTTTCTAATTATTCTATCCTGATAATTCCTAGCTATTTATTTTCAATTTTTTTTCTTATGAGTTAATCATCAGTTGTTCAATTTTTCTTTCGAGTTCTTTTACAGTTCTTAAAAATTTAAAATTTTCTAATTGCATGATTTGAAGTTCTTAAAGTATTTTTTATTAATCGTAGCTTGACTAAGATGATTCCTTTTGAGAAGAGATTTTTTGCAAGTAATTTTCCATTTTATATAATAAATTTAATCCGAAAATTACTTTGCAGTTAATTTTTAACTTTATTATTTAATATGTCTTTTGAAATATTCTTAGCAAAAAGAAATTATTTTATTTATTAAAGTTAAAAAAGTTAAAAAGCTTTGTTAAAGCCTTAGTAGTCAGCCATCTGACCTATTCTATCAGCTTGTCTCCATTAGTTTGTCTTGAATTCCTACTAGGCTTAGTTAGGGTGTAGCACTTCATTAGTGCACCATCCTTTAATATTCTGAATAGTTTTCATCTTGCATGTAGCGTTCCTAATTATTTCTCCAAAGATTAAGATTTGAATTAAAGAATTTTTTTCTATAATTTTTTCCGCTTTATGTTGGATATATCCTAAATAGTTTTCTAAAAATATCTTATTTATTCTTTCTTTAAATTTCGCTTAGTTAGTAGCAGTATTTTCATTGGTGTTATTTATTGCACACGTAGCATTTTATTCTTCTTTTAACCTATTATTCCTGTAACACTTATTTAATTTAAATTTACTACTTATTTTAAATAAACGTTTACTGTTTATTTTAATTTGAGTCTTCATTTTCTATTTCCATAGGATCTGATTAATTCTGTTAAATTGAAAATGGCGTAACTTGAATTTATTATTAAATTCAAAGAATTCTTTGTTCCAGTTTGTTTTCTATTTCTAATGATGATTAATATTGTTTCTCAAGTAAAGACGTTATTAGTTTTTCTAATTTTTCTACTTTATCAGTGAGGTAACTATTTTTAAACATAAACTCTTTTAATGACTTAGATAATATTTTTAGTTTGTGTCGGAAGTTTTTTTAATTCTGGATTTCCAAGTGGTTAATGTTCGTCATATCAATCATATTTCTCACTTTCACTCATTGTAATTATTTCGCTTTTTTATTTTTTAGAGAATTTTCCTGTTTAAATGTTTTGTTCAAGTTCTGTTATTTCTTAGAAGCCATTTTATATATATTTAAAAGCCATTTTATATATATATAAATATTAATATAAACTATTTACCCAATTATTTAAATTTTTCTTTTATAAATAAATTTACTTATAGAGCGCGTAGCATCTCGTTGATGCACAGCTTTTTCTATATCTCAATATATGTTTCTTCAAGTAAACCTTCATTTAATAGAAATTCTTCTCTTATTTGTTACATATCTTGATCATTTTCCTCTACATTATCTCTTGTTCTTCTGTCTTCTATTTATCTAAGCTTTATTAGATCTTTCTTGAAAACTTAGATTATTTTTCTTACATATCTTACTAATTTTCTTTTCTAATTATTTTCTTCCTAATCAAACTTTTATGAACTCATAAAAATTATCCTTTTCCTGCTCTATTTCTTTTCCTGTTTATTTTTTTCATTTAATTTTCTTTTCTATTTATCCTTTTTTCTTTTTTTTAGTATACCTTTATATAATCATTTATTATCAAGTCAGCTTTAGCTCTTTTTTTCTTCTTAGGTTCTAATGAATTTCTCGAATTTGGCCGCATCTCATATTATATCAAATAGTTCCATTCTTATTTCTCTACTCCTATTGCACTTAGAAATACATATTTATCTTCCCTTTTTTTATTCTGAACATTTTTCTATGATATGCCTTTTATTTTCTCTTGCATCATTACAGAAAGAGCAATGACTTGTCACAACTAGGTGCTTTTCTTTTAAGCAATCCTAGCTCCCATTATATCTCGTTCTTATTCTAAATTTATAGCATTTTTCTACTTTTTTATTTTTATTGTATCTCAGGTAGTTGGACGGTCCTACTACATATTCATTAAATCATGTTTTTCTATACTTTAATGTTGTTATCATTTTTCCATTCTTTCTCTATCTACTACATATACTCTATATTCTCAAATTGAATGATTAATGCTTTTCTTTCCTTTTTAATTATTTTTACCATCATCTATAAATATATCTTTTTCCTCTATTTTAAATTCTACTTTTATTGCTATGCAATATTATTATAATATAAAGTTTCTCTTCTTTACTTAGGTCAAACATTAATCTGTCTACTGTTTTTCCTTAGTTACCTATTAATTTGGTTTTTAATCTCAACGTTTTTTGTCATAGATAATGTTTAAATTCATAATCCACAATTCACGTTATAGCATCTCATTTTGCACTTAAAAAGGGGCATCTATGATTGTACGTAAAGATTTTCTCTATATTATTTCTAATTGCTCCATCACTTATTTTCCTACAAATTATTCGCAAAATGAGATCACTTCTGTCCCATAACTGAAAACTGAGTTTACGTAAGTTATTATCATTATTCCTGCATTATATGGTGTTAATCCCTTATTCATTGTAATATCAACAAGGATTACAAAAAAATCTTTTTTGTTCCGCATTGGCCATTCCTATATTGTTCTTAGATTGAAGATTTATAGTGCGCATATTTATCTTTGTTGAAACCATATTAGTTCGGTTTCATCATTATGTAGATAACCTTACGATTGTTTGAAAATTCATACGTCTACAATTTTTAAAGCATGATTCATTAAAGAATGATCCATTGTTCATCGAGTTCATCTATCCTCCTTTTTTTATATTGATATTATGTATTATTATTTCATCTCCTAAGGTATTACTCCCTCTTATCATTTTAGCTATCATTTTGCAAGTTATTTTTATTAATTTTTTCCCGCCTGCTTAAATTGTTCTTACTTATATTTAATCAGGTCCTGCTGCTTTTTATTTCGCCAATTAGTAAATGTTTTCTCAAAATTCAAATTCGTTTATCACTATTTGTCTCTTGTTAAAGAATTTAGTTGATAAAGTATTATTGCCATCTTCATGTAACTACTATCATTCATCCCTAAAATTCTTAATATCTTCTTCTGATAAGGATACTCACTAATTATTATTTTATAACACAGATTTTTTAGTTTCTTTGAAATTTCTATCAGGTTTCCTTTATTAACATTGTGCATAAATAGGTTAAGTTAGTTTCTTTTATCTTTTCCTCTTGATTAAACGTATGTTTTAACTGTTCCGCATACCATTTAAACTCCTTCTTATATCTTTTTCTTTCATCATTTATAAGTCTATGTACCGTTTAGGTTATCAATTTCTACTTTATAGACATTTTCTTGTATAAGTCTTTCAATTTTTTCTTAGATCTTTTTTCTTTAATAAAAGGTAATTTATTTTTGCTATCTTTTATGGTTTTAATTTCTATACCAATCTTTACCTATATAATACTGGGTCTATGGTCCCTTCTACGTATGGTAATTAAAATAATTATTTATCACCTTTTCTCTCATTATTTCTTCATTAAAAAGTAATCATTTTATATTAATTGTTTTTGTGAACAAAAGTAACTATTTCAATTAGATCTAGGCATATTAAATTATTCTTTTGCATGAACTGTAGATTTCTCTTTCCGGCTGTTTTTTTTCTTTGGTAATTATTTCTTTATGTGAGCATTTCAATCTCCTATGATCAATACATTAGGTCCTTTTTCTATAGCCTATAGTTTAAATTCATTCACAAACTATAGAATGGCTCATATTCGTTGTCATTTGCAAAAGGTGCATATATGTTTATTACTGCCAGTTTTCTAATTATTTCAATGAACCATCACTCTCGCTCCTCCAATAAGCGTCATTTGGTTGACTTCATTCTATATTTCTCTAATCTCCTTACATATGTCGTTTCTAATATAGAATGCTACTCCTTCCCTTTTTTTGACCCATAAATATCAAGTTCTTATATCCTGCTATATTACACATATCTTTTTAATCTTTAATCTAAATCTCTTATATTGTCATATGTGGATACTTTTTTGAGTTGTAAATTTGGCTAGTGTCTCTTTTGCCCTTCTAACTCCCCTAATATTTGCTGACCCTATTTTATGACTTCTTCTTATTCTTCTTTTTCACATATCTCCTCTGCTTCCTCTTCACCAATTTCTTCTTTTTATCATCTTCCTTCTCCATGTTTCTTTCATCTTATCTATCATTCTCTGCTTCCATATTCTTTTCATTATTAGTTCTTTCTCCTTTTTTATCTTTTTCCATTTATTATTTATCTTTTATTCTTTTTCTATTCTATTCTTCTTTTACCTTTTCTTATCAATTGGTGTTGGGTAATTGTTCATTTTTGTTTTTTGGTTTCTTAGCATAGTAAATTCTAATTAAATTTTTTTTAATTTGCTTCTTACTACTCACTTTCATCTAGCATTTTATTCTTTTTCTTCTTAAGCTTGTTCTATTTATTTTTCTTAATTTGCATTTTTCATTACATAATAGATTATGATATTTTGTTTTTTTCTTATTTCTTCTGTTAGGATTTAGCGATTTATAATCACTTATTTTATCCTTTTCTCCTATTTGTTTTATATTATATCTTATTATATATTTGATATCTTTCTATTTTATTTAGTTCTTAGAACATTTCTTTATCCCTCTGCCTTACATATGTCCAATTCCATTTTAATGAAAAATAATTCTTATTTATTCATTTAGCATACAAATCTTTTTTGCTATTTAATTTTTTAGTTGTTTTCATTATTTTTCTATTCTTCTCGTTTTATTTTCTTCTCTTGCTTCCTCTATAATCATTTACTCTCCCTCTTCAATAATCCTTTTACTTACTTGATTTTCTTTTAATTCTGGTTTATTTATTGTTAATTTAACTTCTTTTTCAAGCATCTCTAATTCTCTTGTATGTAGTTTTTTCCTTTTCGCTCCTTCCACCCTTCTGTATTGCTGGTCTGTATGCTCTTTCAATTTGCATAGACAGCAGATAAAATTTACTATGTGCTGTATTCCCATTTTGTTTCCATTCAGATCTATTACTTCTGATATCCTCTTTGCTTCTTCTATATTCTTTAAATCTAAGTACACTACACTGCTACCTATTAGCATTTTTGTATTTAGGTGTGTATGCTATACCTCTCCTCTAGATTTTCCGTATTGTCTCATTTTCTCCATTACTTCCTTCATGTTTGAATATTCGTTTAATATGAAGTAGACTGGGCAGTTATGAATGTCATAGTATTCTAGTTCATGCTTAGATAGGTGTTCTAACCCCTTTGAATGCTCATTCCCTGAATAAAGCGAATTGCTAGTATCTTTCTTCATTTTTAAAGACCAAATATACTATTCCGTTTTATTTAACGATGAATTTGATCACTTCTTAGTCTATGGCCTTTTTCTCTGCTAAATCAGTGTTTCCAGAAAGTGGTTAAAATAAACTGCGGCCACCATATCTGATAGATCATCATAGGCATTTTAGTAGACTTTTTCCATTTAGTCTTTAGGAACGTTGGCTGTAATAAGTTGTTCATTCTTTCGTTAAATTATTGTTTAGGTTGTGACATTTTTTATCACTTCATTCCTTTCTTATTTTATGCTCCTCCTTTCAGTGAAATCTGCTTAATCATAGATATATTGATATTCTTTTTCTGTTGAGTGTATTATTATATCATACTTCTTCAATCAATGAATTTGATTCGGTGTAGTTTGAGCGTTTTGTTATGAGTCTAGTTTCAATTCGTAATAAAGAAGATTGGACTAGTTAAAGCGAAGTCGTGGTAGAAGAAAATGGTTCAGGTTTTCTTTCCTATTTTGGAGAGGTGGTATAAAAACCCTTCTTGAAGGCAAGCATTTTTAATATATTATATAATAAATAAGATAATTAATTTTAACTCTATATAAAGGCTATAAATTTTAAGAATTTGATTAATTCTTAAATTAGTTCTTATCAATATATTTAAAAATATTTCTTAGATATTGCAATTAAGGAATTTTTAAATAAATTACTTCATATTAATTCACTTTGAAATAGATATAATAAATAAAACATTTTGCAAAATATAATTTAACTTCATTAAAAAATTATAGCAAATTGAATAAAATTTATAAGCTTAAGTTAAACTAATTGAAATAAATAAAATATATTGCTAATATATTTTAATCTATTTAAGCTATTTGCATTTAACTTAAATTTTTACAATTCTAAAAACATATTTTTATTATATAAAAAAATGTCTCCTAAGAAATAAGCCTCATAAAATTAGCAGAAAATCAACTAATAAAATTCTCTCATTTAAATATACTCCCTAGAAACGGAAAGTAAAAAGATGTAGCAGTCATTACTTGACCTGAATTAACGGATTGAATCTTTGTCTTTTACTGTGCAATAATTATAAAGTGAAAATCAATGACTAAAAACGGAATTAACAAACAAAGCCTCAAACTCTCAACTTAGCGAAGAACTGGAAAAAATGGAGTTTAAACTAAAATAAAATATTAGGCAAAATAATTAGTATTAACTTCTTTTCTTTCATAATGATTCTATAATTGTGGAATAACAGAATTCCTAATTTTTTTATAATCGGAAAATATTTTTTTAATGCGAAAAACATGTAAAATTAGGACACGATACAAAAAACTGCAATTCAAGATGTTTCTACTGTTTTAAAATAGGATTTTTATATAAAACTGCAGAAAATTCCAATTTAAATAAAAATTAGAAAACTAGAAAATTTAGAACAAAATGCCTAAACTTTACTGCACTGCAAATGGAAAAATATTTAGAAGAAAATTGTACAATGGAGATAAGCTTCTAGAGGATATTGCTAATGTATAGGAGAGAAGAACCAGACTAATATTCGGCAAAGACTGAGATTGGTACAAGATTCCAATAGTAAGAAGGACTAAGTCGCCATCGGAAAGTACGTAATAGAAGAAACTTTATTCTGACAAAGAAATTCAAGAATAGGTGGATAACTACATAATTTTTTAATCAACCGTGATCAGCCTATTGAAGACAGTTATCACGTTAATTGAAGTATCTAAGAGTGGATATTATAAATAAAGTGACTGATGGAATTGTTTGTGATCAAAAGTATTAGAGATAAGTAAGATAACATAGAGCTGCTAGAAAAACGAAAAATTCATAAAAAATTAATTGATTATTTAATTTGAAAAGAAAAAAAGGTTATATTTTAGATTATCAGATCTATATACTGAGGAAATTACGAGTAAATGAAAGTTAATGATTCTAGATTTCAATTGATGCATATTATGTTGAAATCTTAAGCAAAGAAAAGTAAGAATTTTAATTTAGATGACAAAGTATAAAGATGAAATGATGCTATCAAATTAATTCTAACAGGAAATAATTATGAACAAGAAATATTAACCAATAAATACTATTAAGTAGATATAAATTGAAAAATTATATGATTTAAAACGAAAAAGAAGATAAAGAAGATAAATATCATATAACATGAACAAAGAAGGATTCGATAAGTTCTATCTAGATATCTTCGAGAATTATAAATCTGAATTAAAGCAGTGATGAAGCTTAAAATTCCCATAAATGTATGATATAAATAAATTTATAAAGCAAGTGATTATTTAAAATTAAATAGTATTTTTCAAATTTACATCAATTTCTTTTAATCTTTATTTTCAATTTTAATCATTTTTATTTTTACAATAAAAATTTGATAATTAGATAAATAGTTTATTTAAATAGTCTTAAACATATTTATATCTTTCAAGCTATATATAAAAAAAAAACTTTAACTATTAAAGTGTTATAAATATAAAAAAATATTTATTTTAATAATGAATTTTAATTATAGATTAATTTAAAGATTAAATAGTATTCTATTTAAAATAATAAATATAGTTAAACTTATTTCATTAACTAAAACTATTAGAATTAAAAAATATACTTAATTAAAAAATTTTATTTAATGAATAGTATAAATCATCAAAAAATTAGTTTTCAGCTATTTTTTAAAATAAGTTTATTATTTAATTTAATATAATTTAATAAATTTTGAATTATCCTTAATAAACAAAAATCTCTTTTTTTATTTTCAATCAAAATATTATAATTAAAAAGTCAGGTAGGGCTTCAATATCGCCTTTTTCCAAACAATGAAAGAAGAGTGGACGCAAGAAGCCACTTCTCCCAACCGGACAAAAGACAAGAAAAGACTACTCAAACTCCTGACATAGAAGAGAAACCTAAAAAGTAGAAAAAGAAGTGATGCATGGCTAGGTACGATCCTTTTACTTTAATTCCGAGCAAGTCGATGTAACATATCTTGCAATGATGGTAATAAACCACCAAAAAGTTGTTTAAAAATTGAAGTATTTGAACGAAAAACTAAAGCTTAAGCAGTAAGAAAAAAAAATGTATGAATCTCGCATAAACAACTAATAGCGCTAAATGGATTCATTCTAATACGTCCAAGACCACTAGGATAAGAACACGACCAAGCTAAAGAATCTAGTTATAAAATAAGAATAAGAGATTTAACTCCTAAAAGAATCAAGAAAGTAACGGCTGAATATTGGATCGAACTCAATAATCTTTGAAGCCTAAGCTTAACCACGGACAAAACAAATAAAGATTAGGAAAAGATACTTTGCTGCGGAAGCCAACGATATCTAAATTCGGAGCTGAGGGAAGTTCCAATTGAAACAAAAGAATTACTGGTAAGAAAAGAAAAAAGAAAAAATCAAATTGAACAAATTTTTTTTCTACTGCATGGAAACATATTCAAAAGAAGAAGATGGAGCTATAATCAAGAACTGATAGGAATCTGACACGGAAAACCTATTAAAAAATACGCAGATAGTAACTAATCAGTAAACAAGATAGAGAGAGGAAGAGTAAAAAATTTTGATTTTAACCTCTGGTGCTTATGAAGGTAGGTGGGAAAAAGGTTGGAAAACTCCAAGAGCTCCCAACATTTTTTATCATTATTATTATTATGATAAAAATATTTTAAATTTATATTTTAATTTTTATTAAATAGAGGAATCAAAAAAGGAAGAAGTTAAAGATGAGCAAAAATACGAACAATTGAAGAAAAATGATGAATCAGTCAAGATTAAAAACAATTAAAAAAATTTGATAGTTGTCTATAGTTGAAGAAAGCAATTCTAACAATTAATGATGTCAAAAACTCTTTTGCTTAAATTTGGAATTAATTTTTTTGTGCAAGGGATTTTTATGGAATTTCTTCTAATATGAATACTATAAAAGAAATACATATAATGATATTGAATTCAAAACTATATATAAGAATATATTATAATGCTTTACTAAAATTTATTTTTAAAGCTCTTCTTTCATAAGATATATTTATAATTAATTTTTTTATTTTTATATTAAATCTTTAATTATATAAATAATAATTACAATTTTATATACATGAAAAAATTTAACTCAGTTTTATTTTTATTTAATTAGTTATTATATAATAAGATAATTTAGCTTTATCATCAAATAAGTAACTAATTAAAAAAGTTATAATTTAAATAGTCTAAATTTATTATGTAATTGAAATGATAAAAATTGAATAAAATTATATTATAATCTTAATCACTAGAAATTACTTTTAACTCATATAATTTGTTATTTTTTAATAAGTTATCAGTAATTAAAGGTATAATATAATTAAAATTTTTTTTTAATCATAAAGCAACTAAAATACTTAATCTATAATTTAAAAATTCATTAAAAAAATTAAAAAAATAATTAAGAAAAACAGAGATTATAGAGATCATAGCTCCAAAATAGCGTGCTGTTCTTAATTTATAATAATAATGAATTCTATTGATTTAGCCTTTAAAAGTTATCATATACTAAGTTTAAATTTTTCGTATAATCTTGAATTTTGAGTCTTCATCTCGATTACTTTTCTTAAAAATGTATCTATTCATGCTGATTTAAATCGTTTTATTATTTTAATCTTGCTAAAGTCAATTTTTATACCTAGCATTAATTACTTCCTTCTTTGTTGTGAAATCTAATTACTCTCAAAATTTTACTCTTTCTAAATATTTTCTTTCCGTATAATATCTTTTTTGGAGGGAATCTAAATTACTAATAAATTGATGCAACTTTAAATTTTCTTGTTTGTATTTTCGTTTAAGATTTTTGCTCATCTTACAATATTACGAAATCCCCTGTAATAATAGCTTTATTTTCTTTCTCTTATATAAAGAAATTGTTTCTAGCAGATTTTTAGGTTTACATCTATTTGATTGTTTATCAAAATACTTTAAAAATAAATATTTTTACCATCAACTCTGTGAATTAATTAAATTTGCTTCTAACTGCTCGATTCTCATATTTACTGAATATCCATTTTAATTTTTTTATTCTTTAGTATTAAAATTAGGTATGTGATTTCTCTTTCGAACTCTTGTTCGCATATTAAAGTAATAAATTTTAATCTTCCATATTTTTTAGTTTTTTAAGCATATTTTACTAATTATATTTGACTGAGATGAGTTTTATTTGACAAAACTTTTTACGAAAAGCTTTCCATTTTTGTATATATTAATAAAAAATATAAAAAATTGATAATAATTATATTATATTTAGAAGTTTAAATATAAAATTCTTAAATATAAATAAGAATAAAATTAATTTTTGATTATTTTTTTAAATTTTTTATAATTTAAAAAAATAATAATATTTTATATAAAACAATAAAAATGCTAAATGTAAATTAATATAATCACTTTTTTCCTTAATATTTTTGAATCCATTTCATAATAATTTTCAATATAAAAATATTTATCAAAGATAAAATAAAAATATAAAAAATTATTTAGTTAATTTTTTATTCATTTTGACAATAATAAGATAAAAAATTATATATAAAATTCTCTATGTCTTAGAAAAATAAAAATTTAGATGGAAATTGCATGATTACTGTAATAAAATTATAAATTCTTAAAATAAAATAAAATTTTATTTCAAAAATCTTTTTACAATTTTAAATTTTATAACCCCTCTATAAACCGAAAAAGTTAATTTATCCAGTAAAAATAATTTAATATTTTATATATTGAGATAAGTTTAAATACTATTATATGCATAATTTCATTTAATCATCGGATAAGTTAAAAAGTATGACTATTTTAGGTAGTATATTTTTCTCAGATTTAATGTGTGTTACAAAATATTTTCATAAGTTTAGTTTTACTTAAATAAAAAAATTTATACCATATTCATTTTTTAAATTCTTTATGCATAAAATAATTTTTATACTTTATTCATCTCCTAATTTACTTATTTAATTCAAATTTTATTCTCTCAAAATTATATTTGTTAATCTCTTAATTTTTAGTTAGAAATAAAAATAGTAAATAAAAAATAGTAATTGAATATTTTAATACTGTGTAAAGAAATTTAATAATAAATATTTTTTTTGAATAATGAAGTTTATAATTTTAATTCACTATATCTTATATAAAAATATAAAATTGCTAATTTAACTTTTAAAAGTAATTTTTATTCTTCAATATATATTCTAAAATTATGTAAATATTAAATTGGATTTAATTATCTAAATTTTATCAAACTATATACTCACTTTCAATAATAAGCATTTTCTTCAATAAAACAAAAACATTAAAAGTAAATTTCTCATTAAGTATTTTATTCATGATTTGATTATAAAATTATTGCATTTAAATAGTTTTAAACTCAATATCAATTTATAAAATTCTATTGAATATTTTATATTTATTAAATTTTCTTCTTTTAATTTAGTTTTTTAGCAATCATTATAACTTAATCATTTATAGTAAGCATTTTTATTAATTATTTTTAAATAATTAAAAATTAAAAAAGTTTTAAGTAAAATATATTAAATAATCTTTCAATAAATATGGTTAAAAATTAGAAATTGTTTTATCATAGAGCTATAATTGAATAGCATGCTATTTATTTGAAATGATAAGAATCTTTATTATTGATATAATAAAACTTAGATAAATAATCATTTTTTAAAACATTTTATAACTATATAGTTCGCTATTTTTTCCATTATCATTATTTTTTTAAGAATAAACTATTAATGTTCATTCTCTATTCTATAAGTGTACTATTTTATATTCCTAAATAGGGATACTAATAAAAAATGAAATAAATATTTTTTGTAAGTTATTTCTTTTGGTTTAGAAGAAATCCTGAAATAGTTGTTAAAAATAAAATTATTTGAAAAGCTATAAAATCTAAATTGATCTTTGACTATTTAATATTATTTTTAAATTTATATATCTTTAGATTTGCTTTGTCTTCATTTAACTTTTATTAATAATAATTAATGTTTTATCCTTATAATTTTTAATCAAAATTGCATACAAAGGTTTTAGAAATATTTAATTATGATAAAAATTTAAAAGGGAAAAAAGTTAAAAGACTTTTAAATTTATTAATTAATATAATGTGAATCAAAATTTAACTTTATAGTTAAAAAATTATAAATTTTAATTAATTTAAGCATCTTAAAATATTAAATAAATGATAAATTCATATAATCTAAATTATTAAATATAAATCTCTATCAAAAATAAAAATTATTAATATAAATTAATATTATTTTACATCTACAAATATTTAAAGAATGGTTTCTATAATATTGCTATTTGAAAGAATAGTTAAAGCAAATATATTTTATAAATACTATTTAAAATAAAATATATTTACTAATTATTAAGAAATCAAATTTTCTTTACGAATTATATATTTTATTTACAGTTGTAGATTTAAATTATTTGCTTTCTAAATTAAGTTTTTTAAGTTAACTTAAATATATTAATTATATTATTAAAACTTAGATATTTTTTAACGAATATTCTCTTGTTTAAAAAATAAATTTATTTTTAATAAATTGTTCTTAGATTTTCATGGTAATTGAAAGTATTTATTTTTTGAAAATATCAAAGTATAAAATAAAATACTTTAATAAGCAAAGATTTATTATATAAAAACTTATTATTTCAATTTTTTAATTTTCATTTATTTTAATTTTCAAAATTAAAAAATTCAATTAAATATCATAACTACAAATTTAAATATAAAATTAAAAATAAATTAGTCTAAGCACAGTTATACTTATAATCCTTGCAAATATATTTATAAAAAATAATATATTTTAGTTTAGTAGAAAATTAATTATAAAAAAGTTTATCGTTAACTAATTAATAAATTTAAATGATTTTAAGATTTAAATAATTTTAATTAGAAATATTATAAATACAAGATTATTTGTAATTATAATAATCCTATTATTTATATTATTTTAAATATATTACCTAATTTTATTTCATTTTTTTTAATTGTAAAATTTATCAATACAACGCAAAGCATTTCTATAATAATTTTTATATCTAAGAAAGGCTAATTATTTATTTATTTTTAACTAAAAAAGAAGATGAAGCCTATGATAATACTAACTTTTATTTTACAACATATAATTTTAATAATCTAAATTTTATAATCAATTTTATTTATAATTTTGTATTTAATAAAAATAATTAAAATGATATTGTTATTTCTTTAATTTACATATTAAAAAATTAATTTTTATTTTATGAAATATTTAATTAAAAACTTTAAAAAATTATTAAAAATAAATGTTTATATTTTCTGAATTAATTTAAATATCTTTTAAAAATGTATTAATATATTTTAAATATTTTATTCTAATTTAATAATTATAAGAAGATTTAATATGTAAATAATGATGGATATACAAGTAAAAAATTATAAATTATTTCTGATATTCTTATTATGAAATTTGTAATCTAAACTTAATAATTACTTCATAAATTTTAGCTTTTTTAGTATAATTTAATTCAATATTATCAATCATATTTTTAAAATCTTTAAATTTTTTAGATAAGAAAAATATAATTTTATTTGATTTTTATAAACATTTTTTATTTTTGAGATTAATAAATTATGCAAATTATATATTTTACTTGTCAGAAATTATATCAAAGTTAAATAATAAAAGGGCATAACTTTTGAATATAAATAAAAAAATTTAAAAATTGGATATTCTACTATTATTATTTTTATTTAATAACATATTGTTAAATTTAATAATAAAAATCGCTTAAAAAATTAAAATATAATTTAAAAAGTAGAAAAAAAGATAAATAGTAATCTAATTAACAACATTTTTATAATTTGATTTATTTAATAAAAAAGTTAAAATACTTAGTATTATAGTTTTAAGTATCAATTAGAATAAAATAATTTAATTTTATAAACTCAAAAATAAAACAAATTTTTTAGATTTGATTCATTTTAAACAGTAACAAAGAATTTTAAATTCGATATATAAAATAAAAATGTATAAAAACCTTCTGATAAATATTTAAAATATTAAATTAATTAAAAAAAAGAAAAATTATAGGATTTATATTAAATGTAAATTTAACTTTTAGATAAATTTATAAGGCATTTTATTTTTATTTTACTTTAATTTTAAATTAATTTAGACATAATTAATTCATAAAATAAAAAGAAATTTATTTATAAATAGATTTATCAATTAAATTATTTTTATCAATTATAAGATTAAAATTTTCATTTTTTTAATTTTCAATATTTAAAAAAGTTTATTATTGTAGTTGGATTTTCTAAATATATAAAGATATCATTTATTAAAAATTTTTAAATAAAATTATGTATTTTCGTTGGTAAAAATTTCAGAAGGGTAATTTCTTTATTTATGTTTTTAAGCTAAATTGAAGGAGTTGAGAGTCAATAAAAATTTTTAAGGTTAGAATTTCTTAACTTTTGCTTCTGAAAGGAAATCCACTACATCTGGCAGTATTTACAGTTTCACTGGTGGTAAGTATGGATCTTTTTATCCAGTATACTCTTGACTGTCAATTTTCCAAGTAGGGCGTCTGAATTTACAATTTTCAACGGTTAGTGAAGGAGATTCCTGAAATTTGGGACTTAAATCTAAATGAGATACCATATCGGTAAAACTCTTGTTTGTCCTGTGGATGGAAAATTTTCACTTTGTCTAGACATTATAGGATAGTGGGCGGAGGAGTGCCCAGCATGTACACTAGGCTCACGACTTGATAAAGTATCGATTGAACTATTGGGCGTATTTTTGGAAGGAGAGGAACAAATGATACTCCCGCAAACAATTAGGCATTTTTCAGAAAAACTCCTTCAAAACTGGAACTAGCATTTATGCTGATAGAAGGTCAACAAAGCAATACCATTAATCCCTTCATAATCTTTTTATAAATAAGCTAATAGTCTTAAGATTAACGAAGATTAGTGATGCTTAGATTATAACATATAAGTTTTGACTACTGTTGAGATACTGAGCCTACCTTGACATAAAATGACTCACCAAAAAAAGCGTAAAATAAAATCAAGATATTTAAATTCATCATGGTAGTCCCAAAGAATGATTGACAGAAATATAAACCTACTTTAAAAAAGACCGCTGACAAGTGTGAAAAATTTCTTAGGAAAACAAATGATTATAATTAACTTTTACTATAACTTAAAATAAATACGTAATTAAAAATATAAAATTAATAGTAATAAAATTTAATTTTATAATCAGATAAAAATCTAGTTTAAGTTTTGAATTAGAGACAAAATCTGAAAAATTAATTTCATAATTTTATTTAAAAATTAAAAATTAAATCTTGCTTAACTAATAAAGTATATATACAAAAATTTTAAAATGTAAGCATATAAATGGAACATTTTAATTACTATAAGTTGACAAAAATAAAAAATTAATTATATTAAATATTCATAATCAAGCAAATATAGCAATATACTAAATTTAAAGCTTATGATTTAAGTTTATTATTGTAATTATTTAAATTTTACTAATGCATTTATAAAATAAAATGAAATTATGATATATTACTTAGTTTATTTATATAATTAAATATAATCTATTAAAAACATTCTTAATTAAAAAGGCTAAATAAATAACTTTTATTTTATAAGATATAATCCTATTGCTAAATTAAATTGAAATTATTATAAAAATAAACATTTAAAATTTAAAGTATATAAAACCTAAGAATAAGTTATTTTAAACTAATAAAGAAAATTTTAATTTTTTTATAAATAAATAAATTCGATATATATCGCGTAACACTCTCATTGGTGCGCAGCTCTTTAAATTAATTTTATTTAATATCGAAAAAAATTTTATGGATCTCTCTATTTTTTTTCTCTTCCTGCAGTACGTCTCTGTATTTTTTCAATCCATAGCATAGGATGCAATATGTGATTACAGGTACATCTTTCCCCGACCTATGATGAAGAAAGTTTTCTCCTGACATTCAGAGTAATCCAGCTTGTCACATCTTCCTTCTCTTGTATTAGCTTCTCTTCTTTCGATTTGTCCTCGTCCGCGCTCATTTTTTTGTTGCCTTACTGGGCCTCCAAGCAGCATTTGAAGGAGAGGGCTTTCCACCCTATTTTAAAAAAAAATGATTAATAATTAAAACTTTAATAAATGTTTTAAACAATCTAAGAAAAATTTAGTTTTATTTAAATCACTTTAAATTTAACTTTTCTTTAAAAAATTTCTTCTAAACCAATAAAAAATATAAGAAGGAATAAATAATAATAGATAAATAAATAAATTTGATTATAGAGCGCGTAGCACTCTCGTTGGTGCGCAGCTCTTTAAAAAAAAATGTTTCATACTGACAAGAATGTTTGTTACTGATAAAATTATCAGATACTGATAAGCCTTGTTCAATACTGGTATAATTATTCAGTACTGATAAAAATGTTCAATACTGATATAATTTTAGAATACTCGTAATCTTTAGTACTTGCTGGAGGTCCAATGACATGGCAGGATTGTGTCTCATTGCATCACCAAAGCAGAGGATGACATGTGTCAATTATGGGTACTTAAATTCCCCACCTCTGATGAAGCT
Source organism: Loxodes magnus (assembly GCA_946699065.1). Classification (NCBI taxonomy): domain Eukaryota; phylum Ciliophora; class Karyorelictea; order Loxodida; family Loxodidae; genus Loxodes; species Loxodes magnus. The sequence continues at coordinate 327,785 of CAMPDV010000308.1, forward strand.
CGCAATATTATTTCTTTTTCGTTCCAGTATTAAAAATAAACGAAACCAAGTCAAGCCAACGTCGAAGGTCTAAGAATCTTATGTCTCGAGGTCAAACCAAAGCAGAGGAAGACATAAAGTCGATTATGGGTACTTAACTTCCCCAACCTCTGATGAAGACGACCTTGTTGTTCACCTTCGAACAACTATGGCGGTTTTAAAAAAAATATAATAATCTGACTAATTTAGTTTTATATTTAAAATAAATTTTAAGATTATGTTATTAATTACTACTCAGTAAAAAATAAATATAATATAATATATTCTTTTTTTGATTGTATTTATATTGAAAATTAGATTTCCTTATACTTAAAATAAATAGAATTAGCTTTTAATTTTAGATTTATATCTCTATAAATAAACAATTATTATTAATCTAAAAACCTATATAAAAACTAGTAAATTTTAATTATTTTACATATTTAATTACAATTTTTGTTTATTTAAATAGATAAAGAATAATGTTATACTTTATTAAGTGAGATTGAAATAATACTTAAAAGAATTAGAAGTAGGAAATAATATTTATAATAAAATAAAAAATTACTATAATTTATAAAAATAATCAACATTAGCTAATATTTTAAATACTAATCGTATATATTTTTATCTATAATTACATTTCTATAAAGTTACTAATTTTCTTAGTAGTTTTAATTTGTATAAATAAAATGGTTATATTTAGTTTAAATATAAAGTTTTATTAGATATAAAGTAAATTGATAAAATGTATTTTTGATTCTTTTATATTTTTTAGTTTAATTAGATGATAAAGAATAAAAAAGTATTAAAACTTAAGATAATAAATTTAGATTTTTTAGTTAAAATTATATAACTTTAGTGAATTTTAAATATTTAATGCTACGTAATTAAAAATTTAACTATTAATTATAAAGGTATCTAATTACTTATTTATATATACATTAAAATTTACTTTCCTTCAAGTAATAAGATATTTATTTATAATTGAAAAAAAAATTTATGATTATGAAAGATAGTTCAACATAAATTAGAGGCAGTTTAACTTATTAATAATGGAAAAATAACAATTATGATAATAGATAAAATTTAAAAATTATTTATAAATATTAATAAAAGAGATGATACAATAATAACTTGCTATAGTAAAATAACTAAAAAGATTTTTGGACATCTTTAATTGTAAATATTTCTTCTTCCAATTAAAGATATTTAAATTTAAAAGTTTCTTCACATCACTTTCTCTTAATTATCATTTCTTATCTATAAATTTTCTGATTATTCCTTCTTTTCTATTTTAAATAGCTCCTTTTTTCTATCAAATAGTAATTGGTGAAGTATTTTGATTTTTAAACATATATCTACTGCTTGACTGCTAGGCAACATATTTATATAACTTAATCTTAAAGAAAAAAACGTTTGTATTTCAAAATTCCCAATCTTATACTATAATAATTCCCTTATGCCAGAATAGTAGTTACATTCCATTATATGTTCAAAGGTGTCATAATCTACACAGATGCAGTAAGGGCTATCAATAAAATAATGACGGTCTTAAAGATCTTTTTGGAAATTGAATGATTGGGTTCTGAGCTTATATATATTTATAACCTTCTCTTCTATAAGATTTGTAAAGTTTAGTATAGTTAATTCCTGGAAATTAATATAGCTTTTGAAATTATTCCGTTTATATTTTAGCAGTAGGCATCATTTTAAATCTTTAGATTGCATCTTTATAAAATTTATGCTAAATTTACATTTTTATATGTTTAGTAAATGTCTTAAACTGCAATTATTTTCTGAATTATCCAATTAAATTTTATAGTATGAAACTATGTTTTTTAAGTCGATAAAATACTGATAACCTTCTTTACAATTATTTTAGAAGAGCTTACCTATAGTTGATTGTTGATAATTAATACTTTCTCTTCTTATTTTGTAAAAAAAATTAAAGAATCTTAGAGCAATTTATGCTTGAAGGGCATTCATTTGAGATCAATAAAATACGATTCGTTAAATGTGGATTCTGATGAGAATGCTTTCCTTGAGACGAATCGTATACCAGGTTCTATTTTATTCGTTACCGCAAAGATTCATTTTTTATGTACTTCAAGGCACCAGCTCGCCTCCATATTTAGCTTTTGGAAGAGTGAAAAGTCTACACTAAGTTTTGAAATGCCAAGTAGTCAAATTTTTATACCTAAGTAATGAAAATGCAGCTTTTTTCATAGCAGTTCCTTACAGTGATTCTTCAAATTCTTTTTTAGTGCAGAAGAACTCCCAAATATGTGACTTATTATTTTTAAATGATTAATTAATCACCAATCTTCAGATTTAATTGTAATTCGTTGTTTTTATTCTTTTTTATAAATTAGATAGCTTCGCACATAGGTATATTTATCTTTATATATGTTCAAGTAAAAACTCTATTTGTTTCGTTTATAAAGGCTTGCATATTTTTTTTGATTTTGATAGAAGAATTAAATTGTCTGTCCATCCTCTGCATATGAAATTAATTATCTAAATTTGTGCATTTAAATTCTATAAAGTTACCTTTTTATCTAGATAACGAATCACGGAGTCATAATAAATAGAGATAATACAGAACTATGTGAACTACTCTGCATAACTCCATTGCTATATTAAAGTTATCTAGAATTCTCTCCATCTATGAGAAATGATGAACCAAGATTTCGTAGAAAGATTCAAATGCTTCAATAAGTTTCAATGGTAATTTAAATCTTTTTAGTTAATCGAATAGTAATCTCCTCTCAAAGGAATCAAAAAATTTTTCAACGTCTATTAAAGTTGCTTTAAATTAGTTTTTCCTTAAGTTTATTTGTGGAAGATATCTATTATTTATTAGATAACCCAGATCTACTAAGTTTTCTATCTTTTCTTCATGAATCCCATTTAACTTGGATGTATTAAGTTTCTTTAGTAGATTATTCTGTATAATCTTTTCGTTAAAGCTTTATCATATAATTTCAATATAGTATTGATAAGTGAAATAGGACACCAATTTGTTCATTCATCTTTATTACCTTTTTTAAATATTGGAATTATGACTGAATTGTTAAGCTCATCAGATATTCTCTCAAGTCTAAGCATATTATTGAGAAAAAAATGTAATATCATTGTAAGATATTCTCCTGCATACTTCAACAACTCTCCTTTGATTCCATCTGGGCTAACCGTTATCATATTTATAAGGTTTGAACTTTTCGCTTTAGAAAAAATTTAAGAAATCATAAAAGAAATCATAAAAGAAATCATAAAAGAAATCATAAAAGAAATCATAAAAGAAATCCCAAATGGTAAAGTGGCAGGCTAAGAATTTCTTAATTATTGTTATATATTTAATTTATTCTTTGGTTGCTAAAATCAATCTATTATTATTTCAAGTTTAAATGTTTGTTAAATACTAAATTTTCTCAAGAATAAACAAAATTTTCTTATTTCTCTTGGTTAAAATTCATTTTATTTACTTGCCTAGGTTAAGAATTTTTTTATCTTGTGAAAACATATCTTTCATTGAGAAGGAAAAAAAAATTTTTTTTTTTCTTAAACTTTCACAGGTGGTTTTTAAAATTTTTCCACAACTTGCTGGCTTTACTATGAAGTATAATGACTTATTAATTGATTCTCTCAAATTAAGCATGAGTTTCTTTATATATTTAATTAGCTCTTTTAGCTACAATATACTTTTTGTGAAGTCTTTTGTAAGCTTATTATATTTTGGATCTGGAATAAATGAGCCTAATGTTTCATCTGGATTATCTTATATATTGTGTTTAATACATTAGTATTAATCCTATAAATTATCTCTATCAATTTGGAAAAATTCATTATAAGTTTCAAAAAAATTCCTAATATTTCTATCTGTCAATTGGGTCTTGCAACCTTCTAATTTTATATTTTATTTAGGTAATTATGTCCTGATTGAGAATTGTGTTGATGAGAAAGTTTATCGTAATAGGTATGCGATCAGTAAATAATTAGTTATAGTGAGCCTAGAAATTTACAAATTGATTAATATTCAGGTGATTGTCCATTACAATATAATCATTGCAATACATAAATCCTGTTCCTTGATGTATGCAAGTGCTTCTCATCATATCATAACTATTTCAAGATTATTCTGAATAAGAAACTCCAAAAACCTAATCTTATTATCATAGTCATTTCTGGGATTATCTCCATAATCTTACAAGATAGCATTGAAATCTCCCATCAGAATATGTGGGTTATTTGGGAATTGATTAAGTAGCATATTAATATAATTATTTGCTTGATCTTTCATAGTCTCATTGCTACTGTTATCCGGCATGCAACAGAACATAAGGAATATATTATCCAGTTTGGCTGTGATAAATCGATTCTAGGATGCATCAATTATATTATTTTCTTCAGTACTATTGAGTTCTTCTTTTATAATCAGACATACACCTCCTTTATCTGAATTTACGTATAAGTTCTATAACCTTATATTAGGATTGGAGGGAAATCTTATTTTGACCAAGTTTCATTAATTGAAAAAATGTAAAATGTCAATAATATTTTCTCTTATAAATTATTCAACAGCATATTATTTGCTTGCAATTCCATTTATATTGACATATCCAATCCTAATTTGATCTATACTTTTTATTTTATCGAAATTATTATTAAGAATATCCTATTAAAGTTCCATCTATTTACTACATATCGAATTTTTATTAATATGCCCTATTTTAATACCTAAATTAGATCCTCCTTTAAGCCCTGGATTGTAAATGTAAAGAAATTTTAACCATTCCCAGCTTAATTATGAAGCAAGTTCGGTGCTTATTATATTGAATTTTTGTGACAAATAATAATGAATAAAGTCACTGTATCATATTCTTCCATTAATTATTTGTCTATTTTTATTTAAACAGGATTTCCATCACACTTAGCACGATTTAGCCTACAAGATAAAGTAATGAATCTATTTTCTATAGTAGTAGAGAGATTCTACTTTTGCCATTTTTTTACCATAAAAACTAGATGAATTACTCACTTCTGAAATTTTATTTCTTTATTAATTATCAATTTTCATATCTTACATATAATCATCTTACTATATTGGACTAGGTATTTTTTAGTTCAATTACGCTTCTATTCAATTCCTTTTTTCAATTTTTTTAAATTCCATATTATTCAAAGAGGGAATAGCTGCTTAATAATTTTATGCTATAAATTTAGAAGAATCTACTGAATAGATTTGTTTATTATCATAAAATTCACTAATCTATATTGCTTGAATATCTGTACTTCATTTTAAAGTTTTAAAATTATACTTCCAAAATTTCTTAACTTCCATTTTAACAAAATACAAAATGAGAAAAATAAGTTTCAATACGCTATAATAACGGAGATATGCCATCACTACGATACACAAAGATAACTTATAAGTAATAAGAACATTACAGATTTAAATTGCAAATATTTGTATTATGAAATCAAAAAATAACATAAAAGATTATGCTTAGCAAGGATAAGAAGTGAGTTAAAGAAATTATACTAATAAAATTTTGGAAAATTTAAAATAAGAAAAATATAAAAAATGACAAAAACTTAAAATCAATAAATCTAAAGGAAAATGGAATAGAAAATCAATAAATATGTAAACTATAACTATTTTTCAAAAAATACTAAAAAGTTTTTTAAAAATAATTTGAAAATTAAAAATAATAAACAAATATACATAATATATCATACAAATACAAAATAAAATGTTTGACATTCTTGGAGGTATTTCAAACTCTTTCCTGCAAATCTCTAAAATGATCTAGAAGCTAAATATAAAAATCTGCTAATCTCTACAACTCTTCTCCTTGCCATGCATGTTTTCCTTATGTTATTTTTTCACCTAGAAGCTAGATATCTTTTTTCTTGCAAATTTTCCCATTTCTGTTATAATATAATCTTATATTTCTCTTAATTAGTTTTAATTGGTATTATCTCTTCCTTTTGTCTTTCAACTACTTCTACTTGTTTCAATATTCTTATTTGAAATTGAGAAATTTTTTAGCACCTTTTCAATTGATACTTTTGAGATTTACAATAATAGCATCTTCTTGTTTGTTGTTTAGGTTGAAATCTTGAGTTATTATCACCTTCAATTATCATTGGATCATTCCTTTATTCTTTCAGTTCTATTTAACACTGCAATTTATATTAATTTTCTTCTATTTTTTCTAAATGCTGATCAACTCTTTCTGCTTCTTTTTCAAATTTTGAGATTAACTGTACTAGTCTTGGGTAATATTTCAGAATGCGTAAAGGTATTTTTCTTAGATTATGAGTCTCGATTCCATTTCCTCTGCAAGGTGAAGTTTTTTCATTAATTTCTCATTGTCTTTCTTCGATTTTTTTACCTCTTTCCGGAGGTAAGCATCACTTTAATTAGTCAATCATAGCTTATTTATTAATATGAGGTTATATTCGATACTTCCGTACTCATTATATTTTAAGCCTACTTTTAAGGCATTTCTTAAGGGGTGGGATATCTATGCTGATGTGTGACTATTTGGTATCCATTTCCTGATCCTAGTCTTTCCAAGATGTAAATACTTCCTGCTTTTATTGGAGCCAAGAATCTTGTGATCAATCATGAAGCTTTTTTTATGTTAATTACAATATTATCATAATGAAAATATCTATAATATTTTGTGATGAAAAAATGAACAATAATATTAAAAATTGAGGACTATGAAAAAAGTTATGTAATAAAAAGAAAATAATATAAAAACATTCTGATTTAAAAATAGATAGACCAAAAAAATTTAAATAAAAATGATCTTATTAATAAAAAAAAGTAGTTAGCAATATTCAAAAACATAAAAAAATTAAAATTTATTAAATAAAAAAATTAAATACTAATTAATAAAATAAATAAAATCGACCTTAAAAGATGCCTTCCTTTCCTACATATAATTTATACGATAAATGAAGAATTTATGAGATAATTTACAATGATTAGAATCATTGCATAGGAATAATAAAATATTCAAATGGATTAGCATACATAGGTGAGTAAAAAAATGGTAAACCTTGAACTGGATTAGGAGTCTTTAAGTATAAAAATGGAGATTAATATGAAGGAAAAATTTATAGAGGCAGGAGATAAGGTAAAGGAACATTAAGTTACTCCAATGGAGATTTTTACGAAGGTGATTGATAAGATGATTTGTAAAACGGATTTGGTATTTTTAAATATAAAAATGGCGATTAATATGAAGGATAATTAATAAATGATCAAAAATAGGGTAAAGGAGTCTTTTCTTAGCAAAAAGGTATGCTTTATGACGGTGAATGATCAAAAGATTAATTAAATGGTAGAGTATTTATAAAGTATGCTAATGGAATCTAATTTGAATTTATGTCTTCTAATTTTTAAGTTATCTAGATTTTATAGTTTTATCAATTTAAAAATTTCTAATTTAACTTTGATAATCATAATTAGTACTTACCTTAATAAAGTTGATATATTTAAAAGTAGAGTCTTTATCCTAGCAATATTTCTTCTGTTTTTTTGAAATAGGGAAATAGATTAATTTTATAAATTTAGTAGTTTTTAAATCATTAAGATATCTGTTAGTTATAGATAGCAAACAAATTTTTTAGATTTTTTCCTTTTAATCTTGATATGATTTAAATTAAATTCGATGAGATTTACTAAAGCACGTCTATTTCCAGATTGAAATGACTTTTATTACAAATAGTTTACTCTAATGTGCAAGTTCTTTCAATTAACGCTAAATACTTTTCCTAAAATACGCTAAATCAGATTTAGTTACTACTATGTTAAAGTCTTTTAATTAAATAATACTTGAATTAATAGAAATTTAGGAATGGTATTTTTAAGGAGTTTTACTTATACACTTACGGGAAAAATTTTATTATTAATGAATAATTTCCTTTGAATAGTCTAAAGAAGATAGTTCTATAATGATTATTTAGAGATAATGATTTACATTTTCTAAAAAACTGCTCTAATTTAGAAACTCTTGAAATTTTAACTTTCTCAAAGGATTAAAAATTTAAATCTTTTACAGGTAGTTTTTTAAAAGAATTTTGCTAGTAAGTAAATTTAAAAGTGATAAAGTTGCAAAGTAAATTTATAGAGAAAAGGTTTATTATTAAGTATTTAATGTCTAATGGCAAATAAATTAAGGAATTAGAAATTAATAATAATAATGATTTGCCTAAATTTATTTAGTATTGTCCTAAATTGAGTAAATTTAACTTTTAAAAAATAACTAAAGATAAAATGATTCTAACTTAAATTAATTGATATCATTTATAATATTTAAACTTAAGCGGGAATTTTTAGGCAGAGTAATTTACTCTATTCCTATAATAGAATTATGTTTAACTCTCATAAGTAATTATTAATAACTGCTAATTATTTAACGATGAAAGTCTAGTACTTCTATTAAGAAAAGCACCTTAGTTATAATAATTGTATTTAAGAGATTTAGAACTAATTACAGATCGTACTATCTAGTTAATAAGTGGCTTATGCTAAAAATTAGAATAACTAAGCTTGATTAATTTACCTTAAATATAGGATGATACTTTAAGAGATATTTTCTAAAATTGTAAAAGTCTTAATTTAATAGATATTTCTCACATTATAGATTTCAGCCATGAAACTATTTAAACTATAAGATTAAATTGTTCAAAAATATAATCTTTCAGTTTAGGAAGCATTGGTGACTTTAATGAATATCATGTTAGAGAATTAATAAAAATTGAAAAGCTTAAAAATTTAAAATTTTATGATATTAAGTTAATGGATAATATTATTGCTATATTAATTTAAAATTGTCATCACCTTGAGAAGTTAGAATTATATGCAGTAAATGAAATGGGTAAGAAAGCATTTCCTATTTTATTTTAAAACTAAAATCCTTATCCTATTTATAAAAATTTAAGAAAGTTAAAAATTAGTGGATCTAGTTAAAATTTAAAGGCTCATTTCTAAATCCTAAAAAAGGAATTCAAAAATATAAAGATTAAGATAGGGAACGAAGAAGTTGGAAAGCCTCAAGAATTTGATGGGTTTTTAGGAAGTTTAAATTTTTCTTGAGTTGAAACTTATAACTTTTATATTAAATTTCGAATAAATTGAATTAAAAAAGTTAACATGATTAAAGTGATTACTTTTTAAGTAATTGACTTTATTTTAGTCAAATATAAATAATTTATATCATATTCAAGTAATAAAAATTAAAGAACACATAGATTTAAATTTAAATAAATTAATACTATATTTTGATTCTTAAATCTTTAGATAAATAGCATGCTCTCTTAGTTGTATATAAATCAGCTAACATATTTGTTTTAGATTTATATTTCCTAGCAATACGCATCAATAATGCATTTTTAAATATAGTAGAAGTTATTGCTAATATTTCTTTATTAATTTTAATTCCCCCTTTGTATGCTTTACACTAAATCCTTTAAATTTCTATAATTATTTAAAGATAATTAAAGTTGCTATTTCTTTAAGTTTTAAGTTTTCAACTAAAATACAGCACTTAATTGCTTATATGAGTTCATATGCTATTTTTAATCATCAAAGGAAATTAATAAACTTTATGCTTATTTGAAATAATCTGATTCATCCAAGCTTTCTAGTAAGGTTACTTATATTTTACAAATTAAGGCTTCTTAATAAATGTTTAGTAGATTAAAATATTTCTATTTACTTTTTTATATTTCCTTTTGCCTTTTTAGATAAATGTTTTGTTCAATCTAAAATATAAATTAGACCTAAATTTTTTTTAGGATTTTGTTATAGAATATCTCATTATTAGGTCGCTTATGTTTTATACTTTTGCTACTCACTGAAGTTTTAAAAACTATAAGGAATTCAACACTTTTCTTAGTCCAAGGAGTTTATGAAAGATTATATTTTTATTAGTACATAGCAGTATGCATTTGACGTTAGTTAAAAGTTTGGAAAACTAGAGAATATTTACCATCTTAAAAGCAAAGCATATCAAATATAGCAATCAATTTTGTGCATTCTTTAGTGAAGGAAGTTTTAAACTTTGAGAAACTTTGTTTTAATAATAATTTTTACAAGTTTTGGCTATTAAAATATTTCCAAAAGTAGCTCATAAAGCATTGCTTACTAATCTAACTATTAAGATCTAAGCTTTAGTTTAAAATGATAGAAGGAAGATGGTTTTTTAAGACAACTGACTTAGGATTATATAAACTAATGGAAATTAAATGAAGCTATAATCATACTTCATATAGCTTTTATGCCAAAATAATTGATTATGATATATGTATGTTAAATTTACTTCCAAAGTTGCTTTTTAACTAATGTAATAAAATGATATGCTTCAGATTATATAACTATTCTAGGTCTTATTTTAGTTAAGTTTAATTTGTTTATTATTCAGTTTTACTTCATTCTTTTTCAATCAATATTTAAACAACTTTAGCTTTGAGATTTAAGTTTGTTAACAGTAAATATATCCTTCGAGACAGATATTATATCTACTTCCCTATATCATAGTAATTTACTAAAAGTATAAATTAACTAGAGTTTTAGGCATATCTTAATCGGGATAAGAAACTCTATAAGTAAAGGTAAATAAAAGTTATTATTTAGCTTCTAAATGATTGGTAATCTAAAGATTGATTAATGCAGACTTTTTCCTTATTGATTTGTATGAATATAAAGCATAAAATACACTTATAACAGTTTCTTATTATCAAACAAAGAAGTCTTTGAAAAATAATAAGAAATAGGTTTCTAAGGATGGGCATATGATGGTATAAATGATTAACGGAAGTATTTAAGATATAAAGAACTTAAAGTTAAATAAAATAATATGGAATCGCCGGAAATATCACAAGCTTTTGAGTATTTCTCGATAATTTGATTTAGAAGAAGAATATGAAGAATTATAGTTTAAACTGCCGAGAATCAATTATAAAGGAACTTATGAGAAACGCAAACTAAAGTTTCCTAATTTTAAGTGATTCGTCCTCGGCATAATTTTAAGAAAAGTTATTAAGAATTTTATTCAAAGGATAATTATAAAGAAAAAGTAATGCTGATGTAGTGAATTCTATCAGGAAATAAAATACGACAAGAAATATCTAGCAATAAATAATTAGAATTAGATATAATCTTTAAAAATAATTGTGACCAAAACAGTAGAAAAGAGAAACTAAGATAAATAATGTATGAAAACTAAGTAAAAAAATTCTTTCGTAGATTCCTGTTTTGATATCTTCTCATATTAATGTCTTAAACTGCAGCAATGATAAATCTAAAAACTTTTAATATATTTATGATATAATTTAATTTATAAATTAAGTGATTATTAATTATCTAAATTAAATTTCATAGCCTTATATAAACTGTTTTTAATCTCTAGCTTTAAATTAAATATTTAAATTTTTCATATTTAGTTAAATAACTATCTAAATTGATAATTATTAATTTTTATTTAGAATTATATATTTAAAATTAAATACATTCCTTTTTGTATTTTAAGATATTAATTTTTATATTTATATTAATAAATAAAAAGATGAATATTAACTACTTTAAGAATCATATATTTAAATAATTTTCTTTTTAGAATAAACTTTAACTGTCTCTTTTATTTATTTAAGCATTTAGTAGTATTTATATTAAAATAGCAAATATTGTTATATTTTTCGTTAAGTTTATTATTCAATTAAATATAAAGCCAATTGAAATTCATGCATTCTTTCGAAATCCAGGTTCAATGGTCAGGCGTTTGGAAAAATTCCTTAGAGCGAAATATTTATTTTTTTGGTTGTAGTAGATTTTGATAAGGATGATTGGAGCTTAATCCATGCTCTTCCTATATTCAATTAAAGAGTACCACTAAGCTTGGCTTTTCATCGAATCAGGTGGTGAAGATTATCCTGAAAAAAAGCTGAATATGATTATAAAATGTAAGTAAATTATGGCGAGAGTAGGTTCTTACTGTTCTGTTTTTAAGCTAAAAAATATTTTAATTTAATTAAAGAAAATTATTATATAAAATGGATATCGGCCGCGTCAACCAAACTAGTAGGTAATCTGGTGCAATTTATATTGCGTTGCGAGTAATCTCGCACTAAATGCCACCACGGGGAAGGGTGGATAAGCTCCGTTGAGACATACCTAACTTACCCCGAGGGTTCTCTCTAGCAGTATGAAAGTTTGACTGACGGGCCTTCTAATTACCGACTTAATAATTATCTCTTATTTGGACCTTATTCAAGAAGACTGAAACATTTGATTCAAGGTTTAAGAATAAATTTTAATAAGAAGATTCCCCATTTGGAGAAGCTGACATGACTCATCGAACCTCTAGAATTTTAACAAGAAACATGAGAACATTTTCTTAATATTAAATATTAATATTGAAAGAGCTGCGCGCCATCGAAGTGCTACGCGCTCTATAATCATTTTTATTTATTTATATAATTTGATTTAAATTGGTGGTAAGACCTTTACTTCGGGAGCAACTTGGAGACCTAGCAAGATAATTAGAAGTGAGCACTGATGGATGATAAATCTTAGAAGAAGAAGAAGAATCTAATATTTCAAGATATTTTATTACAGAAAATCATGCCTTTGCTCAATAACTCTAAATATTTGCTGAAAACCTTCTTTATCAAAGTAAGGTAAAATTTGTGCTAATAATCACATAATGCTTCTTATGCTATGGTAATTTTAAACTGCAAGCACCCATTGTATTTAGAGGTATAATGTTTAAGGTAGTTTTAAATAAAAACTTTCGATAAAGTTATGCACAACGAAGTACTACGTACTCTTTTAATTAATTAATTAAAATATAATAGTTTCAATATTTAAGAATATTGAGATATAGTTGCAATAAATATACCTTAGACTATAAATATCACAAATATGTTGAAAGATAAAAGTTTGTAAATGCCAATCAAGCTTCTTCTTGTTCTATCTCTATCATATATTTTTATTTATTGTCTTGATGAAATTTGTCTTTTTTTTCTTCTAGAAACTCTTCTAAAAGCTCATCTTGTAGTTTAAACATTTCAATACGCTTTTTTAGTAATTTCTATTTTAGGAGTCTGATTCTTTGAAAAATGTTTGTTTATATAGTTTTAGTCATAAAGAATTAGTTTCTTCTTGTCTTTTTCTTTAAAAGCTTTATGACTTTCAAGTTCCTCAATAATGTCTGCATACTACGTACTCTTTTATAAAATAATTTTTTATAATAAAGCAAATAGTTAGTGAAAAATTTTTATCTTATAAGCAATTTAAATAAAAAAATAAGAAAATGAAGCTAATTTTTGGAGATCATTTATAAACTATTATAATATATTATTTAAAATGATCTTAGCATTTAATAATCTCTTTTTTATTTTATGAAAAAATATTTTAACTTATCTTTTAAGCTTTTTCATTCTAAATAAATTTTAATAGTTCAGTCTTTTCTGATTTAAACTTATATAAAAATTAAATAATTTATTTATTTATTTCCAAATATGAATAAGAATAAATTTATATTTATTTTACTAAAAGAATATTTTGTTCTTTCTTTCTCATTTTTTAGAGCTTTTATCATTTTATTAAATAAAAATTAAATTAAGTTTAAATTTAGCTTAAAAATCTTTTTACATCTGATTCACAAATAGATGGTATTATTAATGCATTTTTTCTAATTCAACGGTAATCTGAGATGTCTTCATGTCAAAAATTCTCTTCTAGAAAATCCAGTTTTTTCGGTATTCAGCTTTAACTTTTTGAAAGCGATCTATTTACTCCTGCTCGGGTATAGTGCTGCAAGAGATTGCTTTCAATTTACCTAGGATCTGCTTTAGCGCAATGTAAACCAACAGTTTTTTTAATGAAAGCTCAATTGAAAATGCCAAATAGCGGAATATTAAATAATGATTCAATCTAGCTTTAAGAAGGAGTATCTGTAAGGAAGGTTGGTGTCCCATCTATTCATACAAAGAGAATTATGTGTTAATTTTCCTGAGAAGCAGTTCCATACATTAGACCGAGCTTCTATTTTTCTCAGATTTCCAACATGTCCTCAGGTTCATTGTAGCTTACACGTACTGAGTGAGCCACACGCATAGCAGTGCCGTTTTTTGAGAATTAAATGGAGCTTTATAAACATTAAGACAGGCAAATCAATCTCTTTTCTTAGTGAATTTTCCTGCCAATGAGCGGATCCAATTTTTCTTAAATTTGCTATAGCATGAACATTTTCGAACTTATCAATTCGTTGCTCTCAGTTCGACTTAATTAAGTTTACAGAGATATGCATAAAGGATTGATAAACAAAAAGAGAAGAAACCATGGCTACGCAACTTGCCTCTTTTAATTTAAACTGCTTCAAATATCAGAAGAAGTTTTATATGATGAACGTCGAATTAATTTATATCTGTGAAAATATAATCCCTATTTCTTATAAATGCAATCAGTTGAAATATATATTTCTTACTTTCTGATAGACTTAAGAAAGATAAAATAAGTTAATTCATTATTTAAGATTATATATATAAATGGACTAAGAAACAATAAAATTCTTCAACAATATTAATAATTAACCAGACCTTTCAAACGACTTTTATCTGCTACAATTGAACAATTAAAAGCTAACAAAAGAAGTTTAAGACCCTAAATAAATAACTTAATATCTAATGTTAACAATTAACAGATTTTTTAATTAATAAAATCCTTAAAACAATAAAGCTAGCAGACATCTTCTTGAGAGGTGGAAAAATAAATTAATCAAATCGAATGGAACTTAATACAAAAGTTTGACCAGAAGATCAATTAACTTGAGCAAAATCAACTTAATTTACGATCGGATCCAGAATCAAGAGGAGTGCAGAATCCGTTATTCTCCTATTAGAAAATAGTAAAAGATGTTGATACTGTAAGAAACACGGACATAAGGTAAACCAATGCTATAGATTCAAGAGAAAATAATATTATGAAACAAAAAGAGGAATCCAAAATCAACTTAAGATCTATTACACACCAAGCGGAAGAATATACTAAAAAATAATTTTAACCTTAAGTAGAAGCAGATTAGACATGCACTGAGACAATTTGAGTTATGATAAATAGGATTTGATTTCCAAGTAGTAGCAAAAGGACAAAATAAGCAATTTATAAGAATTTACAATCCTGAAAAACCAGATGAATACGACATCGAAGATTTTTGATAAGAAAAAACTATTAAAAACTCTAATTTTGTGATCAACCAACAAAAGGTGAAATCACTTTAATAAATTATGTTAATTGTGTTAAAATTTTAAAATTTAAATTGTATTAAAAAATCAAATATAAATAAATGAATAAATAAATTGGATTAAAGAGCACGTAGCACTTTCGTTGGCGCGCAGCTCTTTAAATTAATTTTATTTAATATCGAAAAAAATTTTTATGGATCTGTCTATTCTTTTTTTCTCTTCCTGTAGTACGTCCCTGTATTTTTTCCTTCCAAACATAGGATGCAATATGCGATTACAGGTACATCTTTCCCCGACCTATGATGAAGAAAGTTTCCTCCTGGTATTCAGAGTTCTCCAGCTTGCTGAATCTTCCTTCTCTTTTTATTGATTTCTTTTCCTCCGTCCGCGCTCATTTTTTAGTTGCCTTGGTGGACCTCCAAGCAGCATCCGAAGGAAATGGTTTCCACCCTATTTAAAAATTTATATTTTTATAATAAAACTATTTTTAAATGAAATAATAGTTAAAGTAAAATAATTTTTATATAAATAATAGCTATTAATTATTTTGCTATAAAGTAAAATTATTTACTTTATAAAAGTGCCTAAAATCACTAAACATATATTTTTTTAAATTTACTAAATAAAGCTATTTATTAGTTAATTATCTAATCATAAAAGCATATTAAATAGAACTATTCTTCCTTAAAAATAGAAAAAGACTGAAATACTTAAGATATAAAATAAAATTATTTTTATTATCTAAATAAAAAGATACACTATAAAATAACGTGATAGTTGAAACTAAATTTTACAGCTTAAATATAAAATTCTTCAATCAGAAATAAATTAAATATCAGATTTTTAATAAAATTTGCTTTTTTAAATATGTTTAGTTAATATTTTCTATCATTTTGCACAATAAGTATATTTTTTCTAAATTTTAGTTATATTTTAATTTTTAATGTGATTTGTATTACTAAATTTAGCAAAATGTAATTTAATTAAAATAATATTAATAAAATATACTATTTTTTAATTTTTAATACAAAATTATACATTTATTTGTTAAACTTTAGAAATAGTTTTTGATAAGTAAAATATATAATTTTTATATGCTTTTTAATTTATTTATCACAAAAAAATAAAATGTTTATATAAACCAATTATATTTCTCTTTTCTAAGATATCTTAAAGATTCTACAAATATGATTGATAATTTTATATTTAAATTATAATAAAATAACTAAAATTTATGAAGTAATTATTAAGTTTAAATAAGATTTTATATAAGAATATCAGAATAAATTTATAATTTTGCTAATTTAATTTTTTAATTGAATATCTGTCATTATTTACATATTAAATCTTCTTATAATTATTAAATTAACATTAAATATTATAAATATTAACAAGATTTTTAAAATATATCTAAATTAGTTCAGAAAATATTAAACTTTACCTTTAATAATGTTTAAGTTTTTAATTAAATTTTTGCAAATTAAATATATTTTAAATATGTAAATTAAATAAATGATAATAATATTTTAATATCTTTTAAATTTAATGCAAAATTATTTATAGGATTTATTATAAAATAGATTATTAAAATCATATGTTGTAAATTTTAGTCTTATCTTATGTTTCAGTCTCCTTTTTCAGTTAAAATTAAAGAAATTTTAAATTATAAACCTTTCTTAAATGTAATAGTTATTATAGAAATGCTAAGCATTTATAATACTATTTAAAATTAAAAATAAAAGTAAATATGTTAAATATTTAAATAATATAAATAATATTAATTATTATAATTACAATAATCTTGGTTATTTAATATTTCTAATTAAATTATTTAAATCATAGAATCTTTTAAGTTTATTAATTAGTTAACAATAAACTGCTTTTTAATTAATTTTCTATTAAATTAGAATTTATTATTTTTATATAGAAGTTTGAAAAGATTCTAAGTGTAACTATGCTAAGACCAATCTATTCTAAATTTTATCCAAGTATCTTATATTTATATAATTTTTGTAGCTATGATATTTTAATTTTTTAGTTTTGAAAATAAAAATAAAATTAAAAATGATAATGATAATCATAAGCTTTAGATAATATATCTTAGTTTATTAAAAATTATTTATTTATTTTGATATTTTCTAACAAATTTATTTATTCCATTGTTATGATAATCTAAGGTCAGTTTTCTATAAAATAATCTTATTACTTAACATGGATGAATATTCGTTAAAATATTTTTAAGTTAAATATAATATAATTAAATTAAAAATTTTAATTTAGAAAGCAAATAATTTAGACTAACAACTTAAAATAAATAAATTTGATTTCTTAATAATTAGTAAATGTATTTTATTTTAAGATCTATATAGTATTTATAAAATAGAATTTGCTTTAACTATTTTTTAATTACCAATATTATAGAAAATATCCTTTAAATATTTGAAAGATATAAAATAATATTAATTTATATTAATAATTATTAGTATTTAATTATATTTAATAGTTTATATTATATGAATATATCATGTTATTTAATTTTTTAAGATGCTTAAATTAAATTAATTAAAATGTATATTTTCTAATTTTTTAACTATAAAGTTAATTATTGATTCATATGATACTAATAGATTAATTTAAAAATATCTTAACTTATTTACATTTTAAATATTTATCTTTTTAGTAATTAAATATTTCTAAAGTTTTTTATACAAATTGGGATTTAAAAGATAAATATTAAACATTAGTTATTAAAATTAACATTTAAATGAAGATAAAGCAAATCTAAAGATATATAAATTTAAAAATAATTTATAATAAGAGAAATATTTAGATTTTATAGCTTTTCAAATAATTTATTTTTAGCAACTATTTTAGGATTACTTCTAAACCAATAAAAATAACTTACTAAAAATGCTTATTTCATTCTCTATTAGTATCCCTATTTAGGAATATAAAATAGTACACAATTAGAATAGAGAATGAACATTAATAGTTAATTCTTTAAGAGATAAATAAAATAATGAAATTTATAATATAGTTAGTAAATAAATATTTTAAAAAGATTATTTATCTAAATTTTATTATATCAATAATAAAGATTCTTATAATTTAAATAAATAGTATGTTCTTCAATTTTTTTAGATATTTATGATAAATTAAAGCACTTTCTATTTAAGATATAATTCATTTTTTAATAACAATTTCAAATATAATTTTTTTACTATATAAAAATATGAATGTAGGAATCGGTTTTGAGAACTAGTAGGTAATCTGGTGCAGTGTTTACTACATTGTGAGTAATTTAGCAAAAATTCATTACAGGGAAGGGTAGATATGCTGGAAGATCAAGCTTAACTTGTCTGAGGTTTCTCACTAGCAGTATGAACGTTTACTGAAGGGCCTATTGATGACTTAGTTACTAATTCTTATTTGGATCTTATTCAAGATGACTGGATTATTTGGTTTAAGATTTAAGAATGATTTTTAATAAATAGATTCCTCATTTGGAGAAGCTAATATGATTTGTTGGATAGCTAGAACAACAAAAAGATGTATGAGAGCACCATTTTTAGAATATTGAAAGAGCTGCGCTCCATCGATGTGTTACACACTCTATAATCATTTTATTTATTATTTTTCAAGAATAAATATTAGTTTAATAATAATAATAGATTAAGTAAAAGTCAAGAAATATTTTTTCGTGTATTTCTTCTTCTTATTGATTAAGTCTTTTCTTGCTAAAGACGAGAGAGTTTTTCTAGTGCTCCAACTAGGAGAATTATGATCTTCATAGAATAAATTTTCTCATTCAAATTTATGGTTCTTGATTCTGTCTTGACTGTTTTCTTTTATAGAGTCTCCCCTAAAGCGTGCAATAAGATTTATTGCTTTAGTATTTTTGCCTTCTTTTCTGTTACTATTGCTAGTAGCGTCTAGCCCAGTATTACTTCTACTTTCTTAGAAATTCGGAAAATTACGATAGAAGTGCCTAGTTGAGCTACATATGCAACATTTCTTTTTCTTCTTAGTTCGGTTCTTTTGGGCTGGGGAGTTCAATTTCAGATTTTCGGGACGATGCGAATTTTCCATTTCCATTAGATATATTTCAACTATGGAAGCTTAAGGAAGAAGGTTGCTACTTTGGCTTCATTGCCGTTTCGCATTATATCCAGTTTTTTTATTCGGAAATAGCTTAATTGGCCGTCGCCAACTCTATCTTCAGAGTTGCGAGCTCATCTCGAAGTAACTGGATCTCCCGCTCAAATCGAAATTTTATTCTTGTGGAATTTTGCATATTTTTACCTAATAGTTGCTTACTCATTTTATTTTCCACCTTGAACTTCTGTATTATTTCTGTTAACTCTACAACTATTGACTAGTCTTTTTCTTGTGATTACGAGATCTAGAATTGACTTGCCAATTTTTATTATATTAGATTTTGTTTTTCTTGGCTTTTCGGCGGTTGGGGGAGTATCTAGCTAGGTGTAAGAGTGTTTATAGAAAGGTACGAAGGTTGCTTGCTACTAGGGTTGGGTTATAGCTTGCTAAATTCCTTCAGTTTTCTTCTCCTCCTAAGGAGAATTGTTAAGTGTTATTCTTTATTATTCCATCTTTTTTCTATTAGAGTTTAGTTTAAATATAAATTTTGAAATAAAGATAATCTAATAAAAATATGATTTAAGAATTGTAAAAATTTAAAATATATTTACTTTAGCTTAATGTTAATAGCTTAAATAGAGTTAAATATATTACCAATATATTACCAATATATTTCTATTTATTTCAATTAGTTTAATCTAAGCTTATAAATTTTTCAATTTGCTAGAAATTTTTAAGGAAATTAAATTATAATTTTGCATAATGTTTTATTTTTTATAGCTATTCAAAATGAATTTTTCTGAAGTAGCTTGTTAAAATATTCCTTAATTACAATATCTAAGAAATATTTTTAAATACTTTTGATAAGAACTAATTTAAGCATTAATAAAATTTAACCTTTATATAGAGTTAAAAAAATTAATAATCTTATTAAATATATAAGAATAAATTTTTATTTTGTTAAATATCAATATAATTGGTTTTTTACTTAACATATTTTTATACTTATTAAATTTCCTATATTTATAAAATCAAAACAAAGTTATATTTTTATTTACCTCTTTAATAAAACTTTCTAACTATTAATACTCTTAATGATAAAAAAGCTTATTATTACATCTAACATAATAATTGTTACACCATTTGATAGAATAAATGTTAGTAAATGCTTTAATTTAATCTTTGATTTTATTAATGCTAATTTAAACTACAATAAAATATCTCTTTTGCTATCTATTTATTTTAGATTTATCATAATATTTACATTTATATTTAAATTTTAATTAAGCATAAATAATTTTTTATACTATATCTTGATTCTCTTTTTTAATCTATAAAAATAAAATTAAGTTTAATAAAGATTGGTATATAATATTTAAATTGTATATTTTATATGCTTAGTAAAATAAAATATAAATTTGGAATAAAAAGGATTTAAATAAAATTAGATAATAAAAATAACTAAATTATAAAGAATTATATAAACCTTTTATACATTTTAGTTAAATAAAAATTATTTATTAGTATACATCAAATAATAATACTATAAATATTTAAAACCTTTAAATTAGATTCTTTTTAAGTAACTTGTATAAAAATGTTATTTATTATGCTTTTAATATTTTTATACAATTTCATTCAAAAAAAATTTTAATTTTACTTTTAGTTTTTAACAAAAATAAATTACATTAAATTCTAATTTTTCGAAATTAAGATAAGGAAGATAAAGGGGAAAGATTGGAGTATATATAAAGATGAAAATTGATTAAAAAGCAATATTAACTTTTTTACAATATTGTGCTCATTTCTTGGATTCTAGATTTCTTTTTATGGAAAATTTATCAACTTTTAATTTTATACATTTTAGTTTCCTTTTATGAGCATTATTTTTTATAGTTGCACTGGTATTACTGGTATTGTAATAATCTCAAATGCTTATAAATCTTTTTTATTCTAAATATTAGCTTAATGTATACAATAGAAGTCTTTTATCTCTATATCTTATGTTAAGCTCTTCTAATTATTGCTAAAATAGAATTTTCTACTATATTAATTTCAAATTTCTTTGCTTATATATTGAATGAAGGAATTTAGTAAGAATTTAGGTAATTTATTATTGAACTTCAAGGACATAAACCAAATGAAAAATGAGATTGAGAGGTGAAGCTAGATTAATATAAAATATAATTAAAGCTGATTGTATGTTAAGAGAGAAGAAATTAATTCATTTTCTAGAGATGTTAAATGAGCACCTAACTGTATTTGAAAATTATATTTGGCTTACCGTAAATTACAAGCTCTTCTAATTAACTTATTCTCCGCTTAATGAACACTATATTCTTTTGGACAGACATATTATTACTTATAATGCTGTTAACATTTATTAAAGGATACTACTTAAATTGTAAAGATTAGGCTATAAAATTAATCTAAATTCGTTTTTCTATAAAATTTGCAAACTGGATAGCATCACTCCGAAAAGAATTCTTTATGATTTAAACAAATAATACAAACTTTTCAGAGTTAATAGTATCTCTATTACTCTCTCCTATCTCTTTATTCTTATTCTTTTTTAAGTTTGAAAGCAACATTTTAAATAAGCAAAATATTTAAATAAAATAAATAACCAAAACTTTAATTTTTTCTTTATAAATCCAATAATAGAAACTAAAAATTAGGATTATATTTACTTTAAATACCAATATATAATAATTTCTTTAGAAAAATGTATACTATTTTTAGAAATTAAAATATAAGTGAAACTATTATTATCATAAACAAATTAAAAATAGAAATTTAATTGCAACTGCAATATTATTCTTAATTCATTTTTAATTTAGTTTTATTTAAATAAGGAATACTAATTTTAGATTTTAAACGAATAATATTAATGCTAAGTTTAAATAGATTTATTAGATTAAATTTTATTTAAGCTTTAAATGCTAAATAGAATAAAAGAAACATATCTAAAATATAAATCAAAATTTAATAACAGTAAATTAAATTATTTATAAATATATCAAAATATTATTTATCAAAAAATATTAAATAAAGTTATATATTTTCGTGACAAAAATGTCAAAAGGGTAATTTCTTTATTTAAGAATTTTAAACTAAATTTAAGGGGCTGAAAGTCAATTTAAATTTATAGGAGAATTTATTAACCTTTGCTTCTGTAAGGAATTCCTCTACATTTGTTTGCATTCACAGATACACTGATGGTAAGTATGGATCGTGTTATCCATCCCACTCTAGACTGTCAACTTTCCATAATGGGGTGTCTGACTTTCCATTTTCAACGGTTGTGGAGGGGAAATTCCTGAAATCCATGACTTAAATCTAAATGAGATACCATATCGGTAAAACTCCGGTTTGCCCTGCAGATGGAAAATTCTCATTGTGTCTAGACATTGAAGGATAGTGGGTGGGGGAGTGCCCAGCATGTACGCTAGGCTCATGGCTTGCCAAAGTACCCATTGAACTATTGGGCGCATCTGGGGAAGTAGAGGAACAAATGATACTGCTACAACATCTATACAGATTTATTAGGAAAGACTTATTAAGAACTATAACTAGCATTTATGCTGATAGAAGGTCAGCAAAGGAATACCACTGCATCCTTTCATAAATCAGCTAATAATCTTAAGATTGATAATCGCTAGTAATGTTTAGATTATAACCATATGAGGTTTGAACTGCTGTTGAAATACTGAGTCTATCTTGACATAAAATGGCTCCACCAAAGGAAGTGTAACATTAAATCAAGATATTCTATCTATCATGATAATCCCAAAGATTGATGAACAGAAATATAAACCTACTTTAAAAAAGACCTCTGACAAGTGTAGAAAATTTCTTAGGAAAATAATTGACTATAATTAACTTTAACTATAACTTAAATAAAATATATAATTGAAAATAAAAATTAATAGTAATAAAATTTTATTTTATAATCAGATTAAAATATAAATGAAACTTTTATTTAGAGAACAAAATCCGAAAAATTAATTTCATAATTTTATTTAAAAATTTAAAATATTAATCTTGCTTAACTAATAAAGTATATATATAAAAATTTAAAATGTAAGCATATAAATGGAACACTTTAATTACTATAAGATTACAAAATTAATAAAATTAGTTATAGTTAAATAATCTTTATCAAGTAAATATAGCAACTTACTAATTTAAAGCTTATATTTTAAGTTTATTACTAAAAAATAGTCTAATTTTAACTAATATATTTATAAAAATAAAATGAAATAATGATATATTACTTAGTTTATTTATATAATTAAATATAACCTTTTAAAACATTCTTAATTAAAAAATGTTAAAAATACTTTTATTTTATAAATTATAATATATTTACCTCAATTGACCTAAATTATTTTATAAAAATAAACATTTAAAAATTACAAGTATGTATAATCTAAGAATAAGCTATTTTTTATATTAATAAGGAGAATTTAAATTTTTTTATAATAAGTATACTAGTTATTCTAAATATTCTATAGTATAAATAAAACTTAATTAAATTTAAAATTAAAATTTATAAATGCTTAATTCTGGATAGTTACAAAAATTATATTAATTTAATTTAATAATTTTTGCAAAGAAGATGATGAAGTAAAAACAATAATAATTTAGATTTTATGAAACACATTTAATATTAATTTTTTATTTTTAGATATCTTTGCTTAAAACTAAACTATGTTTGATATATATTTTATAATAAAAGATTACTAATAATTATCTTTATATCACAAATAAGCTATTAAATCTTTAAACTTTTAGTTTTTTAAAGCTTTTAATTTTAATTTTCGTCTCTTATATGATTTAAAATTTTTCTAAACTTATTATCCTATTTTGAATATTAAAAAAGGTTTTCTTTTGAATGTAAAATGTTTTTCTTAAAAATAATAATAAAAAATTATGGAGTTAAAATAAGAATGAGTAACTCTCAAAGTAAATGATTAATAATTAAAACTTTAATAAATGTTTTAAATAATCTAAGAAAAATTTGGTTTTATTTAAATCACTTTAAATTTAATTTTTCTTTAAAAAATTTCTTCTAAGCCAATAAAAAATATAAGAAGGAATAATAATCTGACTAATTTAGTTTTATATTTAAAACAAATTTTAAGATTATGTTATTAATTACTACTCAGTAAAAAATAAATATAATATAATATATTCTTTTTTTGATTGTATTTATATTGAAAATTAGATTTCCTTATACTTAAAATAAATAGAAATAGCTTTTAATTTTAGATTTATATCTCTATTAATAAATAATTATTATTAATCTAAAATCTTTATACAAAAATATTTGTAAATTAACATATTAAATTACAATTTTTATTTCTTTAAATAAAAAGGAAATAATGTTCTGTTTTATTAAATGAGATTAAAATATAATAGAAAGCTAAAAAGAATTATAATATAAAATAATATTTATAATAAAATAAAAAATTATTATAATTTATAAAAATAATAAACATTAGCTAATATTTTAAATACTACTATTTTATATTTTTATCTATAATTACATTTCTATAAAGTTACTAATTTTCTTAGTAGTTTTAATTTGTATAAATAAAATGGTTATATTTAGTTTAAATATAAAGTTTTATTAGATATAAAGTAAATTGATAAAATGTATTTTTGATTCTTTTATATTTTTTAGTTTAATTAGATGATAAAGAATAAAAAAGTATTAAAACTTAAGATAATAAATTTAGATTTTTTAGTTAAAATTATATAACTTTAGTGAATTTTAAATATTTAATGCTACGAAATTAAAAATTTAACTATTAATTATTAAGGTATCTAATTACTTATCTATATAGACATTAAAATTTACTTTCCTTCAAGTAAATAAGATATTTATAATTGAAAAAACATATAGGGTATAAAAAAATAGTTCAACATAAATTAGAGGCTGTTAGATTTATTAATAAAAGAAAAATAACAATTATGAAAATAAATAAATGTTTAAAATAGTTATAAATACTAATACAGAAGAAGATACAATAATAACTTGCTAAATTAAAATTTTAAAGAACATAATTAATAAATAAATTAGAAAATATATAAATTATAATTAATAATGTATAAAGAAATCTAATTTTTTTATTTGTTTTATAAATATATTTAAGAAATTATGCATAATATAATTATATTCTAAAACTTAATTCAACTTAAAAGATATTTAAGTTTAAATATTACTGGTAAATATATTTAAATAAAAATTATTAAAGAAGATTACTTATAAGATTTTTGGAAATTTTAATTAATTAAATAATAGTAGAATTTTATCGAATATGCTATTTTTGCATCTTTAGAAGAAATTTATCTAATATTTAAAAAATTTACAATATAAAATAATAAATAGTTATTTAACCAATTATTACAAAAATAGTTATAAAAATAACGTCCTAATCCATTTCTACCGTTTTTAAATAAAGCCTTAAAAAAACCGAAGAAAATCATATTTTCATAAAAAACTAAATGCTAACTCGAAGTAACTACAGGAATTTATATATAATATTTATTTTTTAAATGGATTCTGGTTTCAAGTCGACCGAATAAATAATCCGGTGCGGCCATGTCTGCATTGCAATTACTCTTGCAATAGATGCCACCACAAACAAGTAAGGACGGACCCATTTTGTGATAAGCCTTACTTGTTTGAGGATTCATTCCATCAGTACAGGAGGTCGACTAGAGGAAACCGAAATCCAGATCTGAGAGTTATCCTGATTTTACATGTAGCTATTCTGATAAGGAAATAGAAAACAACAAAGACATGACTGAAATCAAAATAATTATTACTTAGAAGAAGCAACCCAATCGAGTCATTTGACACAAATATTAGAATGTTCTCTAGCCCCTTCTAACTCCAGCCTTTGGAAGAATTACAAAAATTTGAAGAGTGAAGAGTGAAGGCAATCAATTTTTATTATAAAAACGGAGAGAAGAAGACAAGAAATAAAGAGATCAGATGAAGCTAGATTCATTTCTAGCCTATTTTTAATAATTAAATTTGGTTTCTTTATTTTTTCGTGGTGAATCATACAATGATGGTACCACACTAATTTAATTTAATTTAATTTAATTTAATTTATATATTTATCTAACCTCTGAAGAAGAAATTATTACCAAATGAGTATAATACAATGTAATTGTTGTAGAACTTGAAAAAAGATGGATTGACATATTATTTTGTTATTAATTTGGCTCTATGTTTTCTGTTTATGATGTTGTATGTTTTAGTGTAGTTGATTAATGCTAATGTTAAGAGTAGTTTTGCTTTTTTATTTGTAATTAAGGTTTAAAGCCATAATCTTCTAGAGTTTTTTGCTTTTTCTTAGTTCAGGTTTATGTAGCATGCATTTATTATGCTCCTTACAATCTTTATAATTTATCATTAGTTTATAAGACTCAAGAGTGATTTGGGGTTCAGCTATATTCTTCATTTGATTTGTATGTAGTAAATTTTTTTCAGCTTGTGCTTTATATTCTTAATTTTTATAGTTTTATATTATTTTTCTTAGCATTCTGCGCTATCCTTGGGCATTTTCTTTGCTTTAAGACGCTTTATGAAAAAATCCATTTTGATTAATATTTATATTATTATTTTATCAATGATGAGTTTACTCAAGTTATACTTGTTTGTGCTATTCTTCCTTTACATTTTATATCTTTTCTTCTTCTGTCTCGATCATAAGATTATTGCTTCTTAGTTCAACATACATCAGATTATTTTATAAATGTTCTGCCTTTTATAATTGCCAGTATCACTTATCTTCTTATTTATTGATAGTTACTGTGTTCAGTTGCATAAAAGTTTCGCGTTTTCATATAGCTAATTGATTCAGTTTAACCGTCTTATCTAAAATCTTTATCAAGTTTAGAATCTTTATATGTCCACTTATTCCTTTAATTGTAGATACACCGAAATTTTACCATTTAATCAGGTTGTATTTTCATAAATATTGATAATAATTTGGTTAATTTTACTCGATTTTGATAGTTTTTATTATATTTATGCAGTGGTAAAGTCAATATCTACTGTAAAATGACCTGGATTATTTTAATAATTAAAATATTCTTCAATTTTCCTTTTCGCAATGGATATAGCCAGATTTTTTTATTTCCATCTGTTTTTTTGTCCAAATTTTTCAAATGTTTCTGCGTTTTTGAATGTATCAAGATTATTTCTAATAATAAAACTTAGATTCTTGCAATATTCCGATTATAACTTTGTTTTAGATACTTGAAAAATTCTTAGATTACCTGGCCTGCTAAATTGTTTATGTATCAATATTTTGTCTACCGTAAGTTTGCTAAAGGTAAGAGTTAAAATAGGCAATTCCAACCCACTTGGAAGAGTTCTGCTACACATTCCCGTGTACTGTTTATTGGTCCTGCTATTTGTTTGTTAAATATTCATCATATATATATAAAAATTGTCTAACTAAAAGAACAGATTTTCCACCTTCTCAGAGCAGGAGAGAAAATCTGAAGCAACTCCTCGTACAACGTCATCTTATAATTAGCCCTCTTCTTAATAAGAATAGACATAATTACTAATAAAGACAGAAAAAGATTAAAGTAGGCTTCTTTAAATTAAACTACGGCTTAAAATCTAAAGAAGTAGCAAGAAAGGGCCGTGATTCAGGCAATCCATGAATTTGACTTTGGAAAGGAGAAAGTAGACAATGCTTAGCTAGCTCTAATGGTAGTTAACCTCCAGTAAGAGGTTCGAAAAACTGAAGGCACTGAACGACAAACTTCTAAAAAACTAGAGCAAAATGAAAACAAAAATGAATAAAAAATTATGACTTAAGAAAGAGATACAAGTGTACTGAAACTTAAAAAGATGGTAAATATAATAGAATGAAGAAGTAAAATAAAAATCCAAGAATAAGAAAAGAAGATATAAGAAGAAGCACTTGAAAGTGGACCGAAATTAATAAAAGTAAACAGCTGAAATAAAATGGAGATTGAAAGGATCCAATAAAAGAAAAGTGAGGAAAAATACCCAAAGTTAAAAATCTATGATACTACTATAATAGCAAATTGCACTTATTAGAAAACAAAAAAGCAAAACAAGGTAAAGAAAAAATACAAAAGGTGAAAAACTAGATCTGATGCAGGAAAAGATGAGATATACAGGTTGAATGGAAATCTGGTTAATGAAGTTGGGAAGAATAGTGAAAATAAATCACGATGAGCTGAAAAAAACTTGAGGAGGAATAAGACTTGCTTGTTCCAGAGCTTGATAAAACTAGATATTTTTAACTTAAAAATTTCCTTTAAGAGGTGACCAGTAAGGCACTACAAACATTTTAATTGATAATAATATCATCATTTGTGACTTTAAACTAATTGACTTTATTAAAATGGATAATTAATTTATCTTTTAAAAGAGAAAATTGATATGTAATTGTGAATGAATTGATTCTTCAAAATGGTATTCTTAATTAAAACTTATCCATGTTTTATTTTTATTTTTAAGTTTAAGTTTAATAAAAATGTAAAGTAGTTCATATTAGCTGCATAAAATAAGTTTTTAAGTCCTGTTTCCAATCTTTTTGCTCAGCTCTTGTCTTCTTTTGCCTCCAGGTCTTGTGAAAATCAGTCTCAATAGTTCTTGAGTTCCTTTTCTCTTGTATATGTCTTCTTTAGGATTTCTGTAGTGTTTTCTCTCTCTTTTTACTCCTAAAGTCTAAAATTTTTTATTTTTTTAAATTTTCAGCAATTCTTGATATATGCTTTTAGCTTTGCAAAAGAAACAATTTTTCCAAATTTTTTTTAAAAATTCTTTTTTTTATCAGTCGTTGTTTTATTTTTCCATTTGAGGTTTATTTATTCTAACTTACTCTATTTACATTTTATTATTCCAGAAATTTCCTTGACTTTAATTTTTCTGTTTCTGGCTCTGTAATTGGTTTTCGATCTGTTGGCTTTAATCTTGAATTTTTAATAGCTGAGAGTTTGCTTGACTAAATTAATATCGTTAATAGTTCCATAAGGTGTCTATTTCCCTCTCCTAGTTGGCCATTCTTAAACCCAACGTCTCTTAGAACTCATTTCTTATCAGCTCCATCAGCTTATAATTTTCCTGCTGAGCTTATTAGCCTCCTCCTGGAGATTTGGTACTACTTTGATGAGTTTTTTTCCATACTTAATTGTTCAGAAGAATTTAATTACGAGACTTTCTAGTACAGGGCAGACTTCGTTCATTTCCTCAGTTTCTTGAGGTTGATGTTATAGTAACATGAGTTACTTTCTGTTGCTTTCCGACCTCCTCATACTGCTGCTAGGTTCCCCTCTTCCTTAAGTCCGACATCTTTTATTTTTTATTTTTTTTAAAATTAAATTACAAATATTTTTTATTAATTAATTTCAACTTAGAGAGTTTTGGACTGCAACTTCTTGGAGTTTAACGACCCCAACACTCCCTTCATGGGATAATGGGGATATCCTGTTGCTTTCGAAAAGCAGCTGCCAGGGAGCTCCATCGCTATGGGCAGCCAGGCTTCAAGCCCCTACTAGGAGTGGATAATCAAAAGGAAGGCGTTCCCTTGCAAAGGTTGACTTTGATCAGGGACTTTCTTAGAGACAGGAAAGGAACTTGTTCCTAGCCATAAAACCAGAAAGTATGATTCAGAAGGTCAATCTCAGCTCCCACCATCTTTTTAATTATTAATTACAAATGCTATAACATTATAACAGATTATATTAAATATAAAAATAAATAAAAAAATATAAAGATATTATTCATTAAGCAATCCTTGGCTAATTTATTATTTTAGTTTTGTTTATTTACTTTCCTTTGTCTTTGGAAATAAATTTTAAACTATATTATTACTTTAATACAGTTTTTTTATTAATTAAATGATTATTTTAACTTCTTTTTTATGCTAAAAAGTTTTGAAGGATTATTTACAATTTAATAAAAGGCAATACTTCTCTTGATTTTTCCAGTTTTGTTTTTAATTTAATTTTATAGAAATTCCCTTCTGAATAATATAGTGTAACATTTCTTGCCATAATTTTCTTGATCTTAATTAAAAATTTCCAAATCCTTAACATCATTCTAGTAGGTGATAGATAGAGTCACATTAATGGCATTTATTTTATTTTTTGCTACAGTTATTATAGATTTTGTAAAGCATGGACAGGATGTCTTTACTTTATTCCTTAGTCATTTCTGGAGCACATTATATTTAGCTATATTTTTAAATTTTTCACTTTTTTATTATTATTTCCTTTAAAAATATATACAGTTCGCTATATAATGTCCAAACCTTTCACAAAATCAGCATTTCGTTTTTCAATTTTTAGATATGTGTTCAATTTTTATGCAAAAATAACATTTTTTTAATCCCTTTTTATTGAAAGAAGGATCTACTTAAATCTCGGTTCTATATTCATTATATCGTTTAGAGTTAAAAAAGGTTATTCATGGTTGCCGTGCTTTTCAATTTTCTTATTTATGTTCTATTTTTTATAGTTCTTAGTAAAGTTAAAGCATAAAAGATTTAATAATAGTTTCTATTTTAAGCTAGGCATTCTTATTTAGAGTTAAATTATATTATTAGTCAAAGAGTTAATTCTTATACTAAAAATTCTATTAACTTTTTGTTTTATACCTTAAAGGAGTAAATTTATAACTAAAAAATAATAGGTCTTTAAAAGTGTGTTCTGGTTCCAAAGGAGAAACAAAAAGAAGAAATAAAGTTTCTCACTTATTAACCCCTCCTTGGAAGCCAGAAAAACATCAATACTCTTCTGGATAAACCGAAGAAATGAATATTAAGAAATAAGAAAAATATAACCTAAAAAATAAGACCGTTTAAAGCTTAGAATGAAAACTAATACTAGGTTGAGTAAAAAAAATTTAAATATCCCATATGATGTAGAAGAATTGCGCAAGATGGTGGCTGTTATAAGATAAAAAAATGCGATGTTAAGAGACCGAGTGGATTAAATTTCCTAAGAGCCGATTAATTTCAAGACATGCTGGCGTTAATGCATTACCTAAAAAAAAATTGGCAAAACTAAAAGGATCGAAAATTGAATTTCTAGGAGAAACAACCGAATTCAAGCCTAAAATACCTGAAGTGGAAATGGTTTATCAGTCCAAAGTGCAGGTATCCTGTCCATGTTTTACAAAATCTAAAACAACTATAGAAAATAACCAAGAAAAAATGTTACTACTGTGATCTATCATCTTCTAAAATGATGCTAAGATTTAGAAAATTTTAATAAAATTCAAGGAAATTATGATAAGAAATGACACACCTATATTAATCAGAAGGGAATTTATAAGAAAAAATTCAAGAGAATACTGGCAAACTCAAGAGAAGTATTGCCTTTTAATAAATTACAAACAGATTCCTCTCAGTTCTTTAGCATAAAATGAGAGCTTAAAATCATCATTTAATTAATTTAAAGGAGTAAATTTATATGAGCTATTTTTACTGTTAGTTGTTTTATACGTTTTATGTAATTATTTCTTTGGAGTCTCTTAGTCTATATATTATATTTATTTTAAGATTTATCTACTTTATAAAAGTTATTACCAGATAAATTATCATGGTTAGCATTTAAAATTTGTAAAAATAAATATCTAGATTCAACATTTTTAATCCATAATTTTGAGATATGAAATTAACTGATATTATTAAAAATAATTAACAAACCTTTTCAAAAAATATATGATTTTATTTAAAATAATTAATATTTATTATTTTATAAATCCGTTAATTATAAAAAACTTTTATTAACAACTTATGTTAATTTTAATTTTTCTTATATTTAAAATGTATTCAAAGATTAAATTAAACATATAATGCATAAAATAAGTTAAATTTTCTATCATTAAGTTTTTCTTGGATAATTTATTATTTTATTTTTATTAATTTATATCATATTACTTTATTAAAAATTTAGTTTAAAAATCTAGGAAATATAATTTATTATTCTTTATATCTTCTAATTTAAAATTTTAAAATAGATAAAAAACAAAACTATCTATAAGGCAATTAAATGATTATTTATTGGTAGAAAAAATATTAAAAATAATAAGAAAGAAGCATATTAAATTCATATTTATAAAATAAAAATATCTTTATAATTTAGGATATATCTAAATATTATCTTTTAAGTTAGAAGAGACTGCATTTTTTTAAACCAATCAATCTTAAATTTTTTCTAGTAATTTTTAAGTAATAAAATTGAAAGAAAGTTAAATTTCAAAAAATTAAAAGTAAATTTATCTTAAACCTTTAAATTTTTAGTTACATAGGTTAATACAATTTTTTTTTATTGTTTGATCATAAAATAGCCAAAGAAAATGTTTTTTAATATTCAAAATATTTAAATCAGGTTATTATGAAGAATAAAACTAAAAAATTCTTTAAAATTACTAAATTTTAATTATATTTATTGAACTTCTAGATTTTCTAAAATAACATAAAAATATATCCATTTATAAATAAGATTCTGTTTTAGTTTTAATTTATTAATTTTTAAAAGTAGTTACAATAATTTAAAATTAAAAATCAATCAACTATAATATTTTTTTAAGATATCTTATATCTTCATAGATCTACTGTTTACCCTAATATTTAGATTTTTATATTAACAAAAAAGATTTTAAATATTTTTAATAATGATTATTAAGCATATTTTAAATAATTTAGCAATATATTATATTTTATGTTATTTTAAAGTCAATATTTAACAAAAATAAAACGAAAGTTAATTTTTTCATTAATAAAAGAAAAATTAATCTTATAATTCTAGATTTAGTTTTAAGCAAAAAAATAAATTTAGTATTTGTTCTTTAAAATTTAGAAAATCTTAATTCTAGAAACATTTTTTTAATTAAAAAATAGAATATTCAATTAATATATTCTTAAAAGTTATGCTATTTCTTTAATTTAGAAATGATCTCCGATAAGTGTTATATAATTTGCATAATTTAATTGATTAATTTAAAAAAAAATTGTTTATAAAAGTATATTTATCTTATCTACAATATCTTTAAAATTTACAATTATGATTGACAATATTGCAATAGATAACTAAAAATTACGAAGTAATTATTAAGTTTAAATTAAGATTTCTTATTAATAATATCAGAATAAATTATAATTTTGTTAAATTTAATTTATTTTACTTGGATATCCATCATTATTTGCATATTAAATATTCATATATTTAATTATAATTATTAAAAATGCTAATAAGTGTTTTAAAGATATTTAAATTAATTCAGAAGTAGAAGCCTTTATTTTTTAATAATTTTTTTAGTTTTTTCAAAACAAAATTAAAGATAAATATATTAAAGAAATAATAATATTACTTTAATTATTAAAAAGATTGAATAAAAGATTATTAAAATAATATATTGTAAATTAAATTTGGTATTTTCATAGATCTCTATCTTTTTTTTAAATATAAAGATATTTTATAAATGTTTTTATGTTTGAAGTATTAAGATTAATCACTTTATAAAACAAATATTATTATTTAATGAAAAAAAATATATTTTAAATACAAAAAAATAATAAGAAATATTAATAGAATTACGAATATCTGTTTAAATATTTCTAATTGTAAATATTTAAATCTTAGAATTTGATTAATGAACCTGTAATTTTAATGATCTTTCTACTAAATTAGAATTTATTATTTAATTAATTAATTTCAACTAAAAAAGTTTTTGGACTGGAAACTCCTTTCCGATTGCACGACTCGACGCTCTCTTTTTATGGAATAACGGGGATATCCTGTTGTGCTCCAGGCACAGCTGCTAGGGAGCTCCATCGCTATGAGCAGCCAGGGTTCAAGCCCCTACCAAGAGCGGATAATCTCAAAGACAGTATTCCCTTCAGAAAATGACTCTGACCAGGGACTTTCTCAGCGACAGGAAAGGAACTTGTTCCTAGCCATAAAACCAGAAAGTGTTGTCACGAAGGTCATTCTCAGCTCCCACCATCTTTTCAATTATATAAAAAATATTTATTTTAGATATGTTAATAGATATAAAAAATATATTTATAAAAATTATTTTATTCTCATTTATATTAAATAATTTATATTTAAACTTTTAAATATAGTACAAGTTTTTTAATGTATTATATTTTTATTATATTTACAAAATTAGAAAACTTTTTATAAAAAGTATCGTCAAATAGAATTATCTCAGTCAAATTTAATTAACAAATTTTACTTAAATAACTCAAAAATATGCAAGAGGAAAACCAGAAATTTTATATGCGAACAAGAGTTTAAAGAAAGAAATCACATACTTGCTTACTAACACTTAAGAATAAAAAAAGTAAATGAGTATTTAATAAATATGAGAATCGAACAGTTAGAAACAAAATTTAATTATTTCATAGAGTTAACAGAAAATATATTATTTAAAATATTTCGATAAATGATCCTATGGCCGTAGAGCTTAAAACTCATCTAGAAAATATTTCTTTAGATAAGAGAAAAAAGTAATGTTGATGTGTTGTGAATTTGGTAATATTTTAAGATATCGTAGAAATTTTAAACGAAAATAAAAATAAAAAAATTAAAATTTACATTAAACTTTAATTTATTTATATTCATCTCAAAAAGGATTTTATACGGAAATAAAATTTAATGAGGATTTAAAGTTTTGAGAGACATAAATTTGCACAGCAAAGAAGGAATGAATAAATGCTAGGTTAAGAACTGGACTGAAGTAAAATTCCAATAATAAAAGGGGTTAAATCAGCGTAATTGATATGTTTTAAGGAAAGAAATCTTTATGAAGACCTAAAATTCGAGATTTGACGAAAAAAATAGAACTTCAATAATTTGATGCACTATTAAAATTAAAATAACTAAAATTAATTATTATTATTATTAATAAAGATCTGCGCTCCATTTTTGTGCTTCATGTTCTATAATCTCAATTTTTTAATTATATTTTTTAAAAATAAATTTTTTAATTTTAGATTAAGCATTTAAGTTTCCTCCTTTTCTTAAAAAATAATCATTTTTTAAATTAAACTAAACTTTTAATTATAGATAGCTTACTAATAAGTAACAATATATTTTACAAAATAAAGAAAGAATTTTAAATAATATTCATTTATATAAAGGTGGAAATGTTAATTAACCTTGAAAAAATAAACGAAAAGTCCTACAACGATAAATAATGAACCACTGAAAACTATAACGTAGAAAATTAAGCATTTGTTAAAATTTTGTTTATAACAATTATTTAATTAATTACTCATTTACCTTTTTAAGTAAATTTACTGCTACTTCATGAATGAAAAAATATCAACATATGAAATAGCGAAATATTTAGCAATAACTTTACATTTTCAAAAAACATAAAAAAACGAATAATTTAGCAAGAATTTTATTTAAAATTTATCACTTTTGCTTTAATCTACTCATTTAAAAAAAAAAATTTTTGATTGAGTCTTATCTTATAATTTAAATTTAAAGTTATAAGTGAATAATATATTAAAATAATTTTTTATTTTTAAGACCTTAACTTAATTTTTTTATTTGAATGATGCTTATAAATATTTGACTCTTTTTATTAATGAATTAAATCAAAAATTATTATTATAAGTTAATTTAATTTTAAAATAATGTAATTTTTTTACTTTTCACTGATTAAGTTTAGATAAAATAAAAGTATTAATTAAATTATAATTATTGGTAAAAATAAAACTTAGCTTAAACATTATTTTGAATAAAAGCTTGCTTAATAAAAATATTATTCAAATTTAGCTATATTTAAATAAATATATTTAAAGAGCACGTAGTGCCTAGTTGGCGCGCAGCTCTTTCAATATTAATATTTAATTTTTTTTTATTTCTCATACTTCGGCTAGTCATTCTATTCATCTAATTAATCACGTCTACTTCTCCAAATGGGGAATCTATTTATTTTAAATTATTCTTGAATTTTGAACCAAATGCTCCAGTCTTCTTGAATAAGATCCAAATAAGAATTAGTAATTGAGTCATTAACAGGCCTGTCAGTCTAACGTTTATATTGCTTGAGAGAATCCTCAGACAAGTTAGGTTTTTCTCTTCCGAGCTTCATCATCCTTCCCGGTGATGGCATCTAGTGATAAATTATTCACAATGCAGTATGCACTTCACCAGATTATCTACTAGTTCTCCTGACAGCAGCTTGTCATCCATATTTTTTATAAAAAAAATACTCTTTTATTATCTATTTATTTTAAATTTACTATAATACTTTTAACTTATATTAAAGTTTAGATTAAATATCAGAAATTGTTTATAATAATCGTTCAATTTTTAATGTATATAAAAAATAAAATAAAGTTAAATAAAGATTAAAATTAAATATAAAAATGTAAATAATGAAAACTAATTAAATTTTATATTTTATATGTTTAATAAAAATGAAATCTAAACTAGGAATAAAAAAGTATTTTAAATAAAATTAGATAATTAAATAATCAAACTATAAAGAAATTTATAAATCTTTTATACATTTTAGTTAAATATAAAATTAATTATTGCTATTAATTAAATAATAATACTATCCATATTTAGAATCTTTTTAAGTAGCTTGTATAACAACTGCAAATTTAGTAATTTTATGCTTTTTATATTTTTATAATATTTCATTCAAAAAAATTTACTTTTAATTTTAAATTTTTAACAAAAATAAATTATCTTAAGTTTGAATCTTTTGATGTTTAGCTTCGGAAGATAAAGGTGAAAGATTGGTGTATTTATAAAAAGGATAATTGATTAAAAGAGCAATGAACTTCATTATATTCTATGTAAGTGAATTTATTTTAAGAGAGAAGGAATTTATTAATTTCATGGAGAAGGATCAATGCAATAAGCAACTAGTGAAGCATTCATGGGAACTTTATTTATATAAATTGGAAGATTATAATTTATAGGAAAACAAATAGATTAAAGATTAAAGAAGAATGAAATTCTAATGCATCTAAATAAGCAGAAGGATACATTCAAAAGTGATTAAAAACATAAAATTATGTATTTAGATAAATTAAGCAAAGAAAAGGAATAAAATTCTTTTTAAATTAAGATATGCATGAGAAGAATGATTAATAACTAATATCAAACATATGGAGTTAAATAACCGCTTTCGGAAGAATAATAAAGGATACTAAATAAACATTAAGTTTATGAAGTAAGAATTTTAGCTTTCGTGATTTTCAATAATTTAATAGAAAAATTTCGAATTCAATTTCATAAATTAAGGTTTAAGCTGAATAATTTAAATGAAGTATTAAACTGTACTGAGGGTTGCTAGATTTTTTCTATAACAATAAAAAGAATGGAAATAGAATATGAGTCCTTAAAATAAATTAAAACTCAGAATGCTTATAAAAATTTAGATCTAATTTTTCTAAACCTGCTTTCGAATCCCTTTACCAAATTAAATATTTTGAAAAAATCAGAAATTGCTAGTTTAAATTTTGACATCAGAAAGAAAGATTCCCAAAAGTTCTATAGAAAATGCTTTCTAATTTTGTCTTAATAACCTACAATATTCCAAACTGTACAAGTTTTAACGACAAAAGCTAGATTACTTTGCAGAAACGTACATAATTTAAATGCTTGAAAAGAAGAAAGTTAGAGCATTCTAATAATTTATCCTTAAAAAAGCGATAAAATTAGAATCAAATTACTAGAGTCTAAGATTAATCAAAAAAAGATAATATAAAAAATTATAATTTTCCATCTTCAATAATATAGAAGTTGGGCTAAATATCATAAGTTATAATAGAAAAAGGAAGGAGTCAGAAATTAAATTTTAATTAAGCAAATTGAAATAAATCTCTATTAACTATACTTTGGCTACTTAATATCAGAAGGAATATATTATTTAACTTGTGAAAAATAGAAAATACTTTTACTATATCTAAATTACAAGAATTTAACTTAAACATTTAATATTTTACATAATATAAAATTGCACAGCTATTAATTTTTATACTTGAGAGATCCAAAAATGGAAAATAAACTTTTATTGCTTATTGATAATAAAGATTTAATTATTTAATTTACTAAATTTGATAGAATAATTATCCAAAGGAAGAAACATTAATATTATATTTTATAAAGCTAAATCGGATCTAAATGGAAAAGCATTAATTGAAAATACAATGAGATAATGGCTTTGAGAGCTTTTAATTAACTACTCTTTATTAATAATTAAAAAATATAGGCTAAAATAACTTAGTTTTATGTATTTATCTTTTAATAAAATAAACTTATATAAATCCTTTTATATGTTACTTATGTAATGAAATATATATGAATTTATTTATTAAAATAATCTTTTTCATTTATCTATATACTTAACCAAATTTTTATAATCTAAACCCATTATCATAAATAATTCTATTTCTATCCTAATTTTACTTAATCCTTATAAATTAAAATAAGAAAATCCCAAGTTTTGTATACTTGTCTAATATTTTCTTTAGCTTCTTCTTAAAATAAATACTTAGTGATGTTAGTATCTCTATATTACAAGTACATAGACATGAAAATAGATTTGGAAAGAATAGACTGATTTGATAGTGAATAAATATGGCTTTGTAGTGGTAATGATAGAATATATTTTAGTAATTATATCTTAATAAAATGTGATAGTGAATGTAATTTTGGTAATGTTATTAGAGAGTTTTGTGTTGCTAGTAGTTTAGTTTTATAAATAGTTATTTAGTTGTAGGTATAGCAAGCTATAGTATTTAAAAGTGTTTTTTTATTAAATACTAGATATATAAATATTCTTATAACTATTCTTAAGCAGAACATCTTTAATTATATCTTCTAACTTACTTTTATGAGAACAATTAAAATTGAGTATCTTTTTAATTTTTGAGGCATATCCTTTTAAAACTATTTGAAAATGGATTTTTGCTTAGTAATAGTTTCTATTGCTGAAGCCAAGGTAGCATATTTTATTTTTAATCTCTAATGAGTTAATTAGAATGAAAGTAATCTTTAGGAACTAAAATATTAAAGACACTATAAAACTAAAAGAGTATGATGATTCAATCGAATGATCTTAGCGATATTTAACATTTATATTCAATATTCATAGAGATTGGTTTGAGATATTTTTAATTCTATGTTAAAAGTATGAAAACTGTTGTGTAAGAGTTATAACTTTATATAAATCAAATATTGTTACGACATTAGCCTAGCTGTATAAAAGAGCTAAATAGAATGGAAAATGTAATTATTGAAATTAGGTAATTATTCATTGTAGTTGAAATTATCTAAATGAAGAATCCCTAACAATCTGCTTTTAAATGATATTATAATATCATTTAAACTATATTTTTATTATAAATGACACTATCAAGTCTTTAGAATAACCTTTGCAAAGATAAACTTTTATAACTTCACTCCAAAATAAACTAGCATTAAAAAAGCAAATTATTTATTGATATGCTTAGAACATCTCGTTCATTACTTTTAAAGCATTTGATAAGTATTATGCATTATATAGATTTCCATAATCAATTTATATCAACTAAATCTATACCAAATATTTCTATTTCAGATCCAAAAATTAGCTAACTCATCTTATCTTCCTAATCCTCTAAATAATATCCAAAAAAAAGTTTTAAAAAGATAAATTATGGCATTTACTTAAGTATATACTTTATAGAAGAGAGGAAACGTTTAAATAATTATTTAGAAATCTTAAACAGAAGTTTTATATAAGTAATGATATGACCAATTTATAGATAGTAATATTAAAGTCAAAATTAAATAAGCTATAACTTAAGCTTAATCAATTATTTATTGTAATTTTGCTGTTAAAACCTTTATTTCTTACTTAAGAACTTTAATTAATAATGCTATTTGGTTAATATGAATTTACAATTCATATTTCCTTTTAATTCTTAAATACTAAGTATTACATTCAATGTTATATTCTTTTCATCATGTAGCATCATTTCTATCTAATTTTACTAAACTAATTCATTTGCAACTCTTTATTCATCAACTCAATCATCTTTTTCATTTGCTAGTTCATAAAAAACTTTATTTCCTTTATCTAATTTCTTAATCATTTTATACGCCAACAAATGCTTTCTTAATATTCCTGATTTTCATTAATAAACTAACTAATACAACTACCAAAAAATATGTAATTCATTTCAAATATTTATATTTTAGTTTGTTACATATTGCCTATATACATATATGATTTTAAATATTCTTCCTTTTTTCGCTTTTCATAGAAATCATCTTCTTTAAATTAATAATTTATTCTATTATGCAATATTCTATTTTTTCCTTTCTCTTTTATGAACTACTTATTAAATTTTAGTTTTCACATTTTAAATCTTTTTCCATTGACTTTTATGACAGCACTGGTATTGTAATCAATTTAAGTTTCTATATCATTTTTTATTCTGCCTTTTTCTCTATTTATACTAGCAAAATCTTTTATCTATAAGTCTTGTGTTAAGAATCTCTAATTATTGCTAAAATTAAATTTTTGCTAAATTCATTTCTAATTTCTTTTCTTATTTAAGTAAAGGAAGGAATTAAGTAAGAAATCTAAATTACCTATTTATTGAAATTCAACTGGCGTAAAACCAAACTATGAAAAAACGAATCTGGGAGTTAAAGAAATATTATTATCAAATCATAACTAAAATTGATTGGATGCTAAGAAAGAAGAATTATTTCCAATTCCTAGAGATATTAAATGAGCATCCATTTGCATTTGAAAATTATATTAGGCTTACTTGTAATTTTAAGTATTTCTAACAACTTATCCTCTGTTTAATATACAATATATATTTTTGGAGAGATATATTATTATTTGTTTAAACGGTTAAAAGCTCATTATAGGATGATAGCAAAAGGCACTAAATGAGTTTGAATATCAAAATTATCTTAATTCAAATTTCCTAAAAATTATCAAAATGGATAGCGTAAATTCCTAATAATTCCGATAGATTAAATAAAATGTAAAATGTATATTATAATTACTATCCTGCTTATCTCTATACCTCTATCTCTTTTAATCTTAGGAATAATAATTTAATTAAGTAAAAAGATTAAATAAAATAAATTTAAATAAATGTAATAATCTTTTTCTTTAAAAATGCAAAAACATAAAACTAATTTAGTCCTATATTTTACATTAGCTACTATTTTATTTTAATTCTTTTATAAATAATTATCTTTTTATTTTAATTATTAATATTTTTCTTAAATATCATTCATAAAATTAACTAAGTAAAATTGAAGTAAATTAATCAATTAGAAATAAAATAATCTAGTTTATGTAAGGATAAGAAATAATTTCTATTTTCTATTATTAATTTAATAATTTTAGTTTTAAATAGAATATAAGATAAGTTAATCTTTTAAAAATAATATTAAGTAAAGTAAAATATATTATAAATTAGCAATAAAAGAGAATTTTAAATTAAAATTAAAAAAAATGTAAAAAGACTGAAAATAACAAATAAGCAAAATGAACTAAATTTATTTTAATTAAAAAATCTCTGAGATAATAGTTTAATCTCAAAATTATAGAAATCCAAATTATAAATGATAGGAATTATTAATGATATAAAAATATAAAAATAATAAAAGTTTATTTAATACTAAAAGATAGGGATATTTAGAAATGTTAGAATTATAAAATTAATTAAAATTTTAAATTGCATAAAAATGGATTTGAATAATTATAATTATAAAATTATAAAATTAATAAATAAATTTAAAATTTAAAATCTAAAATGAATTAAGTTAAATAAACTCAAATATAAAATTAAAATATAGCAATATTTTATCACAATTTAATTTAATTAAACAGAAAGAAAAAATAAATTAAATAAGTTTTTTAATTCTTTAATATTATTATTAGTATTCAATCCAATTAAGCTAACTAAATTTCAAAAGCATAATTCTGATAAAAAAAATTAAAAAATTAAAATTAATTAAACAATGTAAAAAGGAAACTAAAGTAATTAAATTAAACCATAAGTGTATCTTTTAATCAAAATAATTAAATAAAAAATAAACATTTTGAGACATTTAAATAGTAATTTTATCAATATGCCTTTTATAATATTAAAAAATTAAATAATCAAAAATAAATGTTTATTTAAGATTTTTTGTAGAACTCTTAAATTTATTTGATGAAAATAAAATATTAATTTCCAATTACGTAAATTAGATATTCATAGAGATAATTTTCTAATTTAAAAAATAAAGTAAAATTATCTTTAGTAAATTATACCTAGATATTTTCTTAATTTAGATTAAAAAAATATATATATGAGTGTAAAGGTTTTTGTGACTTAATATAAAAAGAATTTTTATACAATTTACTTAAGATAATAAGATAAATAAGACAATTAAGATAGTATCTTTTATTTTAAAAATAAGTAGTTTAGGATAAAATGATATTTTGAAGCTATGTATTTCTTTTTTATTCTTATATTTTAAATTTTTATGATTTCTAAAGAATATATTTAAATAATAAATAAGGGAAATACAAATTAATTAATTAACGTAACGACACCATTATTAGAATCACAACGATTAAAAAAAACCAGGCTTTATTGTTATTAATATTCTATTAATGATTCTAGTTTAACCTGGTCTTTTTGGTTATATTCTCCTTTTTTACCATTTTAAATCAAAATTGATTACATTCTTTCTCTAAATTATAGCTATTCTTTTCAAAGACTGAAGTTAGAAGGAATTAGAGAAAATCCCTAAAATTTTGTCAAATATTGTTTTCGAATTAAATCTTTAATCTCAGTCATATCTTTAGGGTTTTTCTATTTTCTGTCCATTTTTGAAGTATGTAAAAACAGGATAACTCTGAGATTTGGATTTCAATGCCCCCTAGTTAGCTTCTCGTATCGTCGAGAGAGTCCTCGAATAGATAAGATTTATCCCACAGAGAGCACTTCCTTACTTATTTGTGATGGCATCTATTACAAAAGTACTTGTAATGCAGTTTACACTGCATCAGATTACTTACACGGATGATTAGAACATATTTTCCATTTTTCAATTATTTATAATAAAAAGTATAAACTAATTTAATTTTAATCTTTTAATCATTTATAAAATATATATAAAAAGTTTTATTAAAAAAGATAAAAATTAAACTAATAAAAGATCGGGCACTTTTTGTTAAGAACTAATTCAAGTAAATAGCCTTGAAAGATAGTGATAAACAAAGAGAAATATTGTATAGACCTACACTAAAATTTGGAAAGTTAATAAGTTGGGAGATGTTTAATGCAACTTAATAAAACCTTCAATAAATTTTAGAATAAATAATAATATTATTATTAAACTTGTTTTTGACAACTGATAGATTACCATAAGTAAATGTTTTAAAGTTTTGATTGCATATCCTTTTATAAACTCTAGTATTTGTGAGTTTTGTCCTCTAACTCCTCTTCTACTGCCTTAACTTCTTTCAGCTTTAATTCCAAGTTC
The DNA here is from genome assembly GCA_946699065.1 of Loxodes magnus. Classification (NCBI taxonomy): domain Eukaryota; phylum Ciliophora; class Karyorelictea; order Loxodida; family Loxodidae; genus Loxodes; species Loxodes magnus. The sequence goes on from CAMPDV010000308.1 coordinate 371,711, forward strand.
TTTTGGCTTACGGTTTTTTCAATATGAAGACTTCTCCATTCTCTCTATATCAAATTTAGCTCTTTTTCTTTCTTATCTGTTATTCAATTTGCCTCCTCCAAGATTATTCTTTCAACTTTTTAAATTATCCACAATTCTTTCACAGATGTAGTTAACTTATGCAATAATAACACTATTTCCTTATTATAGATTCTTTTTTCTGTTTTCTTAGTTACTAATTTAGTCTTTTCTATCTCCATCTTATCTTATTTCACGTTCTAATCTATTGGGATCTTCTAACTTCGGAAGCTTTTCTAGCTTTAAAATAAGTTTTCGTTCTATTAGATTTAATCTTGAATCATCTACATCAAGGAGTTTGTAAGATTGAACTGTTCTTGTTAATATTTTCATAGAGTGTCCAATTTCTCTCTTGATTTGCCATTCCAAGGTCTAAAATTCCTTGTAGTCCATGTCAGATCTGCTCAACTAACTTTGAATTCTCCTTTCTGAGCTTTTTATCCTCTTCATAGAGGTTAAATACTATTTTAATGAGCTATTCCAAGTCATCTAGTCAGAGAGATTAAATTCAAAGACCTTCTGATTTAAGTTGGATTAATATACTTCCTTTAATTCTCCTCCGATGTCGATACTAATGCGTGAGTCACTTTCGAAAACTTTTTTTGCTCCTCTTAATGTTGTTAAATTCTTGGCTTTCTGCAACTTTGGAGTAGAGAAGTATAATTTTCTGAAATCCGACATATTTTAGAATAAATATTAAAATTTTATTTCAATTTCTATTTAAAAATACTTCTTTAAATGAATGCTAAATCTAGTTAGCGAATTGAACCATTATTGCCAGACTAATAGTGCAAACCTTAGAATTAAAACTAAAATTAGAGTTAATTGAAATTAGTAAGGAAATGTAAACTGAAACCCTTAATATTTTAGACTAAGAGGTAAATAATTACCCATTTTACTCTTAGAAATATAAAACTGCAATCTAAAGCATTTGAATTTATTAGAATGTAAGAAAATCTAATTATTAATTTAAATAAAATTTGATTAATATTATCATTAAAAATGGAGTCTTAAAATCTTTTTCCTGGCTTTTTCTTGAGCAAAGAAGAGAAAACAGCTCTAGAGAAAAACCAGGCATAAAAAAAGTATCAAGAGTCTTCTTCTCCTCACTTACAAAACTAATAAAGAACCTAATAACTATAATAAACACCTCCTAAAGTAATAAAAAGAAAGGAATCTAATATAATAACAGGAAAAGAACTTCAATCCAAAGATAATTAAAAAGGAAATCAATATTTAACAGTTAGGAAAAAAACGGTAGAAGGGTTCAAGAAAGGCCTTTATACCACCTCCTAAAACGGGGAGAGAAAGTAAGAGCCCTCATCTCTAACTAACACGTCTTCTTCCTAGAAATAATCTTCTTCTCAAAACCTTCAAGAATAATAGACTCAGCTAGGAACTTCCAGATCAACTTAAAAGATGGGACAAAAGGGCCAAAAGGCTACATCGATGACACCAACTGAAGAGAAGGACCTAGAAAGGTGCTGGAGACGCAAGAATCAGCACCCGTGCGAGAGTTTGCGATGCCACAGTTCCAGGAAGAACAGACATAAATTTTAGTCGCATTCTCTGACCTGAAGGAGGAAGTAAAGAAGCTACGATTAGAGAATAGAGCTCTAAAAAATCAAATTACTGAGCTCAAGGAATGGAAAGAAAGCTTCTGGGAAGTCTACGATCGAGAGCAAAACACTTTCTTCAGGGAAATGGGTTTGCTTCAGCAGAGAACAACTGTGCTTGAAGAGAACAGCAAGTAGCAACAGTAGACAATTCAAGATCCAATGGACATAGAAGGAGCTATTAATTTACCGAGGAGTCCAGACAAGAAATGAATTAGGAATAAACCAAGATGTTTTGTATGCAAACAAACTGGACATAAATATAGACAATGTTAGAAATTGAAATTAATTAAATAATAGTACTGGAATAGAAAATAATAAGAAAAATAATAGTACTAATATTAGGATAAGATTATACGAGAATTCTGTAACTAATTTTATCCGTCAGGAGGTCAAATCTAAAAACCGAAGTGGTATACAATCTAAGGCGACTGAAGAAAGAGTCCCTGAAGGGAGCTGGTTCCAGCCAGGTTATCAAACTGGTCCTGTGAACACGAGGTTGAAAATATTTAACAGTTAGTATTTGAAATATCCAATCTCTAGGAAGAGATTAAAGTGCTTAAGTAGGAAAATTAAGAACTAAGAAACTAATTATCGCTTGGATAAGATAACTTAGAGATTAGAATTATTAATTAAGAAAGGGAACTCCAAGCATATTGGAACATTTAAACTGAACATAGATAAGAAACAGCAAGGCTTGGAAATATCGTATAAAAACAAGAGTTGGAGTTTATTAAGCAAAAGAATATTAGCACAAACATAATTAATTAGACAAATTAGATGGAGATAGAATAAAAAGAGGTTATAAATCGAAAACCAATCAGACAAGTAAGGAAGAAATGCTACTACTGTAAGAGTAAGTGACATTTGTACAAGAATTGCTAAAAATTTTAGAATTTCAAGATAAAATTTTGGCGTAAAGAATAAGAAAAATACTAGAGGTTCTATTGTAACTAGCATGGAAATATTTACAGAAAAAAATGATGTGAAGTACCTTTTGAAATAATAAGAACAAGAAATCAAAGAAACTGAGAAGACCTTAGTGAAGATAATTTCATTAGAAAGTCAAGAATGATGAGAAGTGTTGCTGATAAAACAACTTATTTTAAACGGTGTCCAGATTGGCACTGTTGAACATTTTAATTTAATTATTATTAATATTATCATTTAAGTCTATTATTTATTAAACAGTAAATGATATTCATTCTTTAATTTTTATTTTATATCATTAAAGTATCTAAGATCAATGGTTACAATTTTTTAAGTTATTTTTATTTATAAAGAAACAATCTTAAGAAATTAGGTTTAATTTAAAGTGATTTAAATAATTATTTATTAGATTTTTTAATTTTAAGTCTCATTTTTTGAGAATTAGCTATTTCTTTTTTTCTTTTTTTCCTTATTTAATATTTTAATCTTTAGAAATTTATTCTTAATTAAAAAAAAAACTCTTTATGATAATCAAATTAAAGAATAAAATTTTTAGAAATTTTGAAATATTAAAGATAAAAAATTTAAATATATAAAAGCTTTTAAATATAATGATACTATTTAAAATAAATAATAACATTATATTTAAAAATTGAAAGTTATAAGATCTTTATACTTCAAAATTTGAAACAATATCATTAAAACAAATAATTTAGAATTAATACTATTTCTATGAAATATAAAGCATTAAAATACACTATTACTCTTATAGTAAATTATTAATTAATATCAATTAAAGGAGTTTTTGTAACTGACAAATACTGAAAATGAAAGATTATTTTGCATTGGTATTTGAAATAATACATGAGAATTATTTAAAAAGTACTATATAGAATAAAATAAATTGTACTAATTATAAAGAATAAACTTTTCTTTAACGATTCATAAATTTAATATATTTAGATTTTACTATTTTAAAATTTTAAATTGCTATCTTTTCTAAATTAAATTTAGGTAAATTTAATTTATTTATATTAAAATTTAGAAATTAGAATACTTTGTTAAGATTTTTAATTTAGCATAATATAATATCAAAGCATTAATATATTAATTAACTAAGTACTATTTCATAATATGGTTTGATAGGCTTATTAATAAAACTTTAACTATAACTTATTATATGTGAACCCTTATTAATTAATAAATGGTTATAGTTTTTAATAAAATCAAAATAGTTTTTATTTAGATTAAATAAATAGTTTTAGTTTAAGATAATTGAGAATGATATAAATAATTATAATCGAAAAATTTTATTTTATTTGTTTTTTACTTTTAATCCATATATTTATATACAATCAAAATTCTAAATTCAAGTTAGAAGAATATTTTATATAAAGAAATTTATTTTTATTTAAAATAATTTAAGAAAATTCACTATTTAATAGAATATAAATAAACATATAAGAATATTACAGTTTTTATTAATTTTTTTACTATTTTATTTTAAACTTTTTATATTTTAAAACATTTAAGTTATTTTAAATTATTTAAATTTACAATAAATATTTAGCCTTAATGAGAACTGTATTTATAAATTAAGTTTATCATCTTTAGATAGTTTTACTTTTAATTAAAAATTACTTTCAAAATTATTTAGTATTAACTTAAAAAGATGTATATTTATCTATAAATAAATAAATTTTAATTACTCAGTTTTCAAATTAGCTTACATTTTTTAAATAAACAATATTTAATTAAAAATTTTATTTTATGGTCTTGTTAAATTAAAAAATTTTAACTTAAACATGTAATATAGAAGATAAAGTGTAAAAATAATAAACCAAAAAATTAAAAAATATAATTTTACCACTTAAATTT